>CAJINV010000005.1:4366925-4564683 GCA_905178155.1 Amoebophrya sp. A120
GCACCAGCGCGCTCCCATCTAGAATTTCACTGAGAAGGCGTCCTCAGCTGGAAATCCAGCTGAGGACGCCTTGCCAGAGCACTTCTGGCCGCCTGCAGCAAATTTATTACCAGGATTGCTTCCTTCCCCGAAGGCCCGCAAGGGTGAGAAGGATTGCCGGAGAAATACGCGGGTGTTCCAGTGAGAACGCACTTGAGCAGCGCTAGTGAAGTAGCACATTACCCATTTTCATATCAAAGCAACGTATTTTACTGTGTATTTATGCCCATTCTCGAGAAAATAATGCTTGATCTGCTCTACACGGGCCATATTTGTATTTTTTCAGCAAGTATCCCCTTGCGGTGTTCGGCGCTTAGTATTTGAGACATCTTCTGAGGCACTTTTTGTACGGTACTTGCCCCATAGGAGTTATGCGTGCGTGTGCGTTGTCGTTACGGCTTTTTTAGGTTGTTTTAAGGTATTTGAGATCGCCAACTTCGTAGCTTTACATCCTTTTCAGTCCGTTTTTAAGCGTTGCAGCTCCGACAAACGAGATCCGAGTGGTCGAGCGTTTCTACACTTTTTTCAGGCGTATTTAGTGCGTTTTCAGAGGCGTTGAGCTCCTACAGGCCACCAAGCAGGACCGTTTTACACGGAAAAAGCGTGCGTGTTTGGGCTTCTTTTTGAGGCGAAGATCGAGGGCACTTCTTGTTGCGTCCGGTGCGGCATTCGTGAACCCACCTGCTTGACCTCATTGAAACAATAGAGACAGCCAAGCGCTCACTTTCTTGCACGGCGGTACCTACGTGGCCTCCGTTGCGACACACAAATACTTGATACGAACAAGATACTCGCTTCCCCGCTCGTGTGCACCGTGGTCCGCGTAGTTGCACCTTGCGGCTTCGAGATCTTCCGAAGCGTTACGTGTTCCTTGAGGACACGACTACTTCATCCCGGATCCCGCTTGCGCCTACTTTTTTTCGTCTTTACCTCTGTTGGCCGCACTTACTCCGTGCCGGCCGGATTTATAGCGCGCGCGGCACAAATCTGCGCTGCGCAGCGAAGATTTGTGCTGCGGAGGAAGCAGGCCACCAAGAGCGCAAAACTGCAGCCCAAGCGCAACCGTTGCACATGAGCTGCAATTTTGCGAGGTCTTCTGCGACAGAAGACCGGTTTTTTGGCACGCACTTTTTTCAAAAAAAAAAAACCGTCCAGGTTATCCGTTTCTGTTACCCGTTTCACCCTGGCCCGGGGCAAAGGTGCCTTTCCCTGCGGACCCACAGGCCTACCCAACACACCGGACGGCCGCAACCTTGGTCATGTCTGGACCAATCAAACTCCACACATTCGGCAGGCTTGCACAGCTGCACTCTGCGATCTGGTTGGGCTGCCAAGAGGCACGATCTTGCGTCCTTAAGTTGCCAGCGGGCTTGATTTTGCGTGGTTTGGCTGCCTGTTGGCCAGATTTTGCCTGGTTCGGCCGCCAACAAACACAATTCTGTGCAGTTGGGACGCCAATAGGTAACATTCTGTCGGGTTGGGCCCTCAGCTCAAGACATATTGTGTGGCTGTGCCGCCAACTTGGAACATTTTGCGTGCCTCGGCCGCAAGCTTCTGAGATTTTGCATGGCTATGCGACTAGGTTGCAATATTTTGCATGGTTTTGCTGTCATCTCACAGGATTCTGCGTCGTTCGGGCACCAACTAGCAAGATTCTACGCGGCTGGGCAACCATGTTGCAAGATTTTGCGTGGTTTGGCCACCAGCTGCCAAGATTTTGCGTCGTTCAGCCACCAGCTGACAAAATTTTGCGTGGTTAAGCCACCACCTTGAAAGATTTCACCTGTCGGCTCGCAAGATTTTACGCGAGTGGGCAACAAACTTGCAAGATTTTGCGTGGTTAGGCCACCAGCCCGCAAGATCTTGCGTGGTTGGGCAACCAGCTCGGAAAATGTTGCGTGGTTGGACTACCAGGTGGCTAGATTTTGCGTAGTGGGCCCCCAAACCCAGAATATTTTGCATGTTTCGCCCCCGCCGGGCCCGTGCAGATGGATCGCGATCCGACTGGGGAGATGGATCGCGATCCGACTGGGCAGATTGCGATCAGACTGGGCAGGTCGCGATCAGACCCGGCCAGATGGATCGCGATCAGACTGGGCAGGCCGCCCTATGGATCGCGATCAGACTGGGCAGGTCGCCCTATAAGTCGCGATCAGACTGGGCAGGTCGCCCCATAAGTCGCGATCAGACGGAGCAGGTCGCCCTATAAGTCGCGATCAGACGGGGCAGGTCGCCCCATAAGTCGCGATCTAGCTGCATTGGCCGCTCTATGAGTCGGGACCTCGCTACGCGCCCCACCGAATGACTCGCGAAACGCCCTACGGTCGCGATCTAGGACCGCGGAAACCCTACATCGTTTTCCTTCGGAAGGCGCATGTAACTGCAGCAGCCGGTGGGCCGAGATCGGAGACCGATTCTGGGAGTTTTCCCCGGTAGTGGAGCGGAAGGATCGCTAAGGTCATCCGGACGTGCGCACTCGCTAGGGTGGTGTTTGCTGCCGGGCTGTACGACCTCTCCTTGCAGTCCGGTGCCACGCCGCATTGTACGACTACGTCGCGACGAACGCGGTGCCTGGAATGAGAGCGACGAAGCTTGTCTTGGGCACACGAATAGAATCGGCACCGGTAGACCATGCAGTATATTGATTGCTCCATGTGTTTGATGTTTTAGGGCAATGCTAAAAGCACGAATGAAGTTGGCCGCGGCTCGGCAACATCGCAATGGTGTTCAACTTAGAATGACGAGCGTAACATGAGCGCGATTTTTTTGTGTCAGGACGGAACTGCGTAGAGAGAATTCACCCTTAGAAGCGAAAGTAGTAATAATGTTCTACCACGCTAGACATTCGTTGAAATCCGCCGTGCGCATTCGTTCAATGTCAACCGAGCTACGACGTACAGATTGGAAGTGCCGTTCTGAAAGTTTGACGCATAGGCTTTTGTGCTGGTGCAGGCAAACGTACAAAATAATGCAGAAATTTTTTTAGATGTGAAACGAAAACCAAAACCACCACAGGATTCCGAATCCGTGCCCCTTTGAAGTCCCCTTCCCGTAGAACCCCTCAGAATGCCCCAAGAGAACTGAGTACTCGTTTGTGCACGGACGTAGTTCACCCCCCAACCCCTTTTACCAGTGTGCCATATCTCGCACCGGTGCCCATGGTGGCACCACGAGAAGTACGCCAACCATCTGTGGTCCCCGCAGCACGCAGTTAGAGCTACGACGTGTAATAGTAGGAGAGTCTATCATGCTCCCGCAAAATATGAGTGTGCGCGGGCGGCGCCACGGCTAGGTGGCCCGCTGGTTTTTCGCCGGTGCTCGTTTGGCAGTTGCTACGATGCGGCTTCCCGGAGTGTCCCGGAGCGGGCTGCTGGTGGCCCTGACGACATTGAGCTGCGGCGCGGCATGGTGGTCCGGGACGAGCGGATCCTGGCCCGAGGGGCTGTCCCGGCGGGCGCTGTTTGAGAGCTACCGGCGCTCGATGCACCACTGCAGCACTTCCTCGACCGGTTGCGACCCACCGACAGCCGAGCAAAAGCACACCTGGACGGAGTCGCTGCTCCACGAATCTGTGGCACACCTGCGGGTTTTGCAGAACGTCCTGCGGTCCAGTTTTGTCACCTTGACCATGACCGCGTCACTGGTAGCCGCGGGAATTAGTCTTGATCTTCCCCGCCGCAAGGTCGCCGTGCTATGCGTGACCCTCATTCTGGCTAGCGGCGCCGCGACCGCAGTGGCGGACTTCCTAACCGAGCAGGCGGACTACGAATTTCGAGTATTGCTTCCGTAGTGTTCTTGCTTTGTTTATTCCTAGTGCAAAAACTATGAAAATTACGTCTCCCGCTTCTACGGCAGTAAGCTTGCTTGAGTCTTTTTTTGCCATGTCAGTTTCTGCGCGCAGACACATGTGTCGTGTGTAGCGAATGTAGTACGGCAAGGAAAAAGAGTACTTCGCCGAATAAGTACTAGGAAGTGTTGCGCGGCGATGGAGTGCTAGTTTCTAGTAATCGGGTAGTTTGCAACACAACCAAAGAACATGACAAACAAAACAGCTTCGGGAGCAGGAGACTGAAGCCCGGGAAGTGCGAGAGAGCCCAGAAGAGGAGCAAATTGAGATGAGTTCGCTTTACCAGCGCCGGGGTATCTCCCTCGAGGATGCGGAGATGGTGACGAAGATTCTTTCTAAGTACCCAGACTATTGGGTGGGTCACATGATGGCGGAGGAGCTGCAGTTGCTTGCGCCCGAACCGAGCTCAAGTGCACGCGACTCCGAAGGAAGTGAAGTAGATACCAGCTCGACGACAAGACGAACACTACTAGAGCGATGCCTCGTGACTGCGCTGCTACATTGCCTCCTCGGTTTGCTACCACTCTGTGCTTTGCTAGCAGAGCCTGCAGAAGTTGGGAGTAGTAGGAAAACAGTGGATTGCTCCAAAGAGCTCCGCCCAAACCAAAATGACAACGCAAATAACGACATCGGGGTACTAAAGAGAACACCCGCGGTCGCGATCTCATCTTCATCTGGTACGAGAAATTTGGCCCTTGCGAAGAACACTTCTACCGCGGCCCGGGGCAGACTAGCAGGAAAAGACGCGGGAGGCATGACATCCCCCGCAGGATCGATAGTGCGATCAGGGCACAGATCGCATGGAGACGGTGCGCACGCGCCTGCCGAAGCAAGCAGCCAGGCAAATATTAACCCACTGCCAGCAATAAAAGCCCCGGTAGGAGGAGAAAGCAACCCCTCGCCGGCGAGCCCCATGCCGGTCTGCGTCCTGCTTCTCGTGTGCGTCCCCGGTTTCGTTCTTGTCGGAGTGAGCCTGGCGCAGGTGCTCGGCGTGGACGGACAGACGGACTTTGTAATTGCCGTCGCATCTGCAGGACTCGGCATTGCGCTTTTCTGCATGGTGTTCGGAAAATTGGCTTCAGTCGGGACGACCGCACTTGCGAAAACGACAACCACCGGTCTTTCATCCCTGTACCGGATCCCCACGTTCGTGCTCGCCACACTTCTCACGGTCTCTGCATTTCTCCTTTACTACTGGGCGGACGAATTTCTCCTGGAGAGAAGCGACGCGCAGCAAGGCGATCATGCGGCGGATCTTGCTGCAGCGACGAGAAGTACTAGCACCGGCGCTAGCGCAATACTGAATGCCGGTCGCACGACGTCGTATTTTGCCGTTTTCGTCTCCAGCATTGCATGCTGTTTGTGCACGGGACTGGGCTGCATTCCGTTCTTCTTCTTCCCGGAAAGTGTGTCCTCCGGGAAGATCGCCGTCGCGAACCTCATGGCCGCCGGAATTATGGTCGCGGTCAGTTTTGAACTTTTGCAGGAGTCGCACGAGATCTTTTCGGACGCGACCGAAAACATGGGCATCACGAGGAGAATAGCAGCGTCTGTGCTCGCGTCCGATCTGCTTCCCCTTATCACGGAACTTGATTTATTTCCCCTATCGTGGAGCAGCACGTTGTCGTCTCACGAAGCTGCCTCCGCATCGGCAACCGCGAGTAGTTCTGTACCGCCTGCTCGTGATAGAATTGCCAGCTCCTTCGGCGCAGACGCTTTGACGGCCTTTGGTACTGATGCGGTTTCCTACGCGGATGTTTTGGTGGGCTTCGCAATCGGGATTTTTTTCATCTGCAATTTGGAGCACGTGGTCAGCACCGACCAGAGCCCGGCCGAGCTGCTCCGCAGTTTCGTTTCCTCACCGGTCACCTCACCACCACAGGCCGAACCCGCAGCAGTGATCGATACCACAAACAAAACGGCAACCTCGACGGCCCTGCCCGGGACCAACAACAACAAAACCGTTGGCGGCACAAAAATTACCAGCAGCCGAGGGCCCACGTCTAGGACCGACCCCATACTTTCTTCGCGCGTTGGACCGGGAATAAAGACTGTGCCCGCCACGGCGACCCCTGTGCCCTCCGCGGAAGTAGATGCATCCGCACGCAAATTGGCGAACAAGCGCAGGCTGTTTCTCTTTCTCGCAATGTTTTTCCACTCGTTTGCGGAAGGGGTTGCCATTGGGGTCAGCTTCGCGGGCACGGAGCCGGCGCTCGGGTACTTTATCGTCCTCGCCCTGGCGCTGCACAACATCCCCGAGGGTTTGGTCATTGGTTTGACACTGTGCACCGCGACGTCAAGTAGTACCTCGTCCACGAGGACGAGCGAGAACGTAGCGGAGGCCACGTCGTCCACGCCGGGCGAAGCGATGTTCTTCGCGATTCTGAGCTCCTTTCCCCAGCCCGTCATGGCGGTGTTCTCGCTCGCGGCCGTGCACGTCGCGCGCGTGCTGCTGCCCTACGGTCTCGCTTTCGCCGCCGGCGCCATGGTCTACGTAAGTTACGAGGAACTTTGGAAGGAGGCCCGGGCGGTGCTGTCGCTGCCCGCGAGTCTCGCGTGTCTCTGCTCCAGCTTCGCGGGCATGCTTTTGCTGCAGCAAACCTGGCTCTCACCAAGTCTGTTCCGGTAGCACATGGTGCACCGCGCTTGGACGTGTCGTGATCGGCAAAGCTAGTGGGTGCGCGAAATTTTAATTTTTTTTGCCGAACATGCCTGTAAACGTCAACGTAATGCAACGATAAAGTATAAAACAAAAACTCCACGACCTGTAATAGTTCAGCGTCCATTCGCTCTGTTTCTTTGATCCAAGAAGGCTATCGGATTTCATCACTATTTTGCAGCGAAATAACGTAGGCGAAACACCTGTCTTGTAGCGCATTTAACAGCACTCAAATTTACTTGTTACAGCAGTTGGAGGTTCATTATCCAAGATGAAGTGAACTGTAGAGCAAGTCCATTAGGAATACTTACTAGTTGCATGCGTATCGCATGAAGAGACCTCGGGGTTTGCATGGACAAAACGCTACTTTGAGTCGTGACTCAAGGAGAGAAATGAATTGGGTGAAAGTCAATACACAGTACGACTCGCGAAAAACGTTTGTCCGCCCTTGGGCCCTTACTGAGGGTGCCATGCTGTTCGCGAAACTTGTTGTCTTAAACCATGCGCGTTCATCCGCTCTAAGCGGCGGCATTGACCCATCGTCAGTGGGTCCTTTCACCCGAGGGCAAATATGTTACCGTTGTCTGAACGCACGGCACGCTTGTTGAGAGTTGAATTGCCACCTCCCGAGCATCGCAAGCAACTGAAGGATTTGCAACAACGCGACTCCGTATTTTACCAACGCTCGGTCACTCATTAGTTACGGTTGGGCCAGATGATCATCGCCATGTTAGTATACAACAATCTCAGCCACAGAAGTAGACTGAACTACGCAGCGACACAGGCAGTGGTTCCGGCCAGTGAGCTTTGCGAGCGATAGTTGGACAACTGTGTGCTCGTGAGAAAAAATGGAGTTCGAGCAGAGCACGTGGCACCCCATTCGGCACCCGATCCGGGACGTGGCGCTCATTCTGCCGAAAGTGAAGCCGAATGTGTACAAGGAGCACCCGAAGTTTTCTGAGGGGAAGCGCATGAACTACTACCTAACCGTTGGGTTGTCCGTCTTCCTGGTCACCCAGTTCTTTTTCATCTTTCGTCAGCAGTACCTGTTAGAGCTCCTCGTGATCGAATTTTCCGCCTGTGCCGCCTACCTCTACTACCTGGAAAACTACACAAAGGACGACGAAGACGTGTGTCCGCTCGGCTGCACGACGTTTTTCGCTGTCCTGTTCGGGGCCGTGTTCGGGGCGGTGGCTTGCCACGACCATTTTTTGCACTACGTCAGTTTCTACAAGGGCAACACGCTCACCCGCGTGCTGGCCAACGACCCGGCGTTCACGCTGCAAAACCGAGAGGCGAACCACATCGAATTCTTACACGCGCAGGTCGACACGCGCCGCCCGACCGCGTGGCAGGATGGCCAGGGCGCCACCTACTGTCTGGCCCCCATCCTGGAGCCCGCGGACCTACTTTCAGTGGGAAAGAGCGAGAAGGAGGAGGAAAATAAAAACAAGAAGACGCCCGTGCAGTACTACGCGATAGGAAAGGACTGCTGCTCCATGGTCCCAAAAGCGCCGGCAATCACGGACGCCGATAAGGGGACGACCATAGGCGTCGCGGACGAAAAGGCGTTGCCGAAGTTTCTGGCGCGACAGGCCGCGGCCCGCGAAAACGCAACCGCGTTCGCAAAGGCGCAGAACCTGACCGACTCGTTCACGTGCGGGGACGCGGGAAGGGCACGGAAATCGGGCCCGGCCGGCCTATATGGATTGCAAAAATGTCTGGGTCTGGAAGAATGCAACTTGTGATGCTGCTTTTGGATTCCAACAAAAATCTGTATTGCATGAGTAGCAAAAGGAGTATAATTTTTGCTACAAGGATAGGGAATTTGTCATGCGGAATAGGCATCAAGATGCCCTCAAAAAATATGTGATGCTAGGGCGTGCATCACAGACATCATGCCTCATGCAAGACGTGCATCACAAGTTTCAGAATCTTCCAGACCCAGACATTTTTACAGTTGATAGCCTACTCGACATCTTTTTGCACGGCAACTCCAGCGGTCACGGCATGGTGGACCCAACCCTGCAAGGGCTGTATCGAAAGGAAAAATCCCCTCTCCCCATATCGAAACGGAATTTCTGATGCTGGATTTGTATACACAATTCAGCTGTGTATTGCAGGAAGGCATTGCGGCCAGATCCCCAACCTAGGTAGGGGCGTGTGGGTCTAGTTGTTCAGCATGGCAAACGGCTGCCCTCTAGGCCCAACAGCATGGCAAATCGCTTTCATAATGGGGCGGAAGCTTTTGCCCCTGTCTTCTTGCAAGACAAATGTTATTTGTGGCCTCAAATCAGCAACACAAATTTTCGGAAACCTTCCTTTTCAATATGGGGAGGGGGAGTTTTTTCTTTCAATAGGCTGCACAGCGACCTTCCCCTGACCAAGCTGCTCTCGTTGAAAGGCCTGCTGTCCTTCGACCCACTCACACAGCTCCTGTCCTTCGACACCTTTCTCCCCAGCAACTACGCAGAGAAGCGAAAGTACGACCAGGCACGGAGGATGGCGGAGCAGCGCTATAATCTGACCACGGTCATGGAAGATCTGGAGAGAAACGCGTACCCGTCTATGGAACCTGAGGTAAGTAAGCCAGCGCGCGCTGTCTTTTTTGTTTTTCTGTCTGTGATGTCAAACAAACTTTTCCGCGAGGGGACTTTGCTCAGATTTTACGGATTCTTTGCATGATCTCATTTGAGCACAGGGCACTTCTATATTTTTGGATAACTTTTTCGTGCTGGTTCAGATACGTTTTTTTACAATAATGGTAGAATAATTTCTAGTTGTACCACGAGCACAACCATTACCTGAGGTTATCTACGTCCACTGGACGCTGGATCCGGTGCTGTATGCGCAGGGAAAACTGCGCGATAGTTTGTACTTCTTTTGCCTTTCCACCCTCTGCTTCTTCTTGCCCGTCATGTACCTCTTGAGCTACCAGTTGGCAAAGCTCGCCACACAGGATGCGTTCGAGGAACGGCAAGAGGAGATAGAGGCGGGCCGCGAGCGCGGCGGGGGCGGGAGCACGGCCGAGGAGGCGGAGGATAGCAATTACGTACTGGATTCGGACTCCTGGGCTAACGAAAGTCTCAACGAGGAAGCCGCGTCGCTATTAGACGACAACTCAATATGATAGGTTTTGGCTTGTTCTCCTGCCGAAAGGAGAAGTAGCGGCGCTGATAGTGCGTTTTATCTTTCTGTCATTTTTATCAGTAGGCGCCTACCTACTTCTTCGTAGAAGATATTTATCATCTCGAGAATACAGAAGCATGATCATGCAAAATTTGTAAAATCAACGAGAACAAAGACAGCTGTTTCGAAGTTTGACGTTTTCGCGAGGACATTTGAAGCAAGTATAAAGGATCTCGATAAAGAACAAACCGACTGAAGACACCGGGGGTTGCGCCTGGGCTTCCGTGCAGGCCGGAGCAACATGGAGAAAGAGGCGTTCGTCTTTGATCCGGCAGCGATCGAGGGCCTTTGTTGGAATGAGCACCTTTTATTGGAATGCGATCGTTTTTGGACTCTGGGAGGTTGAAACATTGGTTACTAGCCTGCAGTTGCTTGAGAGACGACCGCGAGGGAAGATCGAAAAACGTTTGTGTGAGAAGTACAACATGCATGCGAAGATGAAAATTATACTTAGGAAAACAACTCTTGGTCCGGCGAAAAATGAGTTTAACGACCAAGCTGGAAGCGCTGCTGCGGCACGGCGGCAACCCGAACCTGTACTCGAACGAAGACCCCGGACAGCGGCGGCCGCTCCTTTGCTTGGCTATCGAGGAGGCGGCGCGGACCCAGAATTTCGACACGTGTCACCTGTTGCTGAACCAGCCCACGCTCGACCTGACGCTCCGCTGCGAGCCAGACTGTGTTTCGGAACCGTGCCGCAACAAGAACGCCCTCGAGCTCGCCATCTTGCACGATCTGCTAGGTCTCGCCAAGTTAATGCTGAAAAAGAACCCGCGTTTGGTCCACGACGAGGTGAAGAACGGTGCTGGCTCAAGTTCTACTTCTGACACAAGAACGACATTTTCTCGACGAGGACCCCAAAGCACCAGCAACAAGATGAAACGAGTGTACCCCCTGCACCTCGCTGCCTTTCTCGGACGACACGAGATGATCGCGCTGCTTCTCCTCTACAAGGCGGATGTCGACGTGGAGGACCGCTTTGGGCAGACGCCACTCTTTTTCGCGAAAGACGCGAAGACCGCAAAGCTTTTGTTGAAGCACGGCGCGAATCCGGCACACCGAAACGAAAGCAGCCAGACCTGTCTACACCTTCTGGCGTCAAGTGGGCATGCGCGCGCGCTGGAAACGGTGCTGGAAGAGATTTTTAGTGGCTCGCCTGCAATACAAGGCACGACTCTTGCCAACGATGTGATTGCAGCAGAGCGTCCGGGTTGTACGGTGCCGGATGAAAGAACCGAATACGAATGTGAAGTAGAAGAAAAAAACGCAGAGGATCATGCCGGTCGTGATGCGAGTAGTTGTGACGCCACCTTATTGCAGGACCAGTGTGGTAGCGGCCCGAGACTATTGATTGACTGGCAAGACAAACAAGGCTACACGGCACTCCACTTTGCCGCCGGAAAGGGGGAGGAAGCCTGCTTGGCGGTACTCTTGGACCACGGGGCCGACCTGCAGTTGCGTACGCGAAATTCGAAGAAAACGCCGATCCTCTTTGCGGAGGCCCACGGCAAGGACGAGGCGGCTTACTACCTGTAAGTGCTGTATGTCTAGACATACAAAACAAGACGCCATTAGTTTCTCAGGATATAATCTTCTGTGGTGCTCGCGGGGAGCTAGGTCGTGATTTAGATTCAGCAAAAAAAGATCAAACGCTATCTGAAGAAAGTTACGCGATTTTGTGAAGCAATACACATGATAGTATATGCTGGCAGGACCACAACAGGTATACTCGATGGACGGGCTCCAGGCGAGCGCCGTGGCGTGAGCGCTTGGGGAACCCCCTGTTTCTCTTCGCAGTCGCTATTCTCGTTGTGGGCATGTACCTGCAGGGCTCTACGTTTTACGACTTTTTTCTGGATTTGTGGTCTGACGGCGTTGGCAATGTACCGGGAAGTACGGAGCGCTTTGGCGGGGGTAAAGTGCGGCCGCGATTGCCAAGATACCCGGCGAGTAGCGTGTAGCAGGCGATTGGTTTTGCTAAGAGCGGTATCTAGGTATCTGGAGGTTTATTTGAACAAGTAGGTAAGTGTTTTTTTTCAAGCATGTTGATAGTAGTGATCCGGCGCAATGATAGATATTGAAACACAAGGAGTTGTACAGGGCCACACAGGTTCCATACCGGTCTCATGTTTTGCTGTGTCTGACCCGCCCGAATCTTGACACGGCCATAACTGCATTTTGGAACAAGTAGTACAGCATGATCGACGCATCAAGAAACGTCCATCCCATCATGAAGAGCTTTCAGCTTTGCAAGCTCACCCATCTGCCTGCAATGAAATGCTGAGCGGATAACTACTGCGACCTGGTGTGTGAGGGGTGAGTATGGTGGCCTTCACGGAGTTCTTTCCTTATGTCTCCACTCTTTTTCTAGGTTCTGGGGGATCAATCATGAAGCGGAAACCAGCTTCGTGCAGATCTTTGTTTACGATTGCTCGACCCGACGGATCCAAATAGCGCAAGTTTTTGGTGGCCTCCTGACTCTGGTGCTGCGAGAAAAAGATCAGCGCAATTTCATTTTCTGGCTCGATTTGATTTGATGCCGGCATGATCGTGAAGATGACGATAAATAAGAGACCGAAATGCTGACACCGATGCTCGTAGATCCGTATGTGGATTTCCGAGCTCTTCGCTTGCCTGTCATGCGTATCGCAACTGGCGGAAGTTTTGACACGGGGGCAGGGTCGACGGGTCTTGTTCGCATTCACCGTCTCTGCATTCTGGGGCGTGACGAATTATGTGGAATTCAGTCCTCCGACGAAGCTCCTTGCGCTGCGCTTCATTTCACCACCTCAGCGCCGAGACCGAGCGCCGGCGGGCGAAAAGACACCGCCCTCCACCGGACCAGCGCGAGAAGACGCCAGCCAGCTGCTCGTTCCGAGCAAAGGTGGAGCCCCCGCAGGCGCGTCACCCAAGAAACCTCCAGTGTACGGTCCCGAGACCCCACCTGCGTCCAAGCTGTTCTGCTTTACGTGGAGTCCGCTGCGCCAGCAGACGCAAGAGATGGCGCTGTGGCGGTTCGTGCGGGCGGAGCTGCGGAAGGTTTGCAACGCGCACCTTTTTTTCACGCACAAGAAAAGTCCTACTACTTCCGCCGTAGTTCTCCGGCGTCGCGCAGGAGCGTCCCCTTCTTCTCCGCAGCAGGGCGAAGGAGCAGGTCGTGCGCGACGAGCGGAGCAGGTGGTAGACCCGGGTCCGCAACAAGTGGCAGTGGCGGCTTTGGAAAGGATGTACGCCGCCGCGGTGATCGACACCAGTGCGGGAAGCCTCGAAATTTTGCGCAAAAAATACGGATCGCTGGAAGGGATGCAAAGGGAGATCCGCACGGGAAGGGATGAAGAAAGCTACCAAGACATCGTCGAACTGCCCCTGAACACGACGAAAATCGGTATTCTCGAGACGAAACTATCCTGTGCAAAACTATCGTATTCGAATTGCAATCTTGCATATACAAATCCTGTTCTTAAGGTAGATCCGCATTACAAATTTTATTTCTCATGCTGAAGGAATTTGTAATGCATTTATACGAGTGCGATACTTTTGCAATGCATAGAAACACCAAAACGGCAAAGGATTGTGGCCCGCCCTCCAGTTATGAATTCGATCTGTTGACGTAGGAGCTCCTGTGGGGTTAGTGGTAGATGTGTAAAGGTTTTGGTATGCAGTGCTCCAGTAATAGATATCTTTATGCCTCGTAGTTGTTGCTTGGCTCAGACTCCTGGGAGCTTGATACCCGGCGCGGAATAACTTTGGTTCTACGACCTCTGTTTCGTCGTGTCTTCTCCGGTTAAGGATTTCAGTTCCCATTACTAGCTCCAGAACGCGGGAAATAAGATGCTCTCTTTCCATACCGTTGGATGTTCCAGCATTTCTACCTGTTCGACCGTTTTGGCTACTGGCTCCTGCCGGAATTGGATCACTTGCTGCTGAGTCGGGATCGTGTGTTTGCCGCCGTGCGCGACACCATTCGGGACTGGGTGCGGAAGTACATCGCGAGCCGGAAGAGCCTGGCCTCGACGAACGCGACCGTCCAGGGGGAGCACGCCTTGCTGGAGACGACTTTCCTCGAGCGGGACGTGAACCCCTTTGTGCAGCCGGTGCAGTTGTCCCTCGGCAACCTGTTCGTGTGGACACAGGCCGCGTTGGCCTGCATGAAGGACCACTGGAGCGACTGGGGGCAGTTGACGCAGGACCTGAACAAGCCCATCTACCACGGGTGTCCGCGGATGTCGCGGGAGAGCGGCAGCTGGCCCAATTGCGCGCAGGACATCGTGTTCCAACTGCAAATGGGGCCCCGAATGCTCAAACAGTGCAAGCGAAGAAGCAGTAGCGAGGTCGATAATTTCGAAAAGGAAGGGAAGTGGCCCGTCGCGGGAGATGGTGCAGGAAGTCCCTCCAACTACACAACAAGTGGAACAACAACAGCATCGTTTTCCTTCACCATAGGCAGCAGAGAAAGAGAGCGCACTGAGATGATGACGATCCACCCCGCCAACACCGCCTGCGGAGGCAGCAAGTACTGTGCGCAGCTTCCGGAGCTAGATGGAATCTGTCTTGACTTCGCTGACAAATTCAGCAGTGCCGTGTATACAACTTCTACACCCGACAAGAATAGTAAACGAGCGGAGAAGGCCACCACCACCAAAATTTTCCGAGAAAATACTAAAGAGCATCCGCTGGTTCGTCTGTCTGCAAGTATCGTGAGCACCTGTGACGCGTTTCTGATGAAATTTGACGAGGTCGCGAAGAACGCGTTAGCCTACGGCGCCGATATGTGGGTGCTCCCACGAAGCAGTTCGAAGTACTGGCGTATGCGGAAGTTGTTTTACGTTGCGGCGAACCGCACCAGCACCGCCGCCGCGCGGATGTTCGGCCCGAACTGGTTGCAGAAAGCGCGTCTGCCCATGGAAAAACAGTCCAAGGAGCGGTTCATAATGACGGTGGGGAAGAACGTCGACCTCTCGCGCAAGAAACAAACCGCGAAGCGGTTCTACGCGGAGCTGTTCTCGCCGGAGCAGGGCTACAACATGTTTCCCATCACGGAGGACGACCTGTTCCAGACGTGGGGACAGATGTCCGCCGAAACTGCCGTGTTGCACAACATGAAATGTCCGGAGTACCACGGGATCGGGGTGCTTGCGGTGCAGCCAATCCTGTTCGGCAAGTCGAATTTGGGCGGGTAGTACGAATTAATATATCCGGAAATTGTCTGGGGGAAGGTGGTGAACGCCACGCACTGTAACCTTTATTTTTTGACAACGTGATGAAGTAGCTCCCGGCATTTTCTACTCGTTGGCGTTGCGATTGTGTTTTCTTTCGAAAATAAGAAACGTTTGAGGGAAACTACTGTTGAACAAATACGAAACACCACGCACCGTACAGCTGGGTCATCTTCTGTACACGGATGATTTGGATGAAACTTTTGCACCAACATGATACGAAAAACTGGCAGCAGCCACGCGAACCCTGTGCGCAAATTTTACGGGAATGGGGCCAGTTTGACGTCCCAACCATTCCTAAAAAAGAAATCTGCGGCCCTGCCGCTTCATCTTTCGCGGGCTTTGGTTTGTTCCGAGAGGAAAATGAAAATAACATCAACCAAAATATCAACATACTCCCTAATTTTCACTGGTACCGACCCACCGTGACCGTCGTCATCACTAGATATTTTCGTTTCTGCAAAGAAGTAGAACCGCCGTACTTCACGCACTTCAATATGTGGATGAACACGGAGCCTTTGTGGGTGGAGTTGAACGAATTGGGCGCCGAGACCGGGGCGGCCGATCCGAATTCGTACCGCCGGCGGCAGCTGCTAACCTGGCGGTTGTCCAAGTCCTACGTGCTCTACTGCCTGCTCCTGCTCGTCGCCTCCACCTTTTTGCTCTTCTACAACCTGAAGCGGTGGGTGCAGTACGGCCACCTGCCCGAGTGGGACCGGCACGTCTGGGAGGAGTGGCTCGAGATTGGGATCACCGTGTGCCTCACCGCCGAAACCGCCACGACGCTGTACCTGCTTGGCTTCCGGAAATTCATGCGGTCCTACTGGCTTCGGTTCGATCTAGCCGTTGTCGTCGTTCTCTGGGTGTGCGTCTTTCTCGTCGCGTATCCGCTGTGACAACCGTTGCGGCCTGATGTCGCATCATCAAGGTTTATCCCCATAGTGGTGTTCAGCTGTCTTGTACTCGAGAAAATAAAGACCTTTGTTGTGCAGTAGCGCACATCTTGTCAGTACTGTGATTGACCTAGATTTGCATTTTTGTTTCTATACTCTCTTGTTCCGTTGCTGCCGTTTCTTTAGGGGGGAGAAAATAAAGTTGTCACAAGTGATACCTCCGCGTCCAAGCTCGGGTGGGTATGGATTGCAAAAATGTCTGGGTCTGGAAACTTGTGATGCTAAAATGTGGATGATGAAAACCGTTCCGAATGCAACACAGCATGACAACTTTCCAGAGCGCTCTCTCATAGGGAATCCGCATGAGAAACTGCGTTATTTCCGCGTGTACAAAAGATGCTGTGACTTTTGTTGGCTATGCCATACAGATTTCCTAGGTATGGAGAGCTAGCATTGTTACAAGTTGCAACCTTCCAGACCCAGACGTTTTTGCGTTTGATAGTGGGTGATGACCGACAAAAACGCCGAGACGAAGAAGCAAGAGGACAGCATGTTCGAGAATCTGGAGCTTCCATTTTTGATTCTCCGCTTCACGGTGCAACCCCTTCGTGTCGTGTCGCAGATCACGCAGCTGGTGCACCGCACGAGCACGAGTGCCGACGTGCCTACGACAATGCACAACTCCCCCTCCCCATCATTTGTATCATGGCATGAACAGCAATACGAGCGTCAACAAGAATGCATGTGTTGCATGACAAACTTGCACAGGAGTGTAGTGCTACTTGGACAACTGCCAGAACTTCTCATTCGACCAGTTTGAAGAGGCAATTCGTGGAGTTGGTGCATTGCATTACAAACGAGGCGGAGGGCGAGTTGTGCATTCTCATATTTCCCGAGGTGGATTTCGCAGCTTTGTCCCGTTCGAGTAACACCGCCGGAGGGGTGGAAGTAGGACAGCAACTCCCGATGGGCCGCAGGGGAGTAGACGGTATCAACACCTCATACGAAAGAGGACCCTACGCGGCTAACTACTCGCGACCGGGACGCGAGTAGGGACTCAGTGCTGGAATTGGTACAAAATGAAACGAATTGCTCTCTTGGTGCTAGTTCTTAAGTAGATTTGTCAGTCGTCTTCAGATGTCTGTAAAATCACACAACGCTGCTGCCACGTGCGAGAAGATCTTTAGCCAGGACTAAAATGAAACAAGAATTCGATCTGAATGCCGGCATCGCGATCAACAATCGTCAAGGAGGAGATTGAAGATTCAAATCGTCCATTCACATGAGGCTCCGCCATCAAATCGTGATCTCAGCGCTAAGTAGCCTTGTACGACGAACTTATGCTAAAACTTGATTTCCAACAGCGAAGTAAGTACTTTTGCAGAAATGAGCTTCCTCTTTAGTAAACGCAAAAAAGGCCTCCACGTATCGGTTTCAAATAGCAACCACTTTTTCAATAGATGAATAGCCAGATGAAAAAAATGCGACAGATGAAGCTGCTTAAAGATTTGCGGCGGACCTTGAAAGCGGACGACGCCGCAGCCAAGCGACAGAAGAAACGAGTACAGGAGCGAGAAAGCCGGCAGTTGCAGGAACGTCCGGCATCGGTTTCTTCAGGGGTGGGCGTCAGAAGTGGGGAAGAGACGGCCGCCGCAGCAGTTGTTGCGGAGCAAAAATTGGCTCAGAAGCAAGGAAAGCTAGTACCAAGTCAGGCACTTCACACGACATCCTCAGCAGGCAAGAAGACCGACGAAGTACTAGAGCAGCCAACGGATTGCGAAGGGAGGAAATCAAGTGGTAAAGAGCAAAGTGAACAAACAAGCTATCAAAAAATCGGTGCGAAAAATCCACCGCGTGGCAGTTCCGATGCGGTCGGCGATAAAAATTCAGCGAACTATGCAAAAAACGACCGCGCCGCGTCATCGAGGTCAAAACCGGAGAGCCAGCGCGGCAGCTGCTTCCTGGTGAAGACCATGGTAAGTGACGAGTGGCAAACGTGCCCGTCCGCGTGGCAGCAGGTGACGGACCAGGTGCTGGTCAAGAGCGCGAAGTTTTCGAACAAGAAAGCCCTGCGGATCTGGCAGCCGTTCTACTACGACGGGAAGTGCGCGGAGCACCTGAAGAAGTTCTGCGGGTTTCCGAACGTGCACCACAAGCCGGGGGAGGACTTCTTCGAAAAGGTGAAGGAGGAAAAGTTCTTGCGGACCGTGGACCTGATCTGGGACAACCCGCCCTACACAAACCCGGAGATGAAGCAGAAGGTGCTGCGGGCGTTGGTCGCCAGTGGGAAGCCGTTCTGCATGCTGCTGCCCGTCGCCATCTTACACGCGGCCTTCGTCCGCGAAATCATCAGCGACATGTCGCAGGTCCAGGTGTTGTTGCCGCGGCGAGTCTGGGTCCGGAAGAAAAATCAGAACCCCGTCCCGTTTAAGCTCCTGCTCTGGTTCTGCTACAAGATGGACCTTCCAAAAGATTTGTACTTTTTAGAGGACGTGGAAGAAAAGTGAAAATAAGAATGTTGTTTTCATTCTACATACTGGGAAGATCACATCATTTACAGCGACACATTGATTCCATCAAAGTACTAAGTACGCGTACGCGGACATAATCCAAAGTAAGTTGGTGACAGTGAGGCAGGTGGCGGACATGTTGAATGTCGCTGCATGTTTGCGCTCGCATAATTGATGTTCATCTTCCTACCTGGAGCTTTTTGTTCATTATTTTCGAAACAGAGCAGCGTATCGCGTTGCGTTCACATGGTGTCTGCCGCGTGCACGTTCCGCTGCAGTGCATGTGTTTCCTGACGACTTCTTCATCTTTGAGGCTAAGTGTAGTTTCGTCTGTTCCTCTTTCGTTTCTCTCTAAATCGATCAAAATTTGCTTTGGTTCCTCATCCTTAGGTCTGTCATACGTATCTGTTGTGTGTTGCAATATTGGTCTGCGAAACAGCTTGCCTCAAGAGTACATCTGTGTAAATCTAGATTCGGGTGCTGGAGGGTGCCCGCGGGAACGCCCCAGATGAGTTCCTGCCGTCTCACCAACGAGCTCGACGGGAAGATGCTTCCGTATGTTTGCTTTGGTCGCATTGCCGACGCTCGGATTCTTTCTTCCGCCGGAGAATCCACTCCAGAAATCGCGCATACCTTCACGAAGCTGCTGACTGCAGCAAGGTAAGAGCGTTTTTGCATCTTGCGGCCCCTCCTTGACACTATCAACAAAAGTCTTGGTTACAACACACCGCGGCTCGTAATTATATGTTTGCCACCTGTTGTTCACTTTTACTTTTTCGTTATCCGAAATAAACCTCGGTTCTTCATTTTTTTTCATCAGGTCCAAGATGAGCCCGGGGACGCGGATGCGGCTCCAGTGGAGCGGCGGTCTCGTTATCCTGAGTAAAAACGTCCCCACACCATAGTTGTCATGCAGATTCGCAATGACAGGAACATTTGTAATGCGCATCTCCATGAGAGGCATTTCCAAGCGCGTTTGGGAATTTGTAATGCTGTAAACGGGATGAGCAGATGGATTTGTGACGCGACTGCACTTTCTAAACTGCACTACAATAGTACGGGCTGGAAGTTGTCATGCGTTGCTCCCAAAGCTCCTGGGTTTGTCTTGCTAAGTTCCCAACTTGACTATGGGGTGGGGACGTTTTTACATAGGATACTCGTGTGCTGCTTGCTAGACGAGGAGGGGCAACTGCTGTACTCGCTCTATCAAATGCAAAAATGTCTGGGTCAGGAAGAATCCAAGTTTGTCATGCTTGTCTCGCATGACTCGAGAATCTGTGTTGCATAGGCACGAAAAGGCCCTCTTACCTGTCATGCAAAAACGCAGTTTGCCATGCGGAATACGTAAGACATGGCAGCTAAGAAATTTGTCATGCATAGCTGCGTATTGCAGTGCGTCTATCATTCACTTTTAGCATTACACCCAGACATATTTGCATTTGATACGCTCGTAACGAGGTCGATTGCGTACCCAGAGGCACAGTCCTCAAAACTGCTGGAAGACCTGCAGGGCTTCGTACGAGCGGAGTTGGCGAAGAGTCCCGGGTTTTTGCACCAGCTCCTAGCCGAGGATGTTCCTTCGCCGGGTAGTTCTTCGACTGCAGCGTCTGCGCGCGGTACGGCCAGACCGAGTACTTCTACAGATGCCGCATCCAACACCTTAACCGGCACTGCAACATCAAGCGACAGCGTTCCGGGGGAGGAGGAGAGGGGAGCCACTGCTGCCGTGTTGTCGGGGGAGCCAGAAAGATCCAAGAAGTTGTGTTCTCCCAGGTCAGCGCCGTCCACAGCGGGTTCTACTTCGGAGGAACGGCAACCGACTTCATGGATGAAGGCCGAGACTTCCACACCATCAACTACAACAAGTTTCGGGGTAGTTAATACTCCACCACCGCCGCTGTCAGTTTGCACAGGAGACAGCGCGAAAAATGCCACTGGCACAAACCGACCCGCGGGTGGAGGTCCGACAGTATCTCAGAGCCGTATGCGGCGCCACATGCAGGCGCTGCTCCTGCAGTACGAGAACCCCGTGGAGGCGGCCCGAGTGTCGCGGCTGTTCGCAAAATCGGAGGAACTTCGGGAGACGACGCGGAACAGTATCAAAACCGTCGTTCGCAACGCGAACCAGATGCACGCCCTGGAAATTCGGTCCCGCGAGATGGAAGAAGCGTCGCAGTTCTTGGAGCAGCACGCAGTGAAGGTCAAGAAGAAATTCTGGTAAGTACGTGAAATATAACAACTGGGTTGCTTGATTCTCATTTTTTTGGATTCATTTTTCCGCCGGGATTATTACGTGGAAAGAACCAAAGCAAGAGCATCCTACATTTGACTCTAAAGCGCTTTGCTCAAGTAAGTTAGTAGTACCTTTAGAAGTTGTACAATTCAATCTAATGAAAAGGTGGAAGAACAAGGCGATGCTGTTTGCGGGCGGTGCGGTTGTGTCCCTCTGCGCCATTCTGTTATTTTTCCACTTCGTTTACCCGCTTCTGCCAGCTTTCTTTCCAAACCAGCAGCCGGTCAGCAACGAGGCCGGTGAGGCACCAGCGGCAAGTGCATGACTTGCAAGACTGAGCCCACGGGCAGCAAGTCAACATCCGTGGCTCTACTAGAACGGTTGTGCAGAGCGCGCGACTCGCTGGCCTGGTTAATATCCACTGAGGACGCAGGAGCCGGAAGTGGGACGTGCGTCAGAATAATAGTGCTGTGCAAGAAGAAGCACAGAAGGAGAGCGTTGCGGTGGGTGTGGCGAGATTGGCGCCGCGAAGAAATGCGTGTTTTCTACCTTTGTGCAGGTTCCTGCAAATTTTTGATTTTCTGACGTGTACAAAATCGTACGAAAAAGTCGAAATTTTGTTTGATGCTCGAGCACCACGGAGCTCGCAGACGCGGAGACGTTGCGCTGTGTTGCACACTCACTGCAGGTGCGAAAGAACGGGGAGTATTAACTATGTAAGTGATTCTAGCCAATTATGGGTAGCACGCGCATCGTGAGTGTGCCACCTGTGCGGCCCAGGTGTAGTTCTTTTGACACGTGGTGGAAAAAGGATGTCTTCCCGCAACGATTTGTTATTTCACTTGATCGAAAATGAAAGCTGCGCGATCAGATTATAACCGCGATAAATTTTTGAAGATCATTCTTCCGCATCTTCGCAGGAACGGATCCGCGATTTGGTTTTTCGAACTGTTTCTACATACTGGGCAGCATCGCTGCAATTGCTTGTGTTTTGTCTTTGCGACACTACTGCACCGCTAGTTGACACGTTTGTGACGAGGTCATTCGTTTTGTACAGAGTAGCACGTCCCCCCAAGTTGCATTCTATATAGAGCAAGTGTTCTTGTTTCCTGTGTTGCAGGGGCGACAGATCCGTTGCAACAAGTGGTAGGTGGTGACCAATAGAATCATGCCGGGAACGATTGTTTGTGCGTCTGGGTACTTTGACCCGATCCACTATGGGAGTGTGAGGATTGAAATTGACCAAGTTGAAACAGTTTGCCATGCATAAAATCGATACCAGTTGGGAGCCCAATTTCCACGCAGCGCATGACAAATCTCGGCACCGTCTGAATCCAGTTTGTGATGCTGTTTAGGAACAGAGGGCGTCTCTTGTCATGCTACTTTAGCAGCTCTATCGCAGACCCCAAACAGGCGGACAGTCGGTCTCACTTAGAATCCCTGCAAGAGAGGCACTTCGTGCCTTGCAATTTATGCATGAGAAATTACATCAACTTTGTCGATTTCAATCCTGACACATCCATATCCACCCGGGCCACATCGAGTACCTAGAAAGGTCGAAATCGCTCGGGGACAAGCTGTACGTGATCGTGAACTCAGACAAGCAGGCGGAGATGAAGAAGGGCAAGCCCTTCATGAAGTGCGTGGATCGCCTGAAAATAGTCCGGTCGCTCGCCTGCGTGGACGCCGCCATTGAGGCGTGCGACGCGGACCGGAGTGTATGTGCTTCGTTGCGGATCATCAAGCCGGACATTTTCACCAACGGCGGCGATCAAAAGAACGAAGGTATTTTTACACTTAGGTTTCCTTGTTCTTTCATCGCTGTGGAGATGTCTTCATCGACGGCTGCACTGACATATAGTGCAACGGAGAGTCATCCCCGTCGCTGAATGTTTCATTTGTAGGTGAGAATGACCGCAGATGGTTCCTTCCTCAAGCCCGCAGCTAGTATCGAGAGCGACGTCGATTTTTAACAACATCAATTACGAAACATCATGAAATGGCTGCATACGTGATGATCATCGCAGGTGTGCCAGAGGCGGTTGTGTGCAACGAGCTGGGAATCAAAATGGTGGATGCTTTGGGGGACAAAATTAACAGCAGTAGCTGGCTGATTGCGAATTCTTTGGGGGAAGAGAAGGTGGTGAAGGCGGACCCCAACCAGTAGGTGTCTTTGCGATTACAGAAACGGATGGGAAGCCTAGCTGTTGCTGTTCGCAAGAACTCTATGTTGTTGTTTGCGACGCGTCGTGTAAACAAAGCCAATTTACTGGGCTGAAATAAATCGAGGGATGGTTGATGACGCCGTTGTTCTCTGGAACCAGCTGCATGCTGCTCGAATTGTTTTATGTTTGTTTGTTCACAGAGCTTCACGAATTATGAAGCGATAAGGTTTTATTTAAAAAGCGAAAAAAGTAAATGAAGCGACGCAGTGAAGCAGTTCTACGACTTAGCAATGGTCGCGCGAAGACTGGTATCGCGGCCACTGGTCGCGTCATCAAAAATCAGCACCACAAAAAACCGATCGCTCGAGGTCATTGGAAACGGAGTAACGTAGCAAATGGGCTTTTGTTCGAAATCACCTTATGTTGATCGAAAATTGGTTTGGAAAATCGGTTTCCTGGTTTCGTCATGTGACGCAAGGTCGTTTTACCGGTATTATATTTCGACTTCGTGAACTTCAAAAAGCGATCCAACAGCGACCTCCAAATAAACCTCGTACTTTCTTTACGCGCCCCGTGCAGCTCCATGCTACTTAGTCCGTATCTCTGAAGAAATTCGTTTTCACACAACTTTTTTGAACAAGGAGTACGCACAACAGTTGTTTCTGACGAGAATAAAGCTTTATTACCTGCTCTAGGACATTAAACATGACGACTAGCAGCGACGAGGAAGCTGCTCCGGGCGCCACGAGCGGCGGCCGGGGTAAGCTGGAGCAACAGCACAAAAAGGAACTAAAGGAATTGAAAGACAAGTGCAAAAATGAGCAGAAGAAGGCCAAGTCGGACAAGCAGGCCAAGCGGGAGGTCGAGGCGAAATACAAGCAAATGGAAGACGAACTGGTGGAGGCTTTTGAGAAAAAAATGAAGGACCTGTTTGGATCGGGGCAAGCGGCAGAAAAAGATGAAGAATGCCAGGAACAACAACAACAACTTTCGCCGTCCGGGGAATCACGATCCTCGCCCAGTAAAGAGCGAAGTCCGGCGGGTGAACAAACAAAAAGCGCGGGCGGCGACGGGACAAGAACTGGGGAATCATCTGCAACAAGAGACGACACTGCTGTAGCTGACAAAAGTCCAGTGGCTGGCGATGCGGATGCCTCTGAAGAGCCTACCGCGGGGCTAACAGAAGAAGAGAAGATTGCAAGGAAGCGGGCAAAAAAGCAGCGACAGCGAGAAAACAAGGAGCAGAAGAAAAAGGATGCCGTAGCAGAGAGGGAGAAACTCATGGCCGGCGTGGTAACAGAAATATTTACTTTTATCTCTTCCTGTAAAAGCTGTCTATGAATAGTTTGTTTTTGTGATTGTGTGCGTTCTTGCGACTCCTTGCAGCTTTGCCGGTTGACTTTCGTTTCCCATCGTTTGAATGGTATCGAATTCTTTCCCCATTTTTTTGTAGGTACCGCTGTCCCAGATCGAGAACGAGCGCATGGAGAAACAGTTGACGCGGGAGGGTATGCAGATTTTCGACATCCCGTCGGACGGGAACTGCCTGTACCGGGCGCTCAACCACCAGCTGCAGCTGGCGGAGTACCCGAAGCGGTTTAGCTACGACGATCTGCGCAATCTGTGCGCCGACACGCTGGAACGGTACAAGGACGAGTACAAGCTATTTATTTCGGACGAGATGGACGGGTCGGAGGCAAGCTGGCAGCAGTACCTGCAGAAGGTGCGCAACGCGCTCTGGGGCGGGGACATGGAGATCAATGCGCTCGCCCGCGCGCTCGAGTGCCGCGTGCAGGTCTACCAGGGTGACGGGGACCCGGTGCTGTCTTTTGGTGAGGACATTGCCGATTGGGAGCTCCGCATCACTTTCCACAAGTACCTCTACACCTCAGCGCACTACAACTCACTGCTTCCCCTTTAGCAGTTGTACAGGACATAATTTTCTTTGTTTATGATCTCCGGCGACAAGTCCCTTGTAGCACGCATAATTGTAGCACAGGACTACAAGATCGTTTTGAAAGAATAGTCCTTCCAAAGCGCTCACATTGATGATTCGCCCCGGGCAACGAGCGAATAGTGAAGCCTCGTTGCGGAGTGTGTGTTGACGGTGGGTGTTCTTACAATTTAGAGTTTTTCTTTTTTTCTTTTCGGTCGAGATAGAACAATAAATATCCAGAAGCGCATAATTTTCCTTCACGCAGTTCGTCCTCACCCGGTATTCGTATTGAGAGCAGAAGCAAGCGCTAATATTCTTGCGACATCTTTATTTTCTGCTGTGTTAAAGACCGAGCGCACAGACAAAGAAGGAAAGTGCTTAAAAAACCTGAGCAGCCGCAAGCGTGACTAAAGACAAAGATATCAGTTGAAAAAGATGGTGACCACTTCGTCGGCGGGCGCGAGCGCCTCGTTGCTCGGACGAGGCGGGGTGTTGGACCTCTGCTCTCTGTCGGACGATGCCTGCAACAACTTGATCGGCATCTTCTTGAAGGCCAAGCCGGCCATGGCGGTGGAGTTGGTCGACTTGTGCGAAGAAGAACAGGATCCAGACCCGGCGTGCGGGCGGTTTCGCGGGTCCATTAAAAGCTGGTGGCCGGTACTTAGCTTCGATCTGTAAAGATGCCCATAACATCTCTGTACTTACACTTAGGATTAGCTTCATTCTGTTAGGTTGTACTGTTCATAGTACCATCTCCATCTCCTACTAACTGCGGCGGGGATAGTTACTAGATCGATATACCCAAAAAACAGGAGAAAGGCTACGGTTTCCTGGAATGCGAGCACACGTTCTCGATGTACGGTTGCGATATTTACATCAATCGGTTGGCCATTGGGCTTTTTCAGAAGCACGATGAGGTCTTCTTCAGCGTGGAGTTGAACAAAGAGGGGAAACCGCAGGGGAAAAACCTGCTCCCGATCAGCGCAGAGGCAAAGAAGCGCCAGCTGCTGGCCGCCACCGATCCAGATTTTGATCTGGATACCTATCTCGCGCAGCACAAGCTCGGGCCGTACAATCCCAGCCACGAGGAGCAGGAGGCACAAAACCGAAGTACTCCTGGTTCCCTAGATAAAAGCTTGCTTGCACCATTTGTCTGTTTGAGACTCCTATGACAAGATGAAGGGCAACTCAACATGTGTGTTTTTGACGGTCGTCCCTCTGCCTGCCTGTCACATGGTCATGGTGTTTCAATGATGACGGATTGAAAAATAGGGAACAAGCGGACGGGAACCGAGCGCGTGCAACAGGACCACGGTCGAGGGCAATACGGCAAAGACGGGTGGGGCGATCCCTACGCCTGGTGGGGCCCGGCGTGGCGGGACGGTCCGTATGGCGGCAAGGGCGGTAGCTGGCATGGGCAAAAAGGGGGTTTGCCCTACGGGGAGCGGGCCAAAGGGGGCGGCATGTCCACAGCGGCGTTGCGGGAGCACCTCTTCCGAGGTATGATACTGAGCTGCCAGCACGTGTTCTGCTTGATGATGTTGCAAGTACTTATATAAACATGTGTTGAGTCGATCTGGCAGAAGCAAGTTGTTCCGGAATTGCTGCACGTTGGACGAAAATTTTGGTGCGCCGACGGACTGCGCTCTACATAATTTTTACCCACGCCATTTCAGGTCGAGACAACGGTGTTAGCAAGGGCAGCAAAGGTGGACGGACGCCGGGTTTTTCGCCCTTCGACTTGGAAGATGTCCTTCCTCCTCCTCCCCGCTAGTGGTCCTTCGGACTTTTGTTTGAAATCAAGATGCGAGTACATCAGAGTGACCTACAGGACAAGGAGTCTCGCGACGACTCTCGAGAAGAATATACGCAAAGTTGTGTCCGTCTCCGTCCAAGCGGGGGTGCCGTTAGTGAACAAGCATCGGTCTATTCAGTGAAGTACACCCACAAGGAGCATTTAGTGTCATGAGCAAAGTGCAAGTAAAAACAACATCAAAGAGCCGATGTGGCCGCGTCTTCGATTATACGTCGGACCGGGTGTGGTCTATCAGGAGACTAAGAAGCAAGGAAGAGGTCTGAGCCAGAGGCCTCTGGAGTCGACAGCTTTTCCGCCGAGAAAAACTGCGCTGAGTCGAAGGAGCAACACCACGAGCGGGAAGGTTCTGCCGTTCCAAAAGACGGATTTTTCTAGACGAAGCGGCCGCCTTAGCGAGGAGCGAGACTGAGAAAGAACGGAGCGGAGCGCAGTCGAATTGGAGATTACAGAGCATCCTGTCGTGTCGTGTCAGTACGGTTTACTTGCTGTAAGTTTTCTGCAGCCCAGCAACATCACAGTTTCCTTCCTCGCAAACGTAGGCGATAAGAAACAAGTTGGCGCCGATCCGTTTGGAAGATACGGAGAGTACTTCTACGTTCCCACAATAAAGGGCGTCCTATAAAAATAGCGGCGTCGCTTCTTTGAATTGCTGCCGTGCGTTTTGTTCTAGTAGAAGTAAAAAGGGTGGCGCCTTCGGAAACCGAGCTCGACGCACGACAACCCGCGGTCACCGGACAAGAATGGGGGAGCAAATTCTACGGGACCGGGGCGGGGAGGAAGAGGTACGCCCGAAGGAGAGGAATAAGAAAGGCGGAAACCACGACGAGGAGTGTGGAAATGGAACAGCTGGCGAACAAACCGCTGGCGGTACTGCTACTTTCTGGGAGAAACACGTCGCCGCTATGCGTACCGAGCACTGGCTGCTGCTGTGGTGCTTTTTCGTGGCTGTGTTTGCCATTGTAAACATTGTTATAACGCGCACAGATGTGTGAAGGTGGTCCAACATTTGTTTCTGTATACTAGGAGTAGGAAACTTCTTTAGAAAGAAATAAGCTTTCAAATCCCGACAGAGACGCCCAGCGAAGTAACGAAGAAAACTGGCTGGAAATAAATATTCACAGGATGCTCTGCTGGGAAACGACAGGCAAAGGGCCCTCGTCATGCGTAGTAAATTGTGTCGGTCGAAGTCAGGTGCGTAGAAGATCTGTACGTTGTGCGAATTTTTATCTCGTCATTGCGGAGAAGTGTACATGGCGACTCCTATCAACAGGTCCTAACCCCTCAAGCACATCGGTAACTATTTTTATAATTTGGTCGCTCCTCACTACTAACTTCGGTAGATCATTTATTGGTTTTCTCGGACGATCACTAGTCTCGAGATGTTGCCCACGCTCACCAGCCGGAGTTATGTGACTTGATCTGCAAGAGCTTCTTAATCGCGTACGAGATGTAAAGCACAAAATTAAGTACCACGGTACTACGTAAGTATGTGACCTTTTGAGAACGGTAATTGACCTGGGGGAAGCCCCCGTCGCAGGGCGCGTTCGGCGGCATCATGACGTACTACCCGCTTGTCTCGATTATTGGCTGTTCTCTCTTTGTCGCCCTCGTGCGGCTTGTGCACTTTCAGTCGCGCCCCGGGGACCGCGCGATCCACTGCTTGGATCGCAGTAAATCACCCCCAGTAGAAGGTCCTGCACAAGCTGTCGCGAATGCACTTCCCCCGAACGAACCACAGCCGGCGGACGGCACGACAGCGCCAAATGTTGGCGAGCCACCTCCTGCAACACCCTCCGCGACTGCTGCAACCGCATCAGTTGCGTCACCTACGAGCAGCACGCCAGAGCCACCGGCTACTACAGCGAACTCAGGGAGTAGAAGCACAAATTGGTGGCCCTGGTCGGCAGATTCATCGAAAGCCAGTACTAGTGACAACAGCAAGCAAGAAAATCCGGATACAATAAATAAAGTTGATGGTGGTTCCTCGAAGCCAGGGCAGGTGCCGGTCGCCTCGCTGCCGGACTACCACAGTGTCGTCACCGATACAGGTTTCTGCCGCAATAGCGCCTGCTGCATCGGCAGTCTGGAATCGGACAAGGGGACGCGGCCGTCGACCATGCAGGGAAAGTGCCTAGACGTCGAACAGTGCGCCGCGAATGCCCGGCCTTTGATCGAGGGCCTGCGGCGGCCCCGGCGCTACGCCTTCGTATTGAGCTTCTTCGGGCAGGTGCCGCAGGAGCTGGACTTTTTGCAGCAGCTTCCGAGCATCCAGCGCGCCATCGGGCGCATGCAAAGCCAGAAGCCGGGGGCTGTCACGGTGGACGTTGTCCTGCTGATTCACCCGGGCCGGCAGATTGCCGCGCACTACAATCCGCTGGACAAAACGGCGATAAAGCACCTGCAGGCAAAGCACAACGTGAAGGTCCGACGCGTGCCCTGGACCATTCCCCCGGGCGCCCGCTTTGACCGGGGCAACGAAGGGTGGTGCGGCGAACAGGATTTCATCCGCCTGCACGCCTGGAACATGACGGACTACGATGCGGTCGCCTATTACGACAACGACGTCGAGCTCCGCGGCGACTATCTGCCGCTGTTTGAGTGCGTGGACGGCCTGGATGTGACTCTTACCACGACTGGCGGCGTGGGCGAGCCCATCAACGTCGGGTTTTTCGCGCTGAAACCGAAGGCGAAGCTACTGGAGGCCGCCGTCCACTTCTCAAAGGTCGCGGGGTTCGAACCCAAGCGAGGCGGCTGGGCCGACGCAGGGTTCTGGCCGAACCAGTACTACTTCATCGGGGCGGAGTGCGGCCAGGGCTACTGGCTCACCATGCTGTTCCGGCGAGACCATACCGTCGTGCGCGAGGCGTACCGAAAGGCCGGGCTGCCGCTAACCGCGGTGCGGGCGGCGTCCATCGATCGCTGTGTGTGGAACTACCAGCTCTCTTCCGGGTGCGACGCCATTGGCGGCGCGAGGTGCGACAAGGTCATCGGGCACCACAAGCCCGCCCGGGCCGGGTCCGACGACAACGAGTGTTTGAAGAAGGGAATTCAACAGTTGTACCGGGAAGACGGGGTGGAAGGTCTTGTAGTCTCAAGACCTGCTGTTCTTGCGGCGATGAATACGACAGCTTCACTTAGTACCCCCGCGATGTTACAGTTGAAGGACTTCCTGCCCGCAAAGTATCTCCCAAGCGAGAAGCTTGCAGAGACTACGCAGCCGGACGCCTCTGCGGCCGTGTCGCTCGCAAACCTGAAAGAGTTTCTGTCGCTGGGTCCGCTTCCGCAGCGACTCCCGTGGCCGGGACAGTGGAAGAACGGGCTGCCCATCCAGTGCAAGCAGCCGGACTGGCTGGTCCGCAAAGATTTGCTGTCGCTCGACGTGAACCCGCACAAGACCAGTCGGCGAGTGCGTGCGGTGCTCGTGGTGAGCGTGATAACGCCGAAGGGCCAGGAGGATTGGGGCGCGGCGGAGAAGCGGCCGCCGTTCCTGCTCACAATGCTCGCGGCGTCGCTGCAGCACCTGCGACGTTTCGGCCATGGCCTGATCCTGCGGCCGGACTTCACCCCGCAGCTGGACGGCACCCACTTGCAGGCCTGGCAAAAGAAAGCCTGCGACCGGGAGAAAAAGGACGAACGGCAGTGCATGAAGGACATGCAGCGGGAGAACTTCAACTGGGAAAAGCATTTGATGCTGAACGACTACCTGCAGTTGAAGTTCGGGTCATCTGGTACTCCACCGGGTACTAGCGGGGACGAGGACTCGCAGAGGTTGTATCGGTTTACGCACGTGGGCATGCTGGACGCGGACGCCGCCTTCGTCAACTTTCACCTGGACTCGCTCGGGATTCTCGCTTGGAATTTAGCGAAGACAAAAAAGCAGGTGTTCGTCGGGAACGAAGATTGGTTGCGGGGGGAGAGCGAAGGCGCGCTGCTTTCGCACGCGAAGCGCGCCAACGGCGGCCTGATTTTCGCCGCGAACTCCAAGTTTTCGCGCAGCCTGTTCACCGATACCTTCCAGGCTCACGTCCGCGGGAACGAACGCACCTCGACCCCCTGGACAACGGGCGGCATCTATCAAAATGAAAAATCCCCCCTCCCCATATCAAAACGGAAATTTGTGATGCTGATTTGTGACCACAAATCCGCTTTGTATTGCACAGAGGCACTGCGGCCAGATCCCCAGGCTACGTAGGGGCGTATGGGTCTAGTAGTTCAGCATGGCAAGCGGGTCACTTTTAGGGCGAACAGCATGACAAATCGCTTCCATAATGGGGCGGAAGCTTCTGCCCTTGTCTTCTTGCAAGACAGATGCGATTTGTGACCTCAAATCCGCAACGCAAATTTTTGGAAACATACCTTTTTAATATGGGGAGGGGGGATTTTTCCTCTCAATAGCATCGTGGCGCAATGTTCGTCCAACGAGCAGATCTGTTTGAGCGACTTGATGTACGGGCCCCCGCGGACGCAGGCCGGGGCGATTTTCCCCATGCACCGGTATTTTCTCCTCGGATCGGGGAAGTTTTGGAACCGGGGCCGCGCACCACAGGCGCCCACGGTGCCGCTTCCGGACCACCAGCTGCACGTCATGCACTACATGGGAGGCGGTCGGCAGCAGGCGGTCGCAGATCTGTGCGAAAATACGTACATTGCGCAGGCCATCGGCGAGAGCGCGCGCAACGTTCTCGGGGTTTGCGGGCAAAGAGTAAATCCGCCAATCAGCTGCTCGAGCCATCCCGATTCCCTCCTCCTGGCGAATACGGATGTTTACCCGAAAAAGACAGCGGAGCCCCAGGACCCCTGGAGCGGTCTAGTCGTTGATGCCAACGGCACAAATAAAAATACGCTGGTCCTCGCGCCGGGGAAAGTAGAGGCTGCGGCCCAACAACCCCCACTGGAACCCGGGGTCACCACACTGCCGCCAGCGGAAGTGAAAAAATCCGGTGCAACTGTTGAGACGGCCCCCGCCGCGCCCAACGTAGAAGTAGTACTCACGACGGCTGCCCCTGCGAACCCAAGCGCAGCTGACGACCACGCGGACGGTACAAAAATCAAGAACGCCGCCGGGGCCGGACCGCTTACCAAAAAATGCGGTTCCGGGCAGCCCCCGACAGAGGCGTGCAGATTGCAGTACAGCTGCTGCGACGTGCAGAACTGGAGCTGCTGCGGGGAGGATAAGTTTGTCGTGCAGCCGAGGCGGGCCTTGCGGAACACGACGGCCGTGGGGTTTTACCTGCACGTCGGGGGTCGCGGCGAGTCCGCGGCGGTCACCTACCTGGCTTCCCGGGTGCTGTATTTCAACCCGGGCGCCCCCATCTACATCATGTCGGACGGCGCCGAGCAGTACGAGGACTTCTGCCGCGAGCTGAGCCAAAAATTCGACTCAAAGTGCATCGCAGTGTCGTGCCCGTCCGCGGAGGACCGGTGGCACCCGTGGCCGTTCTTCAAGCGGTTTCGCGACGTGGCGGTGGCGCTCCCGGAGGTCGAGTATCTGGTCATGCTGGAGCCCGACAACACCCTGCACTCGGCCGTGGACGTGAGCACGTTCACGCACGACGCGGGCGGGATCCTGGACCACAACGGGAACTTTGGGGAAAGCCTCGTCCAGTATGGGGAAAGCCTGGCGCAGCAGCTCCCGGGCAAGGAGACGTTCAAATGGGTCTACAAGGGCACGTATCAAGTGCAAAAATGTCTGCGTCTGGAAGGATGTAACCTGTGATGCGCATTTCAGAACACACAAAAATCTCTCATGCATAGGTAGCAAAAGCTGCCCACTTTCTGTCACCAAAATGGGGGACTTGTCATGCGTGTTCGGCATTGCGGAAGCTTGTCGAAACCTGTGATGCTAGAGCTTCCATGCCAGACCTTCTGCGTCATGCAGAAACAGCATGACTCTTCCAGACCCAGACATATTTGCATTTGATAGCACGGGGCTCGCGGGCGGCAGCTACTACCGGCGCACGGCGATTTTGGATGCGTTCGCGGACGAGGTGGCTCAAAAAATGGACTGGAAGAAGATCTACAAGCTGGGTCCCAGCGCCGCGGTCTACTCGTCCGACTTTGCGATGCCGATCGCGCTCGCGTTCCGCGGATGGACCTACGCGCCCTGGGGGGCGGTGCGCCAGGCCTACGGGTCGAATCCCGACCCGACTCAGCCGCAGCGGAACGTCTCCATTATCCACTACAACCGCGACATCACCGGCGGGAAGCCGGCAACGCGCATCCGCTTGTCCGAAGCCGCCAAGGCGGAGGCCGGGGCGTCCACGACCACCGTGGGGCAAAGTCGGGAGGTGAACGCGGCTCCACCCGCACCACTTCCGGCGGACTGGATGCTGTCGGTCGTGCGGGCCGGGAGGCGGGTCCGCGGCCCCAAGGAGGAGTGGGCGCGGCGCGCGATCAACATCTGCCAGATGTGTTGGAATCGGGAGGAGTACGTGCGCCGGTTCGGCACGGAGGTGTGCGCACCGAAGTACAGCTTCAACTACACCGCGGAGATGATACCGAAGGACGCGTATTGTGAAGAAAAATCCCCCCTCCCCATACCAAAACGGGATACTTCTGAAAATTTGTGATGCTGATTTGAGGCCACAAATCGTCTCTGTATTGCAAGAACGCATATCCAAAGATCTGGCCGCTTTCGGCAGGCAATTTGTAATGCTGTATGGCCTAGGGAGGACATGCCTGCCTTGCTAGGCCCCTACAGCAAAACGGCCCTACTCCAGCTTTGTATCTGTGTGCAGTCCTCTACTGCAAGACAAATCCGATCTGTGTACGCAAATTCTTCATCACAGACTTCCACTTCGATATGGGGAGGGGGGATTTTTCCTTTTGATAACGCGAGACCCGGGCCGGCGGGGGCGATACAGCGGATGCGATAATACGTATCGACTCTATCGATCACGCTGTGCACGAAAGTTTACCGATCTTTTCGTGGAACCTCTGAGGCGTATATGAAAGAACTTTTGCAATGTGCGTCATGATCTTCACGCAGGCTGTCGATAGCAATGTCGCAAAGATGAGATGGTGCACAACTTTTGCATAGGATAACCACTTTTACAACAGCATTCATATAGGAAAAAACCGTCTGCGATGGTTCCGTCGCTTCTGTGCTGCCAGAAGGAATTTGAAGTGTTCGTGTGTCCTGCGGCTTCTATGGTCGGTTCATAATAGATACTTAGTATCGGTGACGAGACAGCCTTTGCCTTGTTGCAGCAAACTTTCCTGGTCGGTCAACGTCCGTGGTTTTTTTTGTACAGAAAAGAAGAATTAGAATTTGCATATGCATAATTTCCCTCATCGGTTTCGTTCTTCCACTTTTTCGTGCGCTGTGGTTTCTGATGATTTTTTCAAGACAAAATCGTTTTCAATTTTTTCAAGTTCGTCGTCCGTCGCCGTCGTTGTTCGTTTTTAGACAAGCACATGCTCCTTTTCGGGACACTCTGAACTAATTTTTTTGTCTTCGGAAAAAAAAGAATACAATCGCAGCTACTCCCCTCAGAAGTTATAAGTAGATTATGTTTGGACCCTGTAAAAAGTAAACCCGCACTTCTTTCATCGTCTGGAAGATTATCGGAAAGTTGAGTAAAGATCTCGGCGCTAACTAAAGGTCACGGTATCGTCACTTTACGACACCACTTGTTGCCTCAGTTGCAAATAACTTCGAAGCGGCAGTAGACCTAGTACTGTCAAGAAGAACAGAACAACAATGGCACACGTCGAGCGCATATCAAATGTAAAAATGTCTGGGTCTGGAAGAATGCAACTTGTCATGCTAAATCTGAAGCATTGAAAAATCTGTGTTGCATGATTGCCAAAAGTGGTCCAGTTTTGACCAAGTCGGGAGGGAGTTTCTCATGCAGGGTAGGCATGAGAGAGATCGCGCAGAATCTGTCATGCTAGGTCCTGCATTCCAGACCTCGTGTGTCATGGAAAAGCTGCATGACAAATCTGACAATCTTCCAGACCCAGACATTTTTACAATCCATAGCGCAAGAAGCGACCGCTAGATGAGCATCTGGTGACGCTTCTCCAGACCGCAGACCCGCCGACGCGCGAGGAATACGCAGTCAAGAAGGTCGAGCTCGCACGAAAAATGGACCGGTTAGAATTCGTGTCCAAGGCCCGGATGAAGTTCATCAAGAATCTGCACGAGAACAACGAAAAGAAAGTGGACGCCATCCTGTGCCGACCACCGGGAAAACTTGCGGAAGTACTTACTACAACACCCTCCGTCGATGGGTTTACTTTGTTTTTTTTTTGTACGTGAGCTGCGCTCCTGGGTATTAATTAGTTGGTACATCCTTCTCGATGAAGAGCAGAAGCCTGTGTTTCGCTGCAGGCTCTGAGCGTTGCAACAGATGAATTCATTGGAGTACTATAGCTATCGAGTCAAAATGAAAATCGTTTTCCAGGTGTCTAAGCAGGGACTTGTGCAGGCGGACGCTTTATTTGAGACGCTGAAGCAGGATGCGCTGAAGAAGAAGTCGATTCCAAAACGGCTGGATATCGTCCACAATTACTGCGTCCATCTGGAAGTGCAGCAGAGCAGAGGTATTTCGTCCACTTGCGGTTTTGAATTTCCTGCAGTCACTATTATAGACGAGTTCGTTTTGCATCGTACAACATGCAAGGGAACTACTTATCGTGTTTCTGTTTGAGTATGACTACACGATAACTAAGAATTTCCTGGATCAAGAAAAATACATCAAGAGGACCAAAGCACCCCTTGTTAGAAGAAATGCAAACGAATGACGAAGCGAATGCAGTAAAACCACGCGACCACAACAGGCATGCAAACGCCGGATCAAATGGATCCCTTGCCATCGCCGGAGTTGTTTCAGGACATCAATTTTATGGACATGAATCCCACCTACACCGACTTGTTGAACAACGAACCCTCGCCGTTTAAGCCGGCGGATGGAGCCACGCGCGACCCGCTCCTCGCCGTCTGCTTGCTCCTATGAGAGTGAGTGTACTACAACTCCCCCTCCCCCTCTGTCATGCGAAAACGCAATTCCATTTCCAGCCACTGCCTCACATCGCTATCTTGCATAACGGACTTGGGAATCCAAACAGTACTATAATAGTTCGCACGCATTGTAATATAGTGATTTGTCATGCAGATGCCACTTTTCTGAGTCTGACCTGATCTCTATTGCTGTTCTTGGCTCCTTCAAATGAGGGGGAGAGGGAGTTGTGCTCACTGATAGCTCCAGCCGTACACGCCGCCACCGCAAATCGTCGAGGCGCAGCAGCGGGCAAAAGCACGCGCGGTCGAGCAAGTGGCCGAGCAGAAGCGCATCGAGAAACTACTCGCGCGCAAGGAGAAGGAGCGGTTCGCGGCCCTAACTGCGTGAAGCAGGACGTTAGTTGTATATATTCTCTAGTTGATGTTGAGACGAGGAATCTATATGTAGTTTAATTGAGTTTGAGTAAGTTAGAAGTAGAAGAGCTCCAACCCAGTATGTGTGCCCAGGTCATTTCGCACAGCCCCTCGCATCCCATTCATTGCTGAGATCCTGTTACAAATTTCTACAAAAAAACTGTACCCCATTTTTTGTTGTTAGAAATGTTGGATCCCTAAATCATACGGACATTAAAGTGAGACGTGCTTTTTCCGCGACAACCCACGAGGCTCTACTTCTCTCGGATTTTCCCTTTTTACACTAAACCAGTTCCCTTTTAAAACGAGTCAAAAATAATTTGCATCTGCACTGAGGCAAGTATCTCAGCAAGTGCAGGCATCAGTCATTTGCATTTTTAAGCGAGTCACGTGTAAGCATTCGGGATTTTGGGGACTCCCACAGCGGAGGTCAATGCAGTGCCATCAAAAAAGAAGGACTTTGTCATGCTACATAAGCATCAACTCGAACGGATCTGAAAACCTTGTACACCAGTTTGTCAAATGTCATGGTAAAGCATCAACACACGAGCAGCGCAGACCACGCCTGTAAGGAGGCACAGATGCCAAAGGATCTACGCATGTCGAAATTGGGCACGAGATGACGAAAACAGCTTATGAATGTTGTTCGACATCGTTCCGATTAGGTAGCACAATAAATCGGTCAAGATCCAGCTTCTCGCGTTCGTCGCAAGAACTCAGTGTAGTAGCAAGCAAAAATACCTCCATCCCTCTACCTGATCCAATCAGAAGTATATCGAGATCACCATTTTCTTGAAACGCTGTACGTCTGCCCAGCGCATCAAGCAGATCTTGATAAAGCAAAAGGCGATCTGACAAGATTGAGTTCTCGATCCACAGCAAATCTTGTTAGCTCTTCACCAAGGATCGTCGAGGCCAATAGATGACGTATCAAATTGCTCTAGGGCGATGTAGACAAGCCAAATTATCGAATGCTCACCGACCTAAAAATGGTTTTTTTGAATATCACAAGCCTCTGCTTTTATCAAAAAACAGAAAGGACAGACTGCAGTCCGGCACTGGTCAGTAGTAAGAAAGAAAAGCGTAAACACTTATTTGCACCGCATTCAGCCACTGCCGCTCTAGTCTTTACGTTTGTCGAAAGTTCAGCTGTTGCGTAGAAAATAAAGAACTAGCCGGAAAATAAATTCTAGTTGCCTTTGTTCTTTCACTTATTTTTATCTAGAATTGATACAGCAACATGTATAAGTTCAAGGAGATCCAGACGGTCCCGCCAGCGGACGCGATGATTGACATCATCCTCTCCAAAACGAACCGGAAAACACCGACGGTGGTGCACCCGGGCTACAAGATTTCGCGGATTCGGAATTTCTACTTGCGCAAAATCAAGTTTTGCCAGTCGGCGTACGCGGAAAAGTTCCAGGATATCCTGTGCAAAAATATCGTACTCGTAGTGATCGCAATTATGCATTACAAATCTACTTGATAAGGTAAATGCGCATTACAAATTCAATTTGTAATGCTGAGCCAATTTGTATTGCGATTTATACTAGTACGATACTTTTGCAATGCATACAGGACATGCTCTCGCAATTTCCGCGGTTGGACGACATTCACCCCTTCTACGCAGATTTGTGCAATGTGTTGTACGACCGAGACCACTACAAACTCGCGCTGGGGCAAATTTCCACCACGAAAAACATCATCGACAACTGCGCGAAGGACTACGTGCGCATGATGAAGTTCGCCGACTCTCTGTATCGGTGCAAGATGCTCAAGCGCGCCGCGTTGGGACGCATGTGCACCGCGGTCAAGAAGTTGGGGCCGAGCTTGAAGTACCTCGAGGAGGTCCGACAGCACCTCAGCCGCCTGCCAAGTACGTTTTTTGTTCATCTTCTACAGCCGATCTTCGTCGTTCTACAGGGCCTTGGTTTATTGTTCAACTGCGTTCTACTCGTCTTGTCGCTCTGATGTTACAACTTACTACTGCGCATAAAGATAAAAAGATTTTTTTCGCGTAGAAGAAATCGAAGGAAATTATCTTCGTGCGTGCTCCCTAGCAAGGAATCTTGATGGTTCTACTTCTTCTCTTCACAGGTATCAATCCCACGACACGCACCCTGATTCTTACCGGGTTCCCGAACGTCGGAAAAAGTTCTTTCATGAACACGGTGACAAATGCCAACGTGGATGTGCAGCCTTACGCGTTCACCACCAAGTCTCTATTCCTCGGCCACATGGACTACAGGTAGATACGATCTATGTATAGTTATTGATGCGGGGCTGATGAGAATAGATGAAAAACAAAAAGAAAAACTACCGGTGCAGCGTATCCAGTGGCACTTCTTTCTTTGCACTACTAGTAGTTGTATCTATGCAGACAGTCCGCCTTGGTGACTGTGCCCATTGCTAGTAATATTTTTCCATGATCGAAAAATAATAAATGAAATCACAGATACACCCGGTGGCAAGTGATCGACACGCCGGGGATTTTGGACCACGCTTTGGAATATCAAATGCAAAAATGTCTGGGTCTGGAAGGATGCCAGATTTGTCATGCAGGATTTCCATGACCCATGAGGCCTGGAATGCGGGACCTAGCATGACAAACTCTGTGAGGTCTTTGTCATGCCTACACTGCATGAGAAATCCCCGCCCAACTTGGCCGAAACTGGGCAGCTTTTGGCACTCATGCAACACAGATTTTTGCATGATCCAGATTTAGCATGACAAGTTGCAATGTTCCAGACCCAGACATTTTTGCAATTCATATGGAAGAGCGGAACACGATCGAAATGCAAGCGGTGACTGCTCTGGCGCACATTCCGGCGACCATCCTCTACTTCATGGATATCTCTGAAACGTATACCTTTATTCTGGCTTCTTGATGTAGTAGTTTTTGTGCTTCTGAGGATGATGTTTTTGCGATTCTCTACTAATTTTGCTGTGCAGGAGCTTTCCTTGCTGTAGTCCATATGCTATTCATATCGCGAAGAAATCGCAAACTGAATTTAATACCTTAACATCACAGCTGCGGACGCAATTTGCGTGAGCAAGTGAACCTGTTCAACTCACTGAAGCCGCTTTTCCGGGGAAAGCCACTGCTGATCATCGTGAACAAGATTGATTTGCGAAAAATGGACGACTTGCAGCCGGAAGAAAAGGCGCTGCTCGAATCCATGACGAAGGACATGGAGAACGAAGTCACGGTATAATTTTTTCTTTGTTGTCGAAAAAGAAAAACGGAGATTAAATGCGCTGGATTATTGAACATGTTCGCTGATGTACTTAGCAGACACTCCAAAAATCGATGCAAATCTGGGTGTCCGTGGCTTGCGACTGATTTTCCGGCGTCAGGCAAAGATCAGGTTCACTAGCCGCGTTTCGTGCACAAGAAACTTTCGCGAAGATGATATTAGATAAAGTAGTCTTAAGCGTAATTACTTATATTCACCGTCTTGTACTGAAACTGAAAACAGCTTTTTCCGGTGTCCGTGCAGCAGAAGGAGGGTGTTGACGCTGTGCGAACGAAAGCGTGCGACTTGCTGCTTTCCCGCCGGATCGACAGCAAGATCAACAGCAGCAAGGTAGACGCCATCAAGAACCGGATCTTCATCGCGGAACCCACGAATCCGAGCATTGCCAGCAAGCGGCCCCCGTGCATTCCGGAAAGCGTGGTCTTGCAGCAACAGCAGCAGGCCAGCGCAAGCAGTAGCAGCAGTAGCGCCGGCACGACCCAAGCGACGAGTGCAGAAGGGACGAAGAGGGTCTTGGAGAAGGATCTGCAGGAGGAACACGGCGGTGCGGGTGTCTACGTGGCGGACTGGAACAAGGAGTGGCAGCTGTCCAACAGTAATTGGAAGTACGACGAGATTCCGGAAATTATGGACGGCATGAACGTCGCGGACTTTATCGACACCAACATTTTGGAAAAGCTGGCGAAGCTCGAGGAGGAGGAGCGCGCGGAGCTGTTGGCCGAGGGCCTGGAGGACACGGAGCAGGTGTTGAAGTCCTGGCAGGACTGCGAAAAGGAGATCGGGCTGATGCACCGGGCGATCAAGGCCAAACAGAACGCGAACCGCGATCGCAAGGCCCGCAACGCCATGGGAACAGGGGGCATTGAACGCAAGCGAAACAAGTCGTTGAAGGAAGTCGTCGAGCGCTTGGAGAAGCGAACGATCGGCGAGGAGAAGCCGGTTAACGTGGAGAAATTACGAGGTCGGTCCAAGGTGCGCAAGCGCCTGAATCGCGACGAGGAAGAGACCGGGGGCAAGAAGCGAAAGGCGGTATACGCTACTTCTATATGCTTGTCGCAATCAATTTCTTCGATTCAGAAATAAAACCTTTTTATGGAATCTTTTCACCATTTTCACGAGCAAAAGAACCTTCTCGTCTAGCTGGACTTGTTCCTAGCGGTGGATTCGCATTTGATTGCTGCACCAGCGATCATCTAAGTAGAACAGCGCGGCCTCGGCTTACTACATTGTGCCGGTGATGTTATTGCACAAATTCCTCGATTCAACATCACAATGTCAACATGATAATCAAACTTCTCTGCTCAACAGGACGACGGTACGGCTATGGACGTGGACAACGACAAGAAATCGGCGAAGAGAACGTCGAAATCGCTCATGCGCTCAAGAACAGCGGGGCGCTCCAAGTCTGTCAAGGTCCGGGGTCTCTCCGTGCACACGGATCGCAGCCAGAGCCGGATCGCCACCAGTATCGGGCGGCCCGAACTGCAGGAGAAGGCGGAGAAGGAAAAGCGAAAGGCGGGGAAGGTGCGCAACAAAGAGGCAAGAAAGGGCGAGGGCGACCGGCACATTCCGGACTTCAAGCCGAAGCACTTGTTTACGGGAAAACGAAGTATCGGCAAAACCGATCGGCGCTGAGAGACTTTTTTATGCTCATGATCAAGATATCGTTATTGTCCCTGCAACGGCCGTGGTTTTTTGTCGCTACATTCAGGCATTTTTTAGTCTCGCTTCGCAGGCTATGGCTACGTGAAAAATGTGATTGAAGAAAAACGTGGTGATATTCGCGGTATAGGAAAGTGCATTATTTCACGAAATTCGTCAGGCGGTCTTGGGCTTTCGCTTTGAGAGCGCTTTTTCTGCGCTATGCGCTTTGTGAGAGATGCACGAATTATGCAACTTTGTTCGTACTCACTTAGTTTCGGTGTTGAGCTTTTTCTCGCCACTTCCGTTCCATCTGCTGTGCGTGCATTCGCATTACTTATGCTGCAATCGTATACATGAAATCTTGCTGTCCACCTCGTCGTCGTATAAATTGGCTCGTCCCCCCTGGCTCTTCGTTCCTGTGACACGTAGCGCTATCCCTAATGCAAAGGTCGTCGGTGATATATTCCTTCCTTGTTTTTTGGCATTCCACGTTTCCCGTTTCGGCTTTTTTTACCCTTCCTCGGTACGTGCCTCAGTTTGTTTTGATCGTGCAAGGATTATTTGTATACGCAGACAGGAACTACAAGCTGCGCTTTCGTTCTATAGGCAGGCTTCAGCTTTTCGTTGTCGTAATGCCATGTGCGCAAGTTCTTTCGTCAACTGTAACTGACTTGAATGCATACCAGAAGTTGATGTCCGATATATTTTCCCAGGCTCTCGTCATCCTTTGATGAGTTGATCCCACGCACTACCCGCACACCTCGGAACTGATAGTTTAAATAACTGTCAAGAATAGGAGGAGCAAGTTCCACAGCTTCCTTGAGAACATAGCGCACACGACCATCGTTTCTAGTTGTAGTCAGCCTTGAAGAGTTGGAGTTCATTCCTTCGCCTGTAGGATTGCGAGCGCAACTGTATCTCTTGTTTATTGCGGTCTTCTTGTACATTAGCTTTTTTCGTGAACAAGCAGGATGTCGACCAGTCAAGTTGGACTGCCGTACAAAGGCCGGTCCCTGGCAGTGAGCTCCACGGTTCGCAGAGCGCCGAAGTTTTCCTTCGGCTCCGCTACTTCAGGACTGACCAAGCTGCTCGCAAAAAGCGCCGCAGACGTCCCAGGGCCTGGCGCTTATGAGCCTGAAGGGTCACGCGACGGCCGCAAGAGGACAGCACAGGCGTACGCTATACTTTAAATTCATAATATTTTTGCTGGGGGGCATCTTCACGTGCCCAAATACTTATATTCTCTCTGCAGTTTTCAGACCTGCTATGCTTTTGTTTGTGACACAATCGATTGCTTCCTTGTGTGCCTCGATGAAATTCAATTTCAAATCCATTTTTCGGTTAAGCAGAGAAAACCAAACAATCAAAATCGAGTTTGCGTGTTTTCCTCCTCATCACAGGTTTTCCTTCCGCCCGAAACCACGCTCATTGCAGTCGAACACAAACGCCGTTGTTGGTCCGGGCAGCTACGACCCCAGCGATAAGCTTTCGAAACCAGCATCAAGGTATAACTTATGTGTAAAAGAAACACAAACACGACATAGGCCGGAAAGTTAAAATTTTTGCTTCCACTCTCTCGTGAAGATGTGAAGAATGAAGTAAAGAGTTTGCTGCAAGAGCCCCGGCACTTTAATGAAAATATGATGAAAAATTTATTACAGTCGCGGCGGCTTTTCGCATGCGCGGCGGTCCGCGGGACCGTCATCCTTCAAGAGCTTCCAGCCCGGTCCTGGAGCGTACGATACGCGCGCAGACATGACAAAGCAAGGGCTGCAGTTCAGCTTTCGGCGTAAACCTGCCGCTATGGATCCAACACGAGGCACGCCTGGACCAGGTGCCTACGAGGCGCCGGCATCCGCAGCCTCCAATTCGTATCTAGAAAATTATGTTTTTCGATTTGATTTTCATTTTAGCGTTCCACCGGACCACGAACAACACTGCTCATTCAGTACAGCATTTTATTTTTCTTTGCAACTTTGACTTTTGTTCATTTTGCTATACACCAATGAATGCCTTTCTACACCAACTCAGCGCGACGGCAAGGTCGGTGCATGGGATCGCGAAGCACTCCAGCCGAGCAGTGAAGTTTTCCGGGAGCCAGCGGAATCTAGCGCCCTTCCGCAACGAGAACCCGGGTCCAGGTGCGTATGACCACGCGGCTGGCACCTCAGTCAGCGCGAGACAACCCCCAGCCTATTCGATCCGCGGGGGCGGACGGCCAAAACTCATACGCATCGCAAATATGTCTGGGTCTGGCAAGCTGTGTTGCTGAATGGTCATGATTGAGTGCCGCGCCTCTAAGTGCAGCGACGCATGACAAATCTCTCGAACGCTTCCTAATGCGTAGTGCGCACTACAAACTGCGATCTTGTATGACGAAAGAGTGGCACTCTTGCTGCATATGCGCAGCACAGATGTTTCACGAATGCAAGACACACAATACAGGCACAACCTTTCCAGACCCAGACATATTTGCATTTGATAACTCAAGCGGCCTGACAATCCGGGACCCGGTGCGTACGATGCAGCGTACACGCAGTTCTCGTGATTTTGTAACAGCTTTTTGTTTGACTCTTGTAAGAGAATGTTTGAAATTAGACTTTTAGGCAACTGCACTTCAGAGTTCTTTGAAATGGTACAACATGGACGATCGATGCATTTCGAACATCCAGATGCAAGTACTTATTCACATCAATGAGAGCCGCCCCCTTCGGTTCTTGTTACTAGCCCGTACTCCTGCTACCCTTTTTTTTGTATTTACGACCTAGCTACAGTTTTTTTTTTGACCTGACCTCGATTGTTTCATCCTATCAAAAAGTCGCAAAAGCAACGCAACCTTGCTTAGAAGTTCAGACCAGTTCTTTTAGAAAAGTTCCGTAGACATCGACGTTTCTCGTTTCTGCACCGCACCACAAGGGTTGGGATCATGAAAATTGCTATGTCATCGTTTCTGAACACGTTTCGCATATAGGAGCACCTGGGAAAGAACCTCCTAGCAAAGACCAATCGTGATGATAGAAACATGTTCTTGCCTCTGTGGCGGAACGCTAGAAGGTGAAGTGGAAATGCAATTCTCAAATATGAAGGGAATGTCGACGGGCATGCGGAAATAACCCGAAGCAGTTTGTTCTACATCTCGCGAATAGCAAGTAAGAATACCACGACCCAAAAATAAAAGACAATGCGCGACAGATCGGCGGCCTCGTCAAAGTATGAAAGAAATTGCCCAAGATTTTGGATCAGAAGACAGCATCAGCAGGGGTGCAGGCAGAGAGCAAGGGATATCAAAATGATACGTTTCGGTTTCGGATCTTCGTTTTCATCGATTTTCAAAGCAGTCATTCTCTTTGTCGTGAAAGCTGCACTGCTCCAAGATGGATTCGTCGTCTTTGTACTAGCTGCTCTGGACACTGAGCTGGTTCTGGAAGAGTTTTCGTTTCTTTTTGGCCGCGCCAGGAAACAGTGCCGGGAGGAAGCAGTTGATGCAAATTCTACTTTTGAGGACCTGCGATCTCCGTGTCTTGTGCAGGCAGAGAATGGCGTGCTGTATCAAGTGTACGGGCAGGGGCTGCTTGCGATAGCACCAGGCGGTGAAGAGCAAACACAATTATCCTCTGAGATCGAAGGCGGTCAGGAGCCGAGCCAGCCGCGCAGTGTGGAGGTGGTCCACGGGGTAGACACAGAAGGAGAGAAATCCACTGGCGGATCTACTGCTTTGTCGTCGCTAGTGAAGACCCACGTGGGCGTGGACTTCTTTCGAACTGACGCTCCCGTGAGCGTCAAAATTCGGGTAGGGGCGGGCGTATACACAGTGCAGGACCCGAACCGGTTTGTTGCGCCAGAGGACTCGAGTTCGGACGGAGGGGCAGTAAAGGAAGCAGCAAAGGACGAAAGGGCACCAAAAGAAGCAATGCGCAAATCCTTCACCGTGGAATTCGAGCCCCAGGGACGCATTCTGTCGCTGAGTCCACGCCATCTCACGCTTCCAGCTGTTGTGATCCCCGACGCGAAAACGAAGCACGTCCGGTTTTGGGAAAACTGGGCCGCCAAATCGTGCTCCTCCTTGTTGCGAGGCCGCGCAGGGGGGAGGGGAGGGGTCCGTGGTGGCAAGGAAGGACAAGCAGACGACGCAGCGACGGTGGAAAAGGCCATGTTGGAGAATTGCCGGAGGGTGCAGCAAAACAAGTCCGTAAGGACAACTACTACCCTTCTACCTTCAGCAGCGGCGGAAGTAGATAGGGAAACAACTAAGGTTGTGTCGACGCAGCTCGATGAAGATGCGCCTCTTTACCAGCTGTGGGGCTCGACCAATTTCTCCTCATTCACGGAGTACGCAAACCGTGCCATAGACGCAACTACTAGGTGCCGGGCCTTCGAAAACTTCCATTACAGCGGTGAAATGGCGCTCGGCATCTCTTTGGCGGATTTGCTCCTGCAATTCAGTAGTGCGTCTGTGGTTCATCGCCAGAAAAGTACTAGCGGCACCAGCAGTGGGGAAAATACAAACTTGCATACGCTTCTGGAACTCGAACTCGACGCGCAGGGACTAGACGCCGCATTGGTTTATTCCTTGGCGGCCTCATCGGAGGATCGCGCGCATTTACGAAGAAGTACTCCATCTTCGTCCATGCCAGGCAGAAATAGAACGCGCCTGCAGCGGGCTCGGTCTCTTGGAGAAGGAGAAGAACCACAGGAGCCGGATGAGGCTCGTCCACTGGAGCTTTTGCAACGCATCACTGTCGAGTGCCAGAAGAGCCCTCCGTGGCTTTACGAGCCGATCTATCAATATCATGATGTTCTGTTCAGTCATGACCCTACCCTCACGTCAGTACCGCAGGTGGAAAACGATTGCAATGAGATTGCTGCTTTTCTTCGCGCACGATCTTTCGTGCTCGAAAGGGAGCAGCTAAACAACTGTGCCTGCGACGAATGGAATCTAAGTTTCAGGCGAGAAGCAAGTGCATCCGATTCTATTCTCTCGTACGGTTCGCAGGCGAACCAGCATAACATGTAGCGACGCCTCGTGTGGGATGTTCAGAATTGTACTAGCAGTAGCTGTCTACCACTACACTCGTCATCACTATGCAGGAACAATCGCTGTAGACCGCTGGTGTAATGGCTTTAGGCCGTTGAAAGAAATATATCGTGGTACTGGTAGTTGTTGTAAAAACGCGTCGTGCACTACTACTCACGTTTCTATCGTGTAGACATGGGAATAAGCGGCGTCATCGTGTATGTGGGCGGGAATTGGTTCGTCATCGTGTACGGAAAGTTTCGGATTTTTCAAAGTCCTGTCGTCTCCACCTTGCGGTATAACTTTTACATTAGAAGAAGTGTAGAAGGACCTGGATTAAGAAAGCGTTTTTTTTGAATTGGCTCCGGGGGATTTATTTTTCTTCGAAACATGCCCATCCCGCAAATTCGATATCTATAGCTCCGAGCACGGCACCTGACGCCTCGCGGCTACGTGTAGGAAACGAGTTTATAGGATGGAGCTTCGGTTTTTTATATTGCTGAGTCCAGCAGCTTTGCTGCGTGCAAGTGAAGATGTTGTAGTTTTGTCGGACACAAGCGAAGCGCAGCTACCGCCGTACTCGCCCCGGTCTCCGTGGTGCTGGTCCGGCTGGATAGAGCGGTTACCCGACACGGAATTTGTTTTCGGGGACTTGTGCGCGCAGCAGCTCTCCGTCCATCAAGATCACTTGGAGCCGGAAAACCAATTTTTCATCATCGAGGCCGCAAAAAAGATGACTGCGGCGAGCAAGGAGCAGGCCCTGGCCATGATGGCCACGCTTTCAGCGGAAGCGCACAGCAAATCGACTATCGACGGGGAGCGCTGCCTCGAGGGACTGCACTACGTGACTCAGGTGGAACAAGCGTGGCAAAACCGCCGGTCGGATCCGCGCTGGAGTACTCCAGACCTAGAATGGAAGTGCCGCATGCTGTGTGACCTACATCCGCGGTGTGCAGTGTACTCGTTTACCTCTGCGACTGCCGTGTGTGCGCTCAAAACCCGTGACGCGCTCGAAGGACCCCTGATAACAGCTGAAGACTCTGTTGCGAACAGGCGGATCATCAAAGTGTGTGCGGCGCGTGGTTGTTCAGCGGACGTTGCGCTGCGGCTGCATGCTCCCGAGCTTTCCATCAGTCCGCAAGAGCGTGCGTGGCGCGTGTGCTCGGATTGGCTGGAAAACTACTGTGAGTCAGAAAGTAATCTAGAGCGATGTGCAGCGGTCGCTGCCTTCGATAGACACGCAGCTGCCTCTACCACCAGTGGGAACGGAATTGCTGCGGATGACTCACACGACACGAAAAATGCTTGCTGTGTTGCGAAGGAGGAAGTCGAGTCCCTTCTCCTCGTCGGGCACGACAACAAGCAGAACACCTTTTGCTCCGGCGATCATTTTGCCAATCTTTTTGACTTCTCCAACCCCGAAACACGCAGAAGCTGTCAACTGGCTGGAGATGATGGAGGAGGATCTGCTTCTTCGGACGAGGGTCTAGCGACTTGCTGTGCGCCGACCGCTGAGATCATGAGCACACTTACGCCGATGTCGACGGATCCCGTAACTGCAAGTAACGAGAAGTGCACTCTGGATATGTGCCGTAGTCCCTCGGTGTTTGACCAACACAACGCCGCTGTTTTTGACTGTTGGGCGGGTACACTCGGCGAAAGCTCGTTCCCATGTGGAGGTCGCAACACGGTGGCGCAGAAGACCGGAAAAATCGCGCAGCTGAACTCAGAAATTTATTTCCAATACACCTGCTGCGCACAGGAGCGCGCAGTGGCCCCAGGTGCTTCTTTCGCGAGAAAGGCTGCTGTTCCAGAGCAGGCCGCGCTGGTCAACAATCGACCCTCACCGCCGGAAGAAGGTGATGCCCCGGTACAACCGCCGCCGCCGGACCAGGAGGGCCTTGAGTCAGAAGCCTCTTTCGCCCCGATCGACCACCCATTTGGCGGTGCTGCACCAGCTGGAAGTTCCGATGAGCCAGCCAAAGTGGAAATTGCGGGATATGGCGTTCTCAAGTGTTACATTCTCAACTGTTAAGTACATGATTTGTCATGCAAAATTCCAATCAGAATCGACACGAGCAAGCTGCTTCGCATGACAAGTTCCCGAAGGGACAAACAGGATGAGAATCTGCGCCAAATCTGTCATGCAAGAGGCGCAATCTTCCCCCTGTCAGTTTGCCATTTTTGCATCGCAAACTTATGTAACAGTTGAGAATGAAACAGTTGAGAACGCCATACGGGACAGTGTGTGCTCCAGAACGCGGAAATCCGGTATGCGAAGACACAAGGGCTGACGCTGCTGCAGCGGACGGTGGGCGCAGTGTTGCCGTCGTATCAACCTTGCGGAGGACTACAACAGGTCGGCGAACAACATCCACCGGTAGTACAACTACCTAAATGGCCCCTGTCAGCGGGGCAGTGTGCGAGCGCGTGTTTTTACTTCGAGAAGGACATCAACCTAATCGAACAAAACAGCGGTGGCTCTACTTCAAGGGTACCACTGCGGCAAGAACTCGGTACTAAAGGTTCCCGTAGTTCCGATCTGATTTCCTGTGATTACTACGTTTTTCGCGAAAATGGGTCTCAGTGCAGTCTTTACGGAAAGTTGGTCGACAAGAACTCTACCGCCTTCACCACTCTGGATGCAGCTGCGGCACTCGTCGGCAGTGCGGACGACGTGCTCGCAACGAAGGTCGCAGAAGCCGTCACTGTCGGAAAAAAGTGCAGGCAGCACGCGGATTGGCCGAGGGTGCAAGAAGATTTGAATGAGGTTCGAACGCGATGGAAATGCCAAATGAACGAACCGTAAAAGTGATGTGCACGCAACTTGACCTTCCGTAGTTCCCGGCAAGAGTATGTGAAACAGGAGTATGAAATTATTGTTGCGCTACGGCCTTCAATATTTGTCGGAGTTCTACTTTCTTAGTAGATGAAGCGAATCCATCGCCATTCAGCTGAGAGACCTGTATACTTCGGGCCGTTTTGTTTTTAAATTGGTGGTTGCGCTCATTCGGATTCGGTATGGCAAAATTGGTAGTGAGAGTGTCTCGCCGTGCGCAGGGTGGAAGAGGTAAACCAGCAATCTCAGAAGTGATGCAATTGTCTTGGGTCGTAGGTTGTAGTCCGTTATCGGGTCATCTGCTTAGATTTTACGGAAGCCGATAAAACGTAAAAGTAAATCGTATCGAATGAAAACTCGTCTGACTCGTTCTGGCTGGAACTTTTAATTCAAGCGGAAATAATTCTTTCGCGATCGTGTACAAAGTTGCGTACGATAAACAGAAAATTTTCATCAGATCGTGTTTTTTTTTGTCATCTCGATGGTGGGGGCCACTACATCGAGTTGAGGCTGCGGGGAGGACTCTTTGTAGAGCGTATAGGAGTATACTAGAGAAAAACAGCAAATATGGCCTCTGCTGCGAGCAGCTTGCCGCCGGAGGCGGTGTCCGACGCCGGGATTGTGTTGATAAAGATGCGAAACCTGGTGTACTCCACAAGAAGTATCGGGTACCGCGCGATCCGGCACGCTATCGCGAAGACGAGGGGGGCCGAGTTTCTGACCGTGAAAGAAGCCGACGAGTGCTTCCGCAGCGCCTCGGTGTTTTTGGACAACCGGGAGTTGTGCACGCTGTCCCGAAAGTACGGCGACGGTTCCTTTGTGGACAAGAAGCTTTCCCTGGGAACGGAATTCTGTGGCGACCTGATCCCGACCGAGATCAGCAGCGCCCCAAGAAGAGGCTTGGTGCAGAACGTGTGGAAGAGCTGCTGTGCGGCGTTCGGTAGCGACCAAATCGACCTGCTCGACTTCGTGGAGGCCACAAACCCCGGCGCTTTCCCGCACGTGAAGGCGGGGCGCGTCTCGCACGAGGAGTGCAAACAGCTACTGCTGTCGGAGCTCGAGGACCTCATGCTCATGCTCGGAAAGTCAGCGGTATTTTCGTCTTCTGGATCATTTATTATCATGGATGGTAGGCCTAGGCGTAGGAGAGAGCACTTACAAAAGACAACTCAGGTCACTTTCAAATCCGATTCTATTTGCTTTCGACTAAGTAGTAGAACCTGGGGACTAGGTTACTTACTGTGTAAAAATCATTGGCAATGATGAACTAATATCAAGGTGGACGCGGAAGTGTTCATGCAGTATGGCACGGAAGTCTCGTCGCTGTGCGCGCTCGATGGACAGTTTCAGAACGTGATGGGCATGTTTTCGAAGAAAACAGCTTTGAAAGACGACACGCTCGACCGACAGCTCGCGTTGGTGGACCTCTTCGTCAGGAAATTCAACGAGATGAAGGACCACCGAGCAGTATTTATGCTGTTTCACTACTACGACCCGGCCGGCAGAATGGCGCTGGACTACCCGTCCTTCGAAGCGATGTGCATCGGAATCGGCGTCAACATCACACCGGCCGAGAAAAGACTTATCTTCGACTTCTTCGGACCCACTGGAGTTATAGTGGTATGAAGTTTACTAGTTAGTTTTGCTTTTTTTTCTGTGCACAGCTTTTTCCATGAATGCTAGGCACGCTACAGGTCAGCATTTACTAGATCTGGATCGTGCTGCCTGTTGGAACAGGTATTTTATCGTTTCAAAATAAAACAAACACATAATTTTTCTGCAGAGCGGTCCGTTTTTGCGATACATCTTCTACTGCATGGAGTATGCAAGCGTCGAACTTGGCAGACCTGCGGACTACGCTGAGATTAGGGCCAGCGGACCCGCGGCACACGATCCCGACGCGGAACCACGGGAGCTGTGTGCCAAGATCCGAAATCACCTGATTAAATTCCATCCGCGGGGGCTGTCAGTGGTACAATGTCGTTGTCGCCTACTTTTGAAAAGTAAACATGACAGTTTTAATATTACCACGTTCCACTTCCAGCTGGAAAAGGAAAGGATAAGAAAGAAGTTTTGTCACGTTACAGGAAAAATAAATCTCGGCTCTTGATGATTCTATCACCTTCTCAGGCCTTCAACATTATGCACACGTTGAACCGAGTTGGAAGCAAGATTGACAAGCGGGAGTTTCAGTGGGGCCTGGACGTTTGCGGCCTTCGCCTAGGTACCGCGGAAGCGGACTACCTGGAGTACTTTTTTTCGTCCGGCACGCCACAGGTCGACAAAGAAGAATGGCTCGACTACTTGCGCGGCGATCTCGTCGCCTACGAAGAACTGAAAGCGGAAGCAAAAAAGAGAATAGACCAGGTAGAGCGTTTGATAATTTAGGACGTACTTCTACTTTACTTCTTTTGTAGTTTGATGAAAAACTGCAAGTGAGCAACGATTGCGTCGTGAAAGAAAACTTGTACTTCTTCGCTCATCCAGATTTTGCAACAGGTAGCAAATAATGCGTGCTTACGTCTTGGAAGATTTGGGGAATTTGCAAACTGTCTCTAGGTGTGCCCCGGCGAAAATGAGTACCACAATGAGGACTACAAGATGAAGAAGTGGGAGCCCGCTTTTGGGGGCAGCAGCTTCGTGGCGGCGCAATTTATTCTCGATCAGTACTGCGTGGACCACCATCCGATGGTTGACGACGTCGGTCCGGAGAAGCTGCGGAAAGAGTTCTTCGACTACCTCGGCGAATCCCTGGCCATCGGCCGGGCGGCAAAAGCCAAGGTGGTCAAATACCTGTGTGACGAGGGGCTGCAACACGACAGGCAGAAGTGGCGCAAGTACTTGTACACGTGTCTGCCCTCCTATGGAAGTGTCAGAATCGAAATTGACAAAATCGAAATAATTTGTCATGCATAAAATGGCTTCCAGTTCGAACCCAGTTTCTAACTGGCGCATGACAAATTCTGGTGGTGCCTAAATCCAGTCTGTAATGCTGTTTAAGCAAAGAAGGGCGATTCTCTCATGCTACTGTAGCAGCTCGAGATACAACCCCAAGCAGGCTTATAATCGGTCTCACTTGCCTGCTCTGCAACACACGCATTCCGCGTCATGCATTTTATGCATCACAAATTTGTCGAGCTTGTCAATTTCGATCCTGACAGTTCCATACCTCCAGAAACCCGTCCGAAAACGTGGTCCCCGGAGAGGAGTTATCAAATGCAAAAATGTCTGGGTCTGGAAGAATGCAACTTGTGATGCTGCATTTGGATTCCAGAAAAATCTGTATTGCATGAGTACCAAAAGGAATGCAATTTTTGCTACGCGGAGAGGGCATTTGTCATGCGGAATAGGCATCAAGAAGCTCTCAAAAAATCTGTGATGCTAGGGCATGCATCACAGACATCAGGGCTCGTGCAAAACGTGCATGACAAGTGTCAGAACCTTCCAGACCCAGACATTTTTACAGTTGATAGGAGTGAAGTTAGTACACGCAGCTGCGAAGTAGTAGCTGATACATATATTAGGTGTCGTTTGATGACGGCACAGACAATTATGTCGTTTCTTGATGTTCATCCTTTAAGCGAAGAAAACAAACAGTTTGTATTCTAATGGCGTACAATTATAAACACTTTTCAATTATTTGGTTAGGAATGAGTGTGAATCACGATTACTCAGACAGAACAGAGATAGCGATAGCGAAAACATTGCTGGCTCAGGATTTGGAAAAGTTGCACTTTGAAAAGAAGATGTTGCGCAGACATCTTCCGGGGATAGGTACGATAAGATGAGCAAGAAGATCAAACAATGGAAACAGTCTGCTGCTGTGTTTCAACAGAATGCGCCCCTCTCTCAAAAAAAGAAATTCGATCGCGCCTGTCTCTCCTCGAGGGAACCAATCAGGATCTTTTTCTGATGCTAACTTTTGTCGTGAAAAAGAAATCAGGATCATCTTTCAGCCAATCGTTGATGTTGATCGGAAATAAAGGCTAGTTCAAAGTCTGGTGCAACGAGTGATCCAATCGCGTGTCTCCTCAAATGTGCACCGGATTGGTCCGGTCTCTCACTGATCCCAAAAAACGAAAAGCGATCGACGTGTAGAAAAATCGATCCACTTCTATGTGCTGACGAGAAGAAGAGGAAGATCAGAAAACCACGAAATGCACCTGATATAATACGAACCGGAATCAAAAACAAAATCAATCGTGAAGAGTTGACGATTACAACGTAAAGATGAACTCAATAGTCGCACAGGGCCGCTTTTCGTGCAAAAATCTCTACAGTAATGATGCTTATGATATTTGCTGCTGAAGATTAGTCATTGCCAGCCCTACATAGATACAACACGATCTGTGGCTCAGTAGTAGAAAGTAAGAAGCTTCTATTTCCGCGAATTTGTGAATGTTACCTCGACCAGCACCCGCTTTTAGCTAGTAAGTTTGCAAAATGAGAAGTACTTGGATTCCAGGGCGGTACTACGAGCGGGCCCCCACCTTCGTACGCGACCGGCCGCAGACATGGTAAGAGCTTGAGTTGTAATTTGGCGTTTTTTTTTGAGATCGAAACATACGACAGCATGAATTTTGAACGGCCATCGAGAACGTTATAAAGAAAAAGCAATCGAATCATAATCACACACAGTTTCATCGCCAGCGGTCGTTTTGTTTTGGCGGTAAATACCGAAAACGGAAAGATCATCGACCGCTACGATGCCGGCGGCGAGGTGCTCGCACTGCAGGGGACGAAAAGCCATGTGGTGGTGTCTATTGGAGGGGCGACAGAGGAACTCGGTAGAGCGGTCACAGGCCGCCGAGGACAGAATGCGCTAATTTTGCTAAAGCCAGGCACGCACATCCTGCGTACCGTTACCGGCACAGGAGCCGCACAGGATTCATGCAGCACAAAAGGGCCCGCGCTTGTGAGGTACGATGTTGCAGAGGGGGAAAGCGTTTGCAAACTGAGCTACCGGGAGGCAACGGGAGAGGTGCTCGGAGTACTGTGCAAAGAAAACAAACTGAAAAGAACGACGTACCGTGTGGTTGCCTTTGCCGAGGACACGCTTCAGCCGAACGTGGTGCCGAGCTTTCCAGAATTTCCCAGCTTTTCGTCGAGCAATCCCAGCGCAAATGCTTCGTCTGTGCTTTTCGCTGCAACGGAGACGCACTTGGCTGTTGTTTTGCCGGCGAGAAGCAGAACCGTGCTAGTCGCGAAAACCAACGACGAAGCTTGGGCTCCCTTCGTGCACAAGCGGTGCATCACGGCGTTGAGCCTGGATCCGAACAGCCGGCATTTGGCGGTTGGCGACAGCCGTGGTATGGTGTACACCTGCTTCGCACCGTTCTTAACACCGACGCTCACGCCCACCGCCTCGAGTTCGAAAAAGCTGAAGACACCACAGTACCACGAGAAGAAGGTCGGACAATCCTCGGCAGTAAAGACTGCAGACAAACAAAACCAAAAGCAAAACACCACCGAGAAAACAAATACTGACGAGCATGTTTTCTCAGACGAGGGCCTCTCCGACGAATCGGACTGCGAAGATGAACAGTTGCTTGTACAGCAACCCGACACCGCGCCGCTCCTGTTGCCGCAAGCCAATTTGACGGAAAACGCGGGGCTGCACCACTGGCATGCGCGGGAGGTCACCGCGCTCGGGCATTTAGGGGAAAGCGAAATCTTCTCGGGTTCCTTCGAGTCGGTATTGGTTTTGCGAAATTTGGAGACGGACACGAAGAAGTTTTTCCCGCGTTTGGGAGGCGGACCCATCGTGCACCTGCAAGTCAGCCCGGACTTTCGGAAAATGGCCGTGGCCATGAGCGATAATACCCTCGCCTTCGTCGACCTGCATGAGGCGAACAAGGTATAGCATGAACAGCAATACAAACACCACCATAAGTGGAGCCTATGCATGACAAGTTGTGTGCCGAATGCAGTACTTACTTACTACGCCGAGATACTTTTACTTAAATTAGATTCAAGAGTTTTTTGCTCGAGTTCATTTGGTTTTCTCTAATGACGCAGTCGTCCTTCCCGAAAAAATCATCGTGCGGTGAGGCTTGAATAAACGAATTCAAATTTTATATCGTTCCGATCCTGCTGCAGCGATTGGAAAAAGTAAGAATCCATGGGGTACCACTGTCAACCAGCAAATGCACATACAACAGGTTGCGCGTCTCCGGGGTTTGCTCACGCCGCACGAAGTGGACGAGCAAGCGGCAGACGTCTGCGAGAACAACCGAATTCAGTTACAGAACCTTCCGAACGGGGATCTGGCGATCCACAGCGGCAGGGGTTGCGTCCAGTTCTTCGGCCATGATAGTAACGCGCTCAAGAACAACGCTTCAGTCGATACTGCAGCAGGGAGAATGCGATTGGCCGGAAGATATTCGAAAAGAACGCAGGAAGATGCGGCGGCCGAACAAAAGTTGTGCGGCCTGGAGGCGATTCACCCCTACCATTCCCTAGCGGTGCAGGCGCGGAATGGTGCGACCGCTGTTCAGTCGTTGTTAGAGGAGGCGCAGAACAAGGAGGACAGCGGCCGCGGGATGTACTACTGGAAGAAGTTTGGCGCGCAGGGCGCAAACGCCAACAGTGCCTTGAACCACCTGGAGCAACCGTGGCGCGTGACGCACTTTGCGCACTTTGAAGCCGCAAGCTTCGATGTGAACTTATCCGGCGACGCGACCACTACGGCGGGTAGCAAAGGCGGGGAACAAAAAGACAGCACGCAGAACAAGAACCAGGTTCTTCACCACTCCCGTACTTCTACAGCTGCGAAAACATTAACCTTGTGGCTGGTGACCGTGGAGCAACGACCGGCCGGGGCGGTCTCCAAGGAGCAACTGGACGTGGTACCCGGCGCGTTGCTGAAGTTTTGGAAGCAGGAGAAGGGTAGTTGGGTGTTGGACACTTCCGTGTACGATGCGCACTGGAAGCCAGTGACTGGCCTCTTGGCCTACAGTGGAGACTACAACTGCGCGGCACTTTCTTACCCTACCGCAGGAGCTGCCAGTCACGGAAACAACATCCAGGAACAAGCTGGACTACCGCAGGAGGCGAGCAGAAAAAAGAACAAGACCGCCAGCGCGTCGTTTGCGTCGAATTCGTTTGTCATCACCACGTCGGAGGACGGCACCGTGAAGAAGTGGCAGTACGAGCGGACGACCGTGAACGGAAACAGCAACACCCGCGTCTGGCAAGCCACCCAGGTGGGGAAGTGGAAAGAGGAGGAAAAGATTGATTGTGCCGCCCTAACGGTCCAGGACGGTTCCTCGCTCGCTTTTTCCTCCGAGGAATCTATTGTCCTCTGGAGCGCAGATACGTTCACGCAACTGGGCGAAGTAATGACACAGAAGGGGCCGGCGCTCCTAAGGAGCAACAATAAAGCTCCTGCGGGTCGTGAGGATGCAGGTGCGAGCAAGATGCCAAACGCAAAGGAGGAAGGAGGTCAGTGGAAGATCAAAAACTCTACTTCTCCGCCCCCAAACTACAAGATCTTGCAGCTGGAATTCGCCGTCCTGAATAGCGAGCTTTTTGCTTTGCTTGCTTTGGGCTTTCGGAAGCTAAACGTTTGGGATCTTCGAGCGCAGCGAATCGTTCACCAAATCCCAGACGTGTTCTCCGATCATTTCGCCTGGAATCCAAACACCCTGCAGCTGGCGTTGCCAAATGTGTTCGGTGGTCAGGGAGCCGAGTCGGCGGAAGTCAAGGTATTGATTCCTTTTCAATAAATTGCTGAAATTCAAAAGGCTCTTCTTGGCATCTTCTTCCAAATGGAATGCGACGATGAATCTTCTTTCCTATCACGATGCACTCGCACTATTTGAATCAGTTACCACCTGTAGGATGCATGCCCCTCGAAGTGTGAGCCCACGTTTTTAGCTTGTGGATACCGACACTTAGAGACGTGACGAGCATTTTTGCCATTTTTCATTCATATTCATCAGATCTACGTTCCCGCGCCGTCGGCAACGGGAAGCAATGGCGTCGAGGTCTTAGAACTTTCCGAGTCCGTGGGAACACAAGACAAGGAGGAAGTCGTGCAAGTGTGGTTTGAGAAGGCGGAAGACCGGCTTCTGGTCTGGAATCTGAACAAACAACAACTCGTTGCGGTGGAAACTAACTTCTCAAGTAGTAGTTCGACGGCTAACAAACTTTTTGCTGTCAACGACGGAGTACATAGTGTTTTGGAACAACAAGAAGGTGGAATTCGTGACGACGCTGAAGCAAGCCAACCAGTGAAGGGGATGCATTTTTCCAGACTCTTTGCACAGTCGACGTCTGGGCAAGCGTCATCGGGTGATGCCAGCGCTACATTGCCGAAAGACGAAGTTCGACGGCAACAGATGCTACGAGAGGCCGTGGGCGCAGTTGCGTCTTCTTGGAGCAACGGCGGAGGAGCTGCTCCGTACCTAGCCACCAATAAGCACTTAATCGAGAGGGTCGTGGATCCGCATACCGCGAGTCACGTGCTGCCAAAGCCACAGCACCTGCTGCAGAGGTTCCTTCACTTGACTCTGTATAGCAACGCCAAAAGTCATAATAGCGGTCCGTTGTCGGGAAAAATAAGAATGGAAGCAGCAGAGGACATAGCGACAGAACGACCTTACGCGGCAGCCCCTGCAATAGCGATGGGTGGTCTACTACCGGAGGAGACGATGGGTAGCGCGTCCCGGGAAATCAACTCTCTTCCGTGTGAAACTGCCGACTTCTTCGCAAAATTGAAGATTTAATGCATTGTCAGTACAACATCATCATCAGCGTGAAGATGGACCACGAACACGATCCACACACTTGTGATTTTCGGACGCGCATCGTAAGAAAGTATTTGAATTTGTCACATGTTGCTCGTCAAGTAGCAGCCAATTCAGGTGCTGGCTTCCCGACCTGCCGCCTCCGTGCGCCAGTAGTTTCACCAGTGTTCTTAGATGTGTCCTCATTGAGAGCGCAGTCGTACTGTCCATTTTTTTGTACATGGTAGGTGGGGGCAGGTTGAGGTTCTTCCAGAAGATAGAATAATGAATCGAGAGGAGGAGGCTTACTGAGCGACAAATGCTTCTCGTTTGATCATGTAGCATATGCTTTATTTTTACACGCGCGTCTGGGTCTGCTGACACCTCTTGCTTATCTGATAGGATCGATGTAAATTCTTAGAAGAGGTTTCGCTATCTTCATCGGCCGAGGCCAGAGTGTATGGCGGCGGCTTGTTCTACCTCCAGAAGTCTGAGACCACCGCGCTTTCTGGCACGGAAAGCCGCATCTACTGTTCAGCGAGCCGCGCGCGCTTCGTTGGCGACTCCGGATGATGTCGGTCATGACTCTAGTACTTCCAAATCCAAAAATCTGCGAGGATTTTTCGCATCTCGCCCACATCGCACGGTCTTTCATGTCGCGCATCAATCGGAGAGATTGTTTCTCTTCGCCTACCACGGAAACGCTCGAGCTTTCTCCACCGCGTCGGCAGGGACGACAGAGAGTGGTTCTAGCTTTCAAGCAAACAGGAAAAGTGCAGCGCGACTGCGCACGTACTACGATGTCTTGGAAATTGAGGATCGACAGTGCGACAAGGCCACGATCAAACGGCAATTTCGGAAATTGGCGAAGCAATACCACCCAGATAAGCAGAACGCGGAGGCGGGGGCCGCCGGCGCAGGAGCGCACGTGCAAAACGTAAACTTGGAGGAGAAGTTCCGGGAGATACGGGAGGCGTACGAGATTCTGGGAAACAAGTGGAAGCGCGGCCTGTACGACACAGACCTGCGCAACGCCCAGGCGGTAGCCACCGAGGTCGAGGAGGAGTCGTGGACGCGGCACTGGGACAACGAGAGTCTGCAGGACCGGGAGAAGCGGCGCGAGCGGTACCGGCGCTATGCGCGCGGCGACCGGAACGACTGTCCGCCGGCGGTGCATAACGTGCCCCTGTGGGGTGCGTTGCTCGGTGGCTCTATCATCTCCTTTTCCGTGTGGCAGATGTGCGTGATGACGCCTGAGGTGGACGGGTTTCGGGCGGAGGAGACCTTCTCAGATTCCGAAATGGACATGAGTCGGAGTTCTTTGGTGTTTGCCTTCTACAACCCGGTCGAGGAGACCTGGGAGCGCGTGCTCGACCCACATGGACGGGAAATTCTGCCGCGCGTGCACTTCCTGCAGGACCGAGTGGCAAAGCCAAAGGGCGTTTCATCTGCAGGCAAGGCAATAAATGGACGAGACCAAGAAGAACAGATTGAGCCATGTAGCACAGCAGCCGCATCTACTTCCGTTGCAGTAGAATCTTTATCTTCGCCGAAACCGGAGGAGAACATTCTACCATCGGCCGAGCCACCTTTTGTGACGACGGCAAGTGAATTGTCGCGGATGCCTTCCTACGTACCGCCCCCGAAAGCGCTGTATGCGCTGTACCCAAAAGTGAAGGTGCAGAAGGCGTGGCCAGAAGTGGAATTGCCGGTGGTGCTGCTGCCGCGGTGCCGGGTACGGTACTGGCCGCGGGTGCGGTTTCAGATCTTCGAAGATCAGGCTGACGGCCGACTCGGGACTCCCGGGCCCAAGTGCGGTTGGGTGCGGGTATAGTCAAATACTGCAAGAACGGAGAATGTTACCATATCCAAGTAGATTCGCTCCTTCGTAACGCTCTAGATTCGATAACTACACCAGATGACACAGTGACAGTGTTGTATTGAGTAAGTGGTTGTTGATGTTCATGGGCCCACCTCGGTTTTGTCACTTCCGTTTCGGATGCAGGAGCGTCGGTTATCTCTTTGCACAGCCATAACTACTGGCGATAACGTCTGCGTCGGCAAGAACAAAGGAGTTTTGACCACACAAGCGTCTGCTTCTTGACTCTCGGTTTGTGAAAATGAATTCGTGGCTTGGACAGTCGGTTGCGTTTTGATATTGCGATTGCGAGGTAGCGTAGTATCGGTTGCCCCCAAGTGACCCACATCGGAACAAACAAGGGCACTTGGAAGTTGCGTTTCAGTTTAGTGAGAAGGAAATCTTCCATTCTTGCGTTAGCAGCCATGAAGATACTGTACTTTTTTAATTTTATCGTGACAGCGGAAGTAAATTCATTTATATGAAGTCGACGTAGTATTATCACCGCGATTTCCTTTCATCTCCATGACGTGTAATATGACCCACTCTATTTTCCCCTGCGAAGCATTATTTTCTATCACGCTTTGGTATAGAAATTTTGGACTTTAACAATTCCGAAAAATATGTCTGGCTCTACGAACCCTCTGATAGCAGCGGACTGGATTCCCTGCAGACGCGACGAATGGCGGCTGAACAGCCTTCGGGTGCAAGAGTATGAGCATCTTGTGCGCGCACGCGATCCACAAAACGGGCTTCGCTTTTCCTACGCGGAAGGGGACGTCGGGAGTACTGCTGCGGAGAACAAATCGAATCCGAAACACTGGCGGTGCCAGTGCCAGGGAATCGTGGGAGAGATGACGATAGAGATGGAAAACGTTGAAGTTTTCTTCATCAGCGGAGACAAGACGTGCTTCTTTCGAGGTGACTTGCGGGCGGAGTTCTTGGATCCCGAGAACATGGCGACTGCTGCACGCGTCGACAGCCTCACACACGGCGTCTACCGCGGGCCGGTGGATCTGTGTGTTTTCGAAGCCGAACTGGGAGAGGCGGAACCTCCGGGCCGCGAAGAGGACACGCAAGATGTAGTTAAAACCGCTGTGTTTCTCCGCGTAAGCAGTGCGACGAGCGGGCTCTTGGAGTACTGGACCACTGCAACGCCTGCGCGTCTGAACATTACGCATCTCATATCCTATGTAAAAACGTCCCCACCCCAGAGTCAAGATGGAGATTTTGCAACACAAACCTTGAAGTTTTGGGAATCACGCATGACAAATTGCAGGCTGTAGTGTAGTGCAGTTTATTAAGGGAAGCCGCATAACAAATCGATCTCTTTATGCTGTTTACAGCATTACAAGTTCCAAAACACGATTGATAATGCCCCTCATGGGATCGCGCGTTACAAACGCTCTTGTGCTTGCAGATCTGCATCACAACTCTGGGGTGGGGACGTTTTTACTCAGGATATCTCAACACGTACCCGCACAGCAGAGCAGCTGAACAGCAAAAATCTTTCGACGGATTATTGTCCTCTTCTCCGCCCGGCGCGGGGGCTGGGTCACGAGCGTGGTACCGGGTCGAGAACAAGAAAGTGCTCCGCACCAAATTATATCGTCGGAGCACAGCCGCTGGCTACAATTATACGTGAGGAACCGTGCCGCTGAGAAGATAAGGCTGGAGTTGTAAAATAACTACCGACTTCAAGCAAGACCAAGAGCTAAAAGATGAAACGTCTAGAGATTGATGTTTGTACGTACTTATCCACTCCTTGCAGCTCGTAGTTGTTAAGATCACGAAGACCGCCGTGCGGGCGAGAAAGAATTGAACGTCGCCCAAAAATAGATATCGAAATCCTTGTTGTATGTAAAAGTACTTTTTCGACACGAAAAAAACCTCGCATCACGGAAGGACGAATGTGAGAAATCTTTGTCAAAACTAGTGAGGCATCTAGTTGTTCGTTGCGAGGATCATGGTCTTACCGGCGAGAAGAGATCAGACTTTCAAGTTACTCCCTAATGCTACGATCACGATTTGTTTTGCACTGGAGATCTTTAGTTTTTTGTGATCGAGCTGCGGCAGCGTTTTCTTTGCGGATCCAGTTTTTTTTTGTGCGGTCTTGGTTGTTTTTTTTGCTAGATCGGCGCTTTATCTTGCACGGGATCGTGAACGAAAATCAAAATGTCAGCGGACTTTTGAGTTGAATTTCACGAATTCTCATTTTTCCAGCAAATTTTTTCACGTGCAAGTTATTTGTGTGACCAGTGTGCGAAGACAAAATCACTAGGAAGTTGGAGTCACAGCTTTGAACAAGACCAAGACCACCACTCTGCAGAGGCAGACGGCCTACCACTGGATCTGGTTGGTCCAAACGGCAACAGAGCGAGGTTTTCAACAGGGAAGATATGGTGACGTTCAGGGTTCCACGTTTTGTGCGTCTCTGTGTTGCGGCACCAGCGCAATGGGCGGCACTGGACGTGCTCGGCGCCGGCATGCACGAGCAGCAGCCCCAGCGTCAAGGCTCGAAAAACCGGCGGCGTTGGGGGGACATGTATGGAGACGAAGAGCAGGACGAAGCTCAGGCGGTTGAGGAGTTATTGGCATACGAGAGCGGGTTTTCGCGCTCTCCCTCCGACGAGCCGGCCGAACCGGCTGCAGAACGTGCGTCAGAAGAAGATGATACTCGGTCGTCTAGGCTTGCGAGCGCACCAGCACTGGAGCGCGTTGCAGAAGAAATACAGAAGCAGCTCGCGCCTTTCTCGGGAACTTCTCGCTGGTGCGGTGCCACGGAGACACCAAGCAGCTGCAGTTCAACGAATCCCCGACCGCATATGGCAAGCTCGACAAGGGGCACCGCGACCGTGTCGCCCTGCAGCAGCCCCCGCAGCTCCGTCCCCGCTTCCTCCAGCCCCTCCGGGAGCATTCCTTCGCCGACGGTTGTAAATCTACTACGCGACGCCGTCAGCATGCCGGAGCAGGACGAGCTTTGGTTTGCGGAGGGTGCGACGGGAAACGCTGCCCGTGGGGGAAATAAACTTTCGTTCCCGCATTCCAGCAGACAGGCACGATGGACAAGAGGACCGGGTCGCAGCTCCCCCGGATCTTTTTCGACTGTGTGCGGAGCAGAAGAAAGTTTGGCTTGCGTTTTTGCTGATGAACTGGAGAAGGCGTCGCCGAAGCGCACCAGTTTCCTGCGCACCTGTCAACGGAGTGGAGACGAGTTCGTTGCCGGATGCCTGTCACTCGAACGCACAAACTCGCGCTTTTTCGCAGCGCGCGAGAAGATGCAGGCCATCTACGAGGAGCTGGGACTCGCGCTCGATCACTTCAGAAGGCTGGAACAAAGGCAACCCGGCTTCCGGCCGGACAAAGCGACGGCGGACTTGCATCGCCGCGTGCGGCGCAGCCGAGGTCTGCTGCACGAAGTGCTTCACGGCAAGCGATTCCTGAACTACCAGGGGCGGATGTACAACGACAAAGGTCAACTACATTGCTGCGCGACAAAAGAAGATGCCGATGGTGGTTCGCAACAATCTTGGATGTTGGAGGAACAACGGCGCGACGAGGGCGTGCTTCAGCCCGAGGGGGGACGCGCCTCCTTGGGGAGTGTGCTGCACCCCCTGTCACTGTTGGTGCAGGAACTGCAAAATCATGATAAGCTCCGTCTTAGTGAACTTCAACAGCGTGAATTGCGGTCCGAACAACCCGAAGTGAGGGAGCGAGACGAGGAGCGCCAGGAGACCTACTACCCGGGGCATGAACCGGGAGGTGGCGACGAAGACGAACGTGCACCGGAGAGCGGATTCGAAATAACGGCGACGCCAGGGGACAGTATTTCCCCCACGGGGGCGGTATCCACCCAAAACGACCGGGCTGCACGCTATTGTTCCGTTGAAGGACCAGAGCAAGACCGCCCGCAGGCCGGCCCCATGCAGAAGGATGTCGACGATAAGCTCGCGGAGTGGTGGCGCTGTCGATTTGATTTCGGATGCAAGCCTTGCATATTTCACCGGACGAAAGGATGTGAGCAGGGAGCCGCCTGCATGTTTTGCCACACTTGCACTGCAGAAGACCAGCGGCACTTTTACAGGCTCAAGAAAACGGTCCGCCACAAGATCTCGATTCTGCAGCGCCAGCAGAGAATCGCGAAGATCGTGTCGGAGCCGAAAAAGGGCAAGAAGGCCGGCGGCGGAGGACCTACTGTGTCGACGAAGAACTCGTCCAACAGCACCGCCTCCAGGTTTGGACTGCTCTTGGGCAGCCACAGAGCCCCGGACTACACAGCCGCCGCGCAGCTGCACAACTACAGCGCTGGTCCGACAGGAAGTGGGACCGCAAAAAAGCTAGGGTCCAAGTCGAGTGAAAGGAATTCACATGATGTAATACCGTCCAGTGTTGCTTCCTCGTCGAAAGCTTCGCCGAGCACACCACCAGGATCGTTCGCTCCTCCCACGGCTTACCACTGCGGACCGGATTCTTGTGCGCTTGCCGGTGGCGGAGGCGCGACATTCGGGCAGCTGGTAGGCCAGGGCTGTGTTCTGGCTGAACCGCCATGCTGCTTTTACGTGTACCAACCGACAAATGTTGTGCAAGTTCCCTATGCCGGCCCCGCTCCCAGTACGACGCTGGGCCTGGCAGTCCCGCATCCGGCGGGAGGGTGCTTTGTGCAAAGCCATTGCCCGCCACATGCACAAGAACATCATGTTGACAGAATGGATCAAAACAGTCAACACGTTAATAGCCAGGGGATTCTGAACACACCAGCGTCCGTTGTCACCATTGCTGAGAGTCCGGCAACTGGAAACCTGTCCCCGTGGCGCACAGCGCTCAACCGGGAAGCGCATCCTTTTCAACCCGCGACCCGCCAGCGCGTCGATTCTGCAGACAGCGACGAGGCACTGCGGCTCGTGGCGCAAGTAAGTGCAGTAAAGTATGCGAGGGAGGAGGTGCAATTTCCGTTGGACGCTGCAGAATGGCCCAAGCTGCCGTCACCCAAGGGGCGACCCATTTCTCTGCAGAACGCAACCGCCGAAAAGAAGAAAGCAAAGCCCGATCCAAGATGATGTTAGGGTCTTTGTTGAGCAAAGATGAACCAGTCAGCCGAAACGGAACTTTTTACAAAATAGGCTTTACATGATGTTTCACGATAGCAGCCACGGGTCGACGCAGAAAAAGAGGTTTGGTGTGCAAGAATTTTTTGCACTGCTGTGTGATGCGTTGTACTGCACCAGTTTCCGCCACTGCACTAGTTTCTGGGACGAGACCGCGAAAATGTTTCTTTCGGGTGCGATTGCAGACACAAAAATATTGTCTTGGCACGACAAAAATGCACCTAAAATTGATAGTTCTTGAACAATTTAACTACTTACGTACTTCAGCAACGCGAAATGAAAGAAAGGCGGGTAAGATGAATAACTTGCTGTACTTTGAATTGAGCTGCTGCTCTCGACGATGTTACATGCGCCTCTGCATCGGCCTGTATCGAGTATAAGTCGATGGATGGAATTTCAATTTTCTTGATTGGCGATGAAATTTTCTGAAAAACAAAGAGAATTTGCGATGAATTGACAGAAGAAATGCAGGACCTGGGATGTCAATCGGGACATCCAATTTCGATGGAGAAAAGGCATTAGAAAAGTGGCGACTTTAGTGCTTTTCGGATGCCCTTTCGCTTTTTATTCCTAGCAGAATAAAGATCAGGTTTTAGGATGAAATTGGAAGTAGTTCTTGTTCGGCCAGGCCATCGGTCTTTTAGCGTTTGCCTATGGTGCCGCTCGGTCTGATCCACCTTGGTTTGTGGAACGATGTTGCGTCGAACTCTAAAAGTTCGCAGTGAACCCGAAAAAGAGGCTTGACATCGCAACTGTCCTTATCTTCTGGAAAATTGGAACTTCAACTGGAGCCGGTACAAGCGAAGTATAATGGCCTTAGTCCGCGTTACACCCCCTCGTCGGGGATGGATGTGCTCTACAAAGCACATCACCTTGGGTGCGCAGTCGCGGGGGCAGAAGGTGTGGTTCCGCAAATTCTTCGCGAATCACAAGCAGTGGTTCCGCATGAAGTGGCATCTGAACGACCTGATTCTAAAGCAGCGGCTGCATTTGACCTTGCCCTGGGCCAAGGAATTGCAACAGTATGCGGAAGACATGATGTATTGTGCGAAGAAAAACACCCCCCACTACAACGGGCTTGTCGAATCCATGCTAGTGTCCAGCGCAGCAAGACAAATACTGTATCGCCATAAGCTCCTGTCTTACATCGACGTACTACTATAGTTTGATTGAGGTTTTTCGCGTTAGCTGAATAAAAAGTTTCGCGCGCAAGGGTACGGAAATCAGGATCACAGTACTGTCATCAAAATGATGAATTCATACCGGAGTGACGCAACTACTGAAAGAAATCATCCTGAAAAATCGCGCAACTACAAGGTATGAACAGCTGGTACCACGGTACAAGGATCGGCCTTTTTTTTTCACGCGACTTGTGAACAAATGGCAAACGCGCGAAAGGGACGGGGCGCCCATGGGCTTTTTAGAGTTTGTCGACCGGCCCGGGGAGTACAAGCCTGCGCGTCCGGTAGGCGAGGAGCGAATGCGGTATATCGAGCACCAGCTCGAGCACGGGACCAGGCGGGAAAGGCGGATTTTTGCACGGAAAGCGCTGCGCACGCCTGACTTTTTCAACAGAAAAAGAAGTGAGACTGTGGAGCTTGGTTCGCGCGAAGAAGAGGACGGCGCCATTGGGGCAGCAAGCCACCACCTGCTGGATGCTGCAAATAAATCCGGTGGCGCCGCGGTGAGAGCAAGGACGCAGCTACTTCGTGAAAGTCTTGGCGAGGACCAGCTGCTGCTCCCTAGAAGCCTCCTGCAAAATTTGAATCGGCGGTCAAGAAGAAGGAGGAAAAGTGGCGACGGTGCGATCATAGGTGGAGAGACTGAAGCGGGCCGCTCGAGTTATTCGCTTCCGACAGTGCTACCAACTCAGACTACGACGCATCCTGATGTAACAGCAGCGCCAGCGATGCCATAACTTGATGACTAGACAATGAGTACACCTGTTGCGAAGTGCTACCATAGACTGATGGTGCTTGTCGGCGCTGCGCATCTGGTAGAATAGGTCTTGGAGTTTGATGATGGAGTCGCCAGTGACTTTGTCTTGGATCATAGAAAATTTGCTTCGGCGGGCAGCTCCTGTTTTCCAGATCTAAAACATAAAGATCAAATTAGATCGGCGGGTTGTCATAGATCGCACTAAACTCAGCAAACACCACACTCAAAGCCGCGAAATACACCGACAAACACCTAGACCACACAGTGCACATACTCGCTTGCGCATAGGTCTGTTTGACGACAATCACTTCATATTTCAAAGTCTCCTTTTGTATTTAAATTTAATTTTCCAATCTAAAAGCAGAAGCACATACTTAGACTTACACGTGTACTCTTGAAGCACATTCAGAACTCGAAAAGTACCATGTCTGATCTGAAAGTTGCGTCCACTATCGAGTTCTTCTCGAACTCCGGGAAGGAAGCGGATGCCGCAGGTTTTTTGAAGGTTGCGGAGGAGGTGGTCACCAAAACCGAGCCGGGTACCAAGTTGTGGTGGGGCGTGAAGTACACGCCGATCGAACAGCTGGGGCAGTCCCCGCAGCCGGAGCGCTTTGGGATCGTTGACTTCTTCGTGGATGATGCCGCTAAGGACGCCCACTTCGCCGGGGAAGTTCCGAAGGCGGTGATGGCCAACGACCAGACGGAGGCTCCCATCGTGAAGGGCGGCCTGGACGCGATCGTGGCCTCCGCAAAGGGGTGGAGCGTGCTGGTGGCCCCGAAGGTCAACGCGGCGGAGCAGATGAACAACGCCAAGTTTCTCGGGTACCTGCCCCTGAAGGCCGGGCCCGGGCAAGAGGAAAACCTGAAGAACCTGTTGCTCGCGGGGCACCAATTAGTGACCGAGAAAGAGCCCAAGACCCCGTTCTGGGCTGCGGTGCAGAACCAGAAGGATCCGACCGAGTTTGCGATCATTGACACTTTCGACAGCATGGAGGGTGTCGCGGAGCACTTCATGGATCCAGCTGTGGTTCCGACCGCGGTGCAGGGCGCGCTGAAAGAAAACCCGACTCTGATCGAAGGCGGTTGGGAAGAAGGCGTCGTTCCGAATGTGCGTGTCCTGGAGATCGTTGCGAAGAAGATCCAGCTGTAAGCGGAGACAACTTCTTCGCACTAAAACTGCTGGCTGCGAGGACGTGTGCTTGTCGTCAATTGCTTGACCGCAGACTTTTCCTGCTGCCAGGTTTGTCAGCTATCGGTGTGATAACAAGGCGCGCTATCTTCAACACTGTCGCACTTTTACTCTAGAATCTGAGTACTTAAATCTATTACTTACATACCCCAGGTGCGTTAGGTACTACACTGTATGATGATGTAAGTCTAACATCTATAAAGATGAGCTAAACGAAAAGGGCACCGCCACGAATTGACAAAGCTAAGTGTATAAGCCTTCTGTTGATCTGTTTTTGTAAAATGACTGACACCGAGAAGTACACGCATGAGCATATTAGCACTGAGAGCAACGGCAAACCTCCGCTGACCCAGCCAAATATGCTTGAAAGACCGTTTTTCTCCCCACTACTTAGTTTTGTAGCCGCATGGAAAAACTATTGCGATCTAATATGCCATGTTAGATCGCTCATGCAGCGCAAGTTTTGAAAAGACTTTGAAATGATGAGATAAGGCAATTTTCCGCTTCAAAAAATTGAAGATTAAGTAGCAAGCAGTCGTGCGGTGTTCTGAGGATCGCGCATTGACATTTCGAACCCAGCGTTTTCGCACAAACTTTCTTTCTACGTCGGAAAGGATCTGTCTTTGAAAGATCGAACTGGTATCGCGTTTTCCTATCCGTCGCGTTTGGTGATGAAGAAGCTTGTCTCTATCTAGCTCCTCTACCTCGTTGTCTTTTCTCTGTCTCGGTTTGTTCGACCCTCTCAAGCGCATGTCAGACGCGATAGAGTAATTGAATACTTGACGGCGAAAAACAAAAACAAAAAGACATGAGTGGCGCGGGGGGCATCGCGCCGGAAAATGTGGGAGGGGCCGCTGCGCAGACGATCGGCGCGAACGGGGCAGCGGCTAGTACAGCGGCTTCCAGGTACGACACGAGCCAGATGGATTTGGCAACGCCCAAGTTAATCGAGCGGCTCATTTTGGATGCCCGCACTGGCTACCCGAAGATATTCATTTTTGGATTGTTGCTGATTCAAATGAAGCGATTTGTTGCCGACAACCCGCCGCCCAAAGCTTCGACTGATTCTCCCGCTGGTCAGTTGGTCGGCGGAAACGGGAACGTTGCCGCGTACGTGAGTCGTTTTTTTCTTTCCTTCGTCTGCTACGCGTACGCGGGTACTGTCGCTGCGGACGTTGTTTTTTTCGCGCGCACGCCGAAGACCATGCAGAATCCGGACCTCTTCTTCGTTTGGCTGTTCTATTTTTTCCTGTACCACGTCGAATCCATCGTGTTGGACCTGTTTCGCTGCAACCTGTTTTACACGACGGGAGGAGGTTCTACTTCATCTTTGCCAACAAGCACAGGCAGCGGGAAGTCGCCCCTGGTTGCCGCCGGCTCAAGTCGCAGCCTGATGGCTCAAAGCGGTGCAGTGCAAGAGACGAATCTGTTGAAGAGCGTGCTTTCGCTGCCCGTGCGTTTCTTCCTGTTGCTAACCAGGGTCTTCCGGGACCGGGTGCTGAATTCAGCCGCGATTCAGACAGTTGCGAAGGTGCTGTTTACGATGGACCTGACCCGCGTCAGCTTCAACGTCCTGGAGGCCTCGGAGAAGCTTGCGGGAGTAGAGGACGGAAGCAACTTCCGGAAGCAACTCTGCTTTATGAGCTGGGGAATCATGCTCTTTACCTGCGGCCCCGGCATTCTGCGCGCGGTATTTTTCGACACCAAGGCCGGGTGGAGGTCGGTGTCAGTAGCTGCTGGAGGGACTGCAGCAAGTACTATACCAAGTACAGCGAGCGGGATCGGGAATAAAATCGCTGCACCAGCTACAGGGGATGCCGCTGGTGCAGGAGTGACGGCACAGCAATCCCCTGCAGGTGCCTCAACTTCTCAGCCTGCGAAGTCGAAGAGCGTACGCCTTGAGCTCTTTTTGAAGACCAACTACCTGTTTCTGTCGATCGTTCTGGGAAACGTGTTTTTCTACTTGCACACGCTGTACAACCGATGTGCCGACTTCGTCACGGACGCCGACGTGGAACACCGGAGTTTGGCGCGGTGCCTGCACAATTACGAGGCCGTGACGAAGGTGCGTCACCCATACGTCGAGTCCGTGCTGGTCACGACCGCATTCACGTGTGCACTCGATCTGTTTCTTTACGCACTGGAGTACTACCACCGGTCGGAAACCGTGCTGTTGCAGCAGGAACAAGCGACGGCAACCAAAGCCAAGAAATTGCAGTGAGGAAATTATATGAACTCAAGACAGTGGTGTGTGATGATGCCCTAGAATTTACTTCTGGACATGGATCTAGTTCTAGAAGCCGCCTACGGTGTACCAAAGGCACAAAGTATGGATCGCTGCTACCAGCATTGGCTCGTCTTGTTGGAAGCCTCGCGCGACCTGGGGCTGTTCGTATCTGTGTACTGTATCCATATAAAAATGCTACGATGTTGACAATAATCTCTCTACTTACTTTCGGTATTCTTTTTCCTACAAAAGGTGTGGCACACCGGTGATGCAGCACCTGGCGCCGTCTGTTCAGCGTGAAAAACATCCCGTTTTCGATGAATTTGTAAATATCCCGTTTTGCTGCAACATAATGGCTTGTAGTGCATGAGTGGGTTATAAATGAGTTTTCTTCCATCCCTATGTGTGTCTTCGACTTATTACTTTTCGCTTTTTTGACGAGTTGGTGAGACGGATTCAAAGCGGCGCTGCCTTGCGTCCCCTCCCCGAGTCAAACTAACAGTTATCATGTCCGCCGCGCCGTCAGTCCGAGGGGCCCTTCTAGCCTTGATATCCTGAGTAAAAACGTCCCCACACCAGAGTCAAGTTGGGGATTTTGCAACACAAACCTTGAAGTTTTGGAAGCCACGCATGACAAATTGCAGGCTGTATTGTAGTGCAGTTTAGTAAGGGAAGTCGCATTACAAATCCATCTGCTTATCCTGTTTACAGCATTACAAGTTCCAAAACACGAGCGGGAATGCCTATCATGGGGATGCGCGTTACAAGTCTTCCTGTCTTTGCAAATCTGCATTACAACTCTGGCGTGGGACCGTTTTTACTCAGGATACTTGAATGTGTTGATCTATCTCGTTCTGTACCGGCTGAAGCAGTCTGAAATATCAAAGTGAAAAAAGCCCCCACCCCATATCGGAAACCGAAGATGCGCGAATTTGTGATGCTGTATTTGAGTACACAAATCGACTTGTATTGCTAGAAGGCCAAGAGACGAAGCTGCGGCCTAAATTGCAGGCAATCTGTCTTGCTGTTTCCCAATTCCAGTTGCCTCCTGTCATCCTGGAGCTGCAAGGCTTTCCCACGCTGGACAGCACTACTGTCCGCATCTTTTGCCTTCTAGCATCACAAAGCTGATTTGTGACCACAAACCTGCATCACAGATTTCCGTTTTGATATGGGGAGGGGGCATTTTTCATTGTAATATGAAACGAACCTGGTGTTGTGCACCCTAGAAACGCCGAAAGGGGCCGCGGCCAGTATCTCATCTGCCGGCGGCGGTGCTGCGGTTGGTACCGCGACTGCAGGGACACCACCTGCAACAAATATTAGTACTACAACAAAGAGTAGTACTCTGGCTGCAGTTCATCTTCCAGCAGAGAGCACGAAGGCGCCGGCGATCGGAGGTGCAGCTGCGCCCACTTTAATAGAGCAAGAAAAGAATGCAGCTCTGCAAGAAGCTACAACAACGACAGCAGCACCGGCGGTTGCCGCAGGAATTCCACTTCGAGACGCGGCGACAGCTGCACCGCGGTTCAACATTACTTTTTCACAGGCGTCGAAGGAGTTCGTGCCATGTACGCGCGCGTCGCAGAGTCAAAGCTCGCGGCCCGGCACGCCGTGCATGCCGCCCGCGAAGCGCTACCCCTACAAAAGCTGGACGCCGTGGCGTGCGGAGCTCGGGGAACGCATTCTCGCCGCGGTCACGCCCGAGGGGGCTGAGGCGCTTGAGAAGAAGTGCAACGGGTGGACGTTGTTTGGAGACAGCACCTGGTGCAACAAAGCCGTGAAGCCGGAAAACTGGAGCGGAGTTCCAGGTACTGCAGTCGGCCTGTCTTTCGGGGTGGAGGAGCGGGATCTGTGGAGCGAAAAAATGAGTAATTGGTTCAAAGTCCCCCTGGTGCAGCTGTTCGATTGCTTCCAGGACCCCGGGAAGTCGCCGGCGCTGACGGGGCGGGCGAATCCGCCGGCGGACACGGGGGAGTGCAACGACAACGGACCGCACTGCTATTCCGGGCGGTACGAGGGCTACCAGGTCTGCCTTTCCGAACCGGCTAGGGATGCTATCACGAAGGTGAAGAAGATTGAGCCAGGGACTTCGCTGAACAGCACGGGCATCTACCAATTTGTGCAGGGCGACGAGTCGAGGGAGCTCGACAGGTGGCGACGGAACTACACGACCTTGTCGAACGTGCTGGAGCACTGGCGGCAGCGACCACCGGTCGCGGTGCCTACTAAAAGTGTTAATACTCCTGCAGTTGTTGAACAACCTTCTGCAGCCGCTGGGAAAAATGATTCGAATCCGCCGGGAAGCAAACCTAAGTTGTCGGTCTTTTTGAAGATTGATGTAGAGGGGTCCGAATGGGGTGTGTTAGAAAAACTTGCAGCGCCGGAACACGAGATGGATCGAAACTTGATTCGGACACTGGACATGGAGGTGCACTTCGGCAGCAATACCGATCCGCGCAAGAAGGAGTTCGGCAATAATGCCAAGGGGGGCATCAGCTTCGAAGTGAGCATCCTGGAGCGGTTGAGGAAGTACTTTTATGTCACCGGCTCCACTCTCGAGGTGTATCGAGAAGGCTGGCACCCGGACAAGGACTGTCCACAGAGTAACTGCGATGAGCCGATGCTGCACTTGGCGGGGGGCATGGGCATGGCCGCCTTTGCAGTCAGCTACGTTAACAAAGCGCTCGTGGACGGAAGTTAAGGAAGTTCAGGCTTTTCAATAAGCCCTTTTTTTGCCGCGAACACGAAGGATTTTGAATCTGTGTAAAATGACTCGGCTCATTTCTCGCATGAAGCGGAAGCGATGCGAAGAAGGTCACAGACAGATGATTTTATCCCTTTTTGTCAGGAGGGACCACAAAGAAATAGACTCGGCAGTGTAGTTGGACGAAGCAATTTTCTTGGATTCAGACCCCAGGATGAGCCGGGGCGTTGCCACGGAGGCTACATGTTTACATGGAGGAAACATGGTGTTCCGCGGTATGATTTTTTTTGACAGCAAGAGCGATGTTTGATGGTGTTCTGTTGCTGGCGTTCTCTTTTGGTGTGGCTGTTTTCACCGCAGCTCCGTTTTGTCTTGTTGTGGCAGTTTCAATCAAATTGCCAAAGCCTTTTTTCATCACGACCAACATACGTCTAAACAATCACCACTGGAACTATAGTCGCAGCTGTGGTGTCAGAAGTAGCTGCAAGTTTACTTCTAAAAGTTTCGGCACTCCTCGTCGAACATACAGGAGATAGTGAGAACAGTTGTACTACTATGGCGCTCCACAACAAGAATAAGATGCGGTTCGAATTCGTGTACCGAGGCGCGAGCTCTGTTCTGGACCTGGACACGACAGAGTTCGTGATGGCGGCGACGTGTAACGCCGAGACGGACGCGGTATCAAATGTAAAAATGTCTGGGTCTGGAAGAGTGCAAGAGTTGTGATGCAGGTTTTCCGGGACACACGAGGTCTGGAATGCGAGACCCAGCATGACAGATTCTTTGAGGTCTCTACCATGCCTTTCCTGCATGAGAAACTCCCCCGCAATACTTGGTCAAAAGCGGACAGCTTTTGGCACTCACGCAACACAGATTTTTGCATCATTCAGATTTAGGATGACAAGTTCTAATCTTCCAGACCCAGACACTTTTGCATTTGATACGCGGCCACGGTCGACGACTTGGTGGCCTGTTTGGATGAGGAGCTGGAAAAGGGGTTCCAGCTGAAATCCACATATCAACCGCAAATATGTCTGGGTCTGGAAGGTTGGAACTTGTGACGCTAACTTTGGACTCTAAAAGAATCTCTATTGCATGACCAGCAAGAGGAGTCTAGTTTGTGCTACGCGGGGAGGCATTTGTCATGCGGCGTAGGCACCATCAGGAAGCCCTCTAAAAATCTGTGATGCTAGGTTGTGCATTACAGACATCCTGGGTCATGCAAAATATGCTGAGAAACCCGGCAACATTCCAGACCCAGACATTTCTGCATTTGATACCACACGGCTGACCACCAACAAAGATACGTCCGACGAGCGCATCTGGTTGGGTTTTTTCCCGGTGGCGGATCTGCTCGCTGCGGGTGGTCCGGTATTTGTGGATGTGGAGCAGGTTGCGCCCGGTAGTGGAGCTGCTGCGACCGGCTTTCCACGGTCGGCGGCGGCGCGTGCAACCCTGAATGAGGGTCGTGCGCCGCAGAACTGTCTTGACACCACGCCGGCGTCTTCCAAGCAAGTCCAGGCAGGAATGAACAACGATCAAGAAGGAAACGCCGAAGATCATCCGCGTGGAAAGAACAACTACAACACCGAGGTGAATGGCGACAAGAAACCGGCGCTGCCGACTTTTCTGCAGGAAATGGGAAAGCAAATGGCCGAAACGGTGCTGAAGCAGCAAAATGTTAAGGAAACTGTGCTGCCGCACTTACAAGACCTGGCGACGGGGGACCCCAGCAAGCTGCAGAACATGCTCGAGAATCACCCCATGCTGTCGCACCTGCGTGGCCAGCTGTCCGACCCGGACAAACTCCAAAAAATGCAGCAGCGCATGCAGGAACGGCTGCAAAGCCTGCAGGGCTCTGGGGCGTGAAGGGTTCGATAGAAAGACTCTTTTTATATCCTGCGAGCGGGCTGAGCACGTGACGATGTGGCGAATATGCAAACTCATGTTACTGACGTCACAAACTGGTGCGTAAAGTGGTTTATATTTTCGAGTTTTTCACACAAAAAGAAAAAATAGGGTACGGCTGATGAAAAAGAAAAGCAACCAAATGCATCTGAAGGCAGAAGAGCCACGACTTGCTTCTTGAGCGTACTCTACAATGTAGGATATCTCCAGCTGTGAGTTGTCATTGCCATTTGAGTGAGCGATGCGGGAAATAACAGAGCGATGCGCGAGAAGATATTTAGACGATCGGAGGGAGAAAAATGAGAGCGATCGAGTGAGCGTGGTGCAAGAGCCCGGTGCAAAATAATCGTCAGAGAGCGAGTTTTTTGGAAATAAAAATGTTTTTCGAAACGGTTTTCACTTCGTGCGTCATTTTGCAATGGCTGTGACTGATCTCTGGAGGAGTCGGTTGCTGCATATGCTATTTTTGAGTCTATCTCAGCTTTTTTCTTTCTCCGCCAAAGGGCACACTGCCAACATCATCATCAGCTTTTTTCTTTCCGATCAAGCAACAGGAACGAAGATCTCCATGGATCAATTTTGCGCCCATTTATTTGGGTTTTTTTGGAACTTTATTACTCCCCATGAGTTCATTCCCCTTGCCTCCGGCGATCATTTTTTGTGCTATTTTTCTTGAGGCACTATTTCATTGGATTTTTGTCTCCACTTTCACACACTGACTCTTACAATTTGTGATTTTGCCGACCCCGCCCCTTTTCTTTTTCCCCAATTGAATATCCGTTCGCGGATTTTTGAGGGACTATAAAATGAGATCATCGACCTCGTCGCTTTCAACGCGGTCAACCGCCTCCTCGTCCGCTCGGGGAGCTGGAGGCACTAGTCGTATCAATAACTTTTTTGACGGGGATCGCGATCATCGTGTTGAAACGGCTGACGCAAGATCCGACGGTGGGCTACACCTATCGGGGTCGAAATCCTCTTCCACAACATACCAGACTCGCACAGCTGATGTACAACTTTGCAAGACATACACGGGGAATGATCATAGTACAAGAACCGGGTCGCCGTCGCTCACGCTTCTGGATATTGACGACGAGGAAATAGCGCAGCTGCAGCGCGACATTTTTTTCGGGAACGCAAGCAACGAAGCCCGGCCTCAGATTCGGCACCGTCTAAGCAGCGGCCATGCAGGCGCCCGAAAAACCGACCAGGAGGGGTACCGCACAGCGGGCAAGAAGGTTTATTCCGGAACCAGTCCGACGTCTCCGCTTAGCTCGAGTCCAACATCTCCCACGACCGCGACGACCGCGCCGAAGAGCTCTGGGGTCAGCGCGTCAACAAGTGCTGATCAAGAATGTTGGTTACTGGCGGAGCTTGTCGATGCCTCCGAGCACGCTTACTCTAATTCCAAATACACAGCACAGGAACTGGAAGTCATGCGTGGGCATATTCGACAGCAGCTCGCAAAGGACAGTGACGAGGACGAGGACTTGTGGAACTACGGTGCTTCCTCTGAGGCTGATACTAGTGCCGCTCTCTCGCGTGTGAAGCGGAAAAATGCACTGCTGATGCGAAAGAAAAAGGCACTGCGCTTCCGCTGCCTCTGCATCCTCGCCTACACCGGGTTTTTGTCGTTCCGCTGCGATCCCGTGTTCTCGCGGGAGATCACGGAGAGCACCTGGAAATTGCTTCTGATCACGGTGGAGTTGGCGAATGGCATCTTTTTCCTGTTGGACACACTGGTGGTGCGTCGGCTAATCTGGATGACATCACATCAAAACGATTTTTTGGTGGCGCACCAAGCAGGACGAGGTCGTATGTTTAATACAACTGCGCTGCCCGAGCCGAAACCGAATTCGGTTTTATTTCCTTGGATCTCCTGGCCGGAAGTCGTGGAAGTCTTGCTCCTCTTGGGCGCCACGCTGACGCAGTTGTTTTACCTCTTCGTTGCCACGCCCGCGACCAGCACGCGGAGCGACGCGTTTTTCCTCCAAGTGCTCGCTTTGCTGTGGCTCGTCCGCGTGCGCATCCCGATCCAGGCACTGTTTTTCCAGAAGACCCAGGAGCAGAAGGAACTGCTGGCGTTTCGCGACTTTCTCAAGACGCTAACGGGCGGCCAAGGGGACGGGCAATCGAATAGGAACAAAGGTAGCCCTCGCCCGAGAACAAGGACGTTGAAAAGTACGAGCACCTCCAAAGGACGAGGGCCGTCCTCGTTGGCGACGCGAGTTTCCTTGACGAAGATATTTTCCACGATTGTGTGGAGTTTTCTTCTGTTCGGCATTCTGTCGTACGTGCTGGCGCTCTACGTGGCCATGGAGTACAAGCAAAACTACGAGGCATTCCAGCAGTACAGCAAGATGTCGGGGTGGAACTCAACGAAGCGGTTTGGCACGACGACGCGCAGCTTCGTGCAGTTGACGCGCGTGGCCTTCATGGATACCCGCGTTCTGCACGACGTGGTCCGGCACGCCCTGGGCTGCTACCCGTCCTTGGGGTACATCTTTCTGTTCCACTTTTTTCTCTGCGGGTTCGGTCTGTTGAATGTCATCCGAGCGTCCGTCGTCAGTTACGCCGGCGTAAAGACCGCCGTCGAGGAATTGGAAATGCGAAGCAGCCAGTTCGGAAACAAGCCCACCGACGCTAACAGCGGACACTTGCAGAAACTGGCCGAAATTTACGATGTTTTCAAGTTTGTCGCGGAGAAGAAGCTAACGCGGTTTGCGCTCCATTCAAGTGGTGGCACTTCTCTGGATGTGGACATGATCATTGACAGCAGTAGTTCATCTGAGGAACACCACTCGCTCTCGTCTTCAGCCTACGAAGCCCGTATAAGAAGTCGGAACAAACAGACGGAGGCTGCCCGGCGACTCAGACACAGCAGTAGCAGTCGCGTGCTTCAGGCCTCGCGGATAGTTACGTCGTCTGCAGGTCGTGGCCCGGGCGCCTTTGCTCGGAGTAGATCCTCTCCTATCGGAGTGAAGGAAGTGGCAACTACTACGTCCTCTGGAGCAGCAGGAGCGTTCCAGGTCGCTGCGAGGTTAGCGGCAATTCCAGAGGAAGCGCGTCGGGAGTACGAGAAAGGTGCTGCTCGGTGCATCGGTGTGCGGAATGTCGTATCGAAAGGAAAAATCCTCCCTCCCCATATCAAAACGGAATTTCTGATGCTGGATTTGCGTACACAAATCAGGTTTGTATTGCAGAGAGGCACTGCGGCCAGATCCCCAGGCTAGGTAGGGGCGTACGGGTCTAGTTGTTCAGCATGGCAAGCGGCTCACTTTTAGGCCCAACAGCATGACAAAGCGCTTCCATAATGAAGCGGAAGCTTCTGCCATCGTCTTCTCGCAGAGGGGGGATTTTTCCTTTTGATATGTCGTTCCCATGCCACCAGACGTGAAAATTCAGATATGGCTTGCTCAGATGTTACAATCTCAAACGTTACAATAGAATCTGAAATTTGTGTTGCATGAACAGCATGAATACCAAAGAGAGACTTGGGCTTTTCGCAATACAAATTTCGGCAGATCTCCATGCGGTTTGGAGTTCCGAAACTTGTCATGCGCGCTCCTGTGGGAGTAGGCCAGATGTTGTGCATTTTGCAACACAAATTCTAGATTCTGTTGTAACGTTTGAGATTGTAACACCTGAGCAGGTTATATCAAAATCGCTTTCATTCTACCATCGGAGATGCCCCCTCTTGTGCGCGTCCCCGCGCGCAGCTGTTTGTGCGAAGAAAGGAGTTTGTCAGCTTCTTGATCTCTCAAAGACTCTTGCCCATGGAGGAGAATTTCGTTGACCCGAATCGAAGTAAGGTCGATGAAGATACGTTAATTCTGCTGAATGCGCTGACCGCTGGTTTGGTCGATGTGGCCGAAAACGGATTAGTACGACAAGTGCATGGAAGAAAAAGTTCGATTGCAAAGCGGCGCGAAAACCCACAGCAAAGTGAAAATGGTTCTTATCGATCCATGTTTTACAACAGCCGGGCGCAACAACAGGAGGAACAGAGTTGCTGCCACGTCCTGTTCCCCAGACTTTGTCAGCTGATGGAAGACGAACTCAGGGCGGAGCTGGGAGAAACAAGCGAGCACGGCGGGCCGTTGTGTGTACAACACGTGTTCGCAGACGTGGACGAGCTTTTTGGCGCTTTGCACAAGATGCTGCTAGCCGCAGATGGGACAAACCTGGGCCGAGCAGCGGCGCACACTGCAACGAGTGCCACCTCCGTGATAGCCAAGGCGGCCAGCAGCAAGGACATGAGCATTCTGTGCAAGGGTTTCCATGCGGCGGCGCACACCAAGCTGGAAACGGAGCTCAGTGCGGAGCTGCAGCAATTTCAGGAGTATTTGAATAAGATCGAGTTGCTAGCCGCCCGTGTTAGCCACGGGGCGAACCGCATGTTTTCCGCGGACGGGCGAAAGCGCAAGCTCCCGTTTTGCATCGACCAGAAGCAGGGAGTCGAGAAGCTGCTGCGCGAGTCGAGGCCTAACGGAAGTGCCGACACAGGACGTAGTAAGAGCGGTGCTACGAAAAAGCTCTCGGCCTCGGCCGGCGCAAACAGTCCGAGCAGGCGTGCAGCGGCGAGGGAGATGAATTTGATTTCAAGTTGGAAACTTCCTAGGTTTCCAGAGGCCTGGTGAGACCGTTGAACGTGAAAAGTTTTCCGTTGCATCTTCATCAAATGCGGAACCCGATGCTGACAAGTCTCCGAAGATGCGTTAGTACAGAGAAGAACAACATGCGAGTATAGTATATCACTTCAAGGATTTTTTGCACGTAAAAGATGGAAGTAAGATGAAAAATTTACTGGTAAGCTTTCACTTGAAATAATAATGATACGACTTTATTCCCTTTTGCATGCAGCACAGAATTCGTAACGTTTTGCTTATTGTACAATTTCTGACGCTTCCGTACATACACTTTTATAACGATACACATTGGCGTACGATTGTTTCTCCTTGTACGAAGATGGTAGATTATAATTTTGTCGCTTCTGGTGTTCAGGAAAAAGTCGGTTTGTCACATGCGGTGCTGCCACTGGCCGTGGATAGAGTTGCAATAATGGCGTTTCTCGGTTCTTAACTTATATCACAGGAAAAAAGTGTTACAGTTACACATTGTCATGCAAGACTGGCAACAGAGACAACCTTTCTCATGCAGGAAATGCTTCGGAGCTTCGTTTCCTTCCTGTTTTCCCTTGTGATCTTCGCATTACAAGTTTTCTCTACCACACAGAGAAAATTTGTGATGCAGAAACTCCAACAGGTGTGTAACTGTAACACTTTTTTCTCGGGATAACTTATTGCCTTCAATTAATGATACGAGTCGTCTGTCTCTGTACATCGTGCAAAGAAAAAAATTTAAGAAAAGCTGACGTCGGTCGTGCGATTCATTCGTTCGAGTATCAAATATCGGCCTAGCGCTTCGTTTCCGATGATTTTCAACGATTCTACGCTTTTTCGGTGCCCGTGCCTCCCTCGTACTGCGGAAAAAAAGACGTGTTTTCGTTACTAGCATTAAACGAGCTGAAAACTTTCACTGCGGTGCGGAGACGCGCAGGACTGGTGCTCGAAATCACTTGCGGAATTTCCATCGATCGCGGAGGCGATGGAGGTGCACACACAACCAAGCGGTCGCGGTGAGGACTACGCCAAGGACGGACAAGTCTGGCGGTTTGGCGACACTGCTGAACGACACGGAGCGACCGAGTTTGTGCCGCGCGAGCACATATCGCATGACAATCAAGGGCGACGCCTCATAGTCATCTCCAGCGCTGCTCCCTAATCCGAGCCTACTAGTCCATAGAGCAAAAGAATGACTATTAGAACTTCATCGTAGTTGTAGGAGCCTACCTATCGGCTTCATCACTTCTTCCAGGACCCCCCAGTTTGGATAGATCAATCGTATTAATTTCTACCGAGCTGATTAAAATGCGGTTTTTTTCTACTTGTTCCTCGAGTTTCAGTTTCGACGACGATTACAACTGCATCATGCCGCCCTCCATGTCCCTTCTAAAATAATGCGGTGAATATTTTTCTTCATTTTCTAATTTCTATTTCTATCTTTACAACTGGAATCATCTAAAAGAACAACCAAGTCCTGCAATTATTATCACAAAAATGTCGTGTGAGTGTAGCTCGGCGTTTCTGCTGGGGTTCCCCGAACCCGTGGTGGAGAGCGATCGGCAGATTTTGTTTGCCGTGTACCTGCTGATGCTTTCGACGTTCATGTACGGCTTCTCTTATTGGCTGGTGGAGGCGACGGCGGTCATCAAGCTGACGGACGAATTTGGGGGGAACGCCGAAGACTTCGGGTGGCTCCAGGCGGTGTTTGGCGTGACGCAGATTATCGCCTCCCTGGTGTTTATCGTATAGAAAAAACTGTTTCCCTGTAAACAAGATTTTGCAAGTTTTGCATTACAAGTTTGCTACACATTACAAAGAAAACTTGCCATGCGAGGATCCTAAGGGAAAACACCGCGAAAAATCACTTGTCTTGCATGTGTAGCAAGACAAACACTTCAGTGATGCATTTTCTGCATCACAAGTTCACAGTGAAACAGTTTTTTCTTGCGATAGTGTTCGGGCACCTGGTGGACCGGATCGGGCCGAAGATCATCCTGATCGTGGCTTTCACGTTTGGCAACGCGAGTTTCAACCTTGCCTTTGTGCTGGCGCAGAACATGATCGGGCTGTATGTGGCCCGCATCCCGGGGCTGTTCATGTCGGCCATGCTGGTCACGTCCGCGATGATCGCGAAAATCCACGCCCAGGCCTGCCTGAACTACAAGGCGGCGAACAAAATCCGCGCCCTGCGCCGGGGAGAGGACCCCGAGGACGAGCAGCTGACGGTGATTGACGCCATGCGGAGTGTCGTCGTCGCGCTGTCTCGCGTCTACATCATGTACAACCTGGGCCGCGTGGTGGGCGCGTTTCTCGGCGGCTACGTGACGGAGAAGGCCGGCGTGCGCACGCCTTTCTGGATCGGGTTCGGGCTTTCGATCGCCATGGCGATTATTCTGCTCGCGTTTCTCCCGACGGTCTCGGAACTGCAGGAAGGTTCCCAAACGGAGATCGTCGCGCTCGGGCGGAAAAGTGCGGAGCAGATGTCCGCGGAGACGCAGGGCGCGCTCGCAGTGCCTCCGTTGGCCGGAGGAGGGCTAGGCGCCGTCGAGCGGTCGCGCTCGCCCGTCGTGCAGCGCACGCAGTCCATCGAGGGGGTGGTACGGCAGCACTCGGGGCACGCCAGTGTCGTGGCGACCACGGGACTCGGAGGTGCCACGACGACCCGAAGTACCCCCCGCCGGGACCACGAGGAAACCGACTTGCTGGAGCGTTCTGCGGAGGAGCAGGCGGGCGTGCAGACAGAGCAGGAGCAGCCGCAGAGCTTCTACGAGCTGTTTCTCACGAATCCGGTGCTGCGTGGCATCTTCCTGGTGGAGCTGGCGTTTTCCTTCGGGAAGCTGATGTTTTTTACCAGTCAGCAGAACATCACGGACAAGGTGCTGGGCTTCAAGTCGAGCGAACAGGGGGTGTTCATCGCTGCAAACGCCGCCGCAGTCATCGTCGCCAATGCGATCTTGCTCTACCCGTTCACGCTCTGTTTCAGTAACGACAAGTGGATCTTTCTCCTCAACGCATCGCTGGCGCTGGGTTTGTTCGTCTTTTACGGCGAGGTGCAGACTATAGCGGAGCAGGCGAACATCACCACGCAGGCGAGCAAGCTGGCCTTCTACATCACGATCTCGAGCATTTTGGGGATGTTTCTGTCGGTCGGCGAAACCGTACTGGTGACCATGATGTCCCTATGGAGAGAAAAAAGTTTGTCACAGTCACTGTCTTGGGGGTTTTGCATTACAAATTTTTTTAGCATCACAACTTTTCTTTGCATTGCAGAAACACTAAGGGAAATCCCTTATGAAAAAGGCTCTGATGCATTTTTACGCATGACAGGCATTTTTTGTATTGCAAAAATACTCATGAGTGGTCGTGACGAACTTTTTTCTTCTGATAGTCCCTGTCCGTCAGCACGGTGAACAAGGGCAACGCCATCGCCATGACCCACGTGGTGTACGTATTACAGTGAAAAATGCCCCCACCCCCAAAGTTGCAAAAATTTTTGATGCGAAGTTCCCAAATGAAACTTTTTTGTCATGCATGAAAGGAGTATGAATCTTTCTGATGCAGAGTCTCGGCGTGTATCGCATCGCTTGCATGAGAAGCACCGCTCTTGCTGGGGTCTCTTGCAATACAAATTTTTGCTCTTCACGGTTGGAAATCTGTGATGCAGATAGATGCAGGATGGCGAATGTTTCAGTTGGAAAGGTTTGCAATACAAATGCTCCCAAGTTCGGGGGTGGGGGCACTTTTCATTGTGATAGTACGGCGTTGCAGAGATCTTGGCGCCGATTCTCGCCGGCGTCTTGGTAGAGCGGACCACGAACAAAATGTTGTCGGTCGGCCTCGCAGGTGCTGGATTTATGGCCCTCGCGTTCTTGATGGGCACAGTGCTGGTGCCGAAGATCGAACGGGACAAGGCCGAGGTAAATCTCTCGGTGCAGCTCGATGACGGAGTCAACTACAATGACGAGTCGGGCGACGTCGCCAGCAAGGGCGAAAATAAGAGTCTCAAGGATAAGGCTCCAGTAAGTACCGACCTGTCATGAATAAATCTTGACCAGTCACTGTTGGTTCGTGTCCCTGATTGTTAGTTTAGTTGGCGGAGAGCAGATTTATATATTCTGTAATCACACCGCCACCTGATGCTTATCGTTATCTCACTTCCCTGTTTGTCACTGTTGACCCACCAGGTACAAACAGGGCATGTCTTTTTAGACCGAATGCTGTAACGGAGGGTGCGCTTCCTGTTTAGGGATGCATACACTCATCCCTCGACATCGACATTCTGGCTTGTATTGTAATTGCACCATTTGGTAGTTTCAGTTGTAAAATTAAAGCTTTCATTCTCAGTTTTCATGTAGTTGGTAAAAATTTCCCATTCCCACTCTACGTACTAGTAACCGCTTTTTTTCTTAAAATTGATTGACCATTCATATGGGGGCGTCAAACTTGTATTTGCCTCAGACCGTAAAAAAATTTCTGCGCGCATTTTTTCGCGGCGGGAAGCTAGTAAACCTGTGCCCGCAAGTGAGGGGCTGACTCGAGCGCGGTTTGTTTTAGCTAGCTTGTCAGCAGCAGTGCTCTAGTAGGTAAGTGAGTATTGACGCGGAGGAGGGCGGGGCACAGAGGGTTCTTTTGTGGCTGGCGTTTTCACTTAGAAAGCGCCGGGCGCGCGCAATATTTTGCTCCATTTTCCGGATTGCTTTCTCCGTGCAGCCATTTGCCGCTATGGCCTGGGTTAGGGTGTGAGGCTGCAGACGCCCCACGAGATGTCTACACAGGCCTTGGCGTCGTCGTCTCTAGCGGGCACCACACGCATATGTTGGCCGCGAAGGCCTTTCCGGAGGCCCCCCAAAGAGGGAGGGCCGGAGGGGTGCCCGGAACCCTAAAAAAAAGGCTATCGCTTTTTCTTCGAATCACGATGGTGCTACCCCTCCCCAAAAGGGGTCCCGGAACCCCTCCGGGAAGCCTTTCCGAAAGGCTCTCGGGCTTTTCGCATTTTCAAGAACGAGCCGCAAAGGCAAAAGGCGCGCGCGCCTGCCGGAAAAAGCGCGCACGGCTGCGCGACATTAGAAACAAGCGGAAACGCAGCCGCGGCCGGTTGCGTTTGCGCCCTTGGCCCCGACCGACCTGCACAGATTGAGGCCCATTGTCTAGCGGCTGGACTGCAGGAGGACCTGCTGCAGCACCTCCAGGCTGCAGGGGCGCTCCGAGGCAAGTCCGTGGAGCAGCAGCGCCGGATAGCTCCGACTTTAGCCACCGAGAAGTGCTGCGAAGAAGCTAGCTAGTTCATTCGGTATGCAATGTAGCGAGAGGCTATATGCGTGCAACATGATGGATATCAAATACAAAAAAAGGCGCGCGGAAAATTTTTTACAGCTTGAGGCAAATACAACGTTGACGACCCCATAATTCATGTATTGGCCTTCGGGTTCTCGAGCTCAATTGTACTTCTTGACCGTTTATTCTTCGAACGCTACTGGGACTATTTCCATTTCCATTTCCGCTACTGGGACGAAAGAAAAGACTTGCGTGCTGAGCCGCTTTTTGTGTTCGAAACCTCGATGTGTGTTCGTGCTTTTTTGGAACAAACGGGGCACTAACACAAGCTAAGCAAACTACGTAAATGCGGAAAAATGCTTCAAAATTACCTGAACTCGCGATTTCTTGATCGGTTGGTGACTATGATTTCTGCTGCGGCACTAATCACGAAGCCGGGCTGCTGCAAAAAGGAACTACGTGGTTCCTCGTCTGTCGATACTTTTTTGTCTTGCCGAAGAATTATATCATCATCGCATGCATGCACACGACGTAATGCCAGGTTTAGAAAGTACCACTACAAGATCATGGACTGCAGCTGAGCTATCCGAGTTGGACGGGGAGAGCGGGTTGCAACTTGGCGTGGGGTTGCTAGGCAAAGTGTACGATGTTTCCTGCCGCCCAGATTTGTACGGGTTCGGTGGGGGCTACCATCGGTTTGCGGGAAAGGTGTGTACGCGTAGTTTTGCGCTCACCGCCCTCGACCTGGAGCACATCGGTAGGAGCGACTTAGTCGACCTGAAGAGGGAGAACTTCGTCGCGCTGCGGGAGTGGGAAGCCTTGTTCGAGCGCAAATATGACCGACTGGGCGTGCTCTCGGAGGAAGAGCCCGACGCGAGGAGTGTGCAGAACCTGGAGGAGCTGGAAAGAAGGCACGGAATAGACACGACAAAGACCACCGGGAATAAAAAAGGAGCGGAAAACATCAAGCAGGTGGTGGACGCGGCGGGTCATAATCTTCTGGTTCCTGCTGTAGTCCACAAGGAAGAAGATGGGATTATGGCTCGCAATCTACTCACGAGCAGATGTGACGAGCACCTCGATGCCGATGGACGTGTGGAAGCAGGTGCAACAACGCCTGTTGCCACCTCTTCTCAGGTGCTGTCCAGCACCGGACCGGCCGCTTATTTGTTCACAGATTTTCTCTCGCAGTCGGAATGCGAGGTCCTGCGCAAACTAATTCTGAAATCGTATGAAGGCCGGACCTTCAGTACGAAGTTGCGAACGGGCTTGGCCCCCGAAAGCTACCCGGTCGGGTCCGAGGCGAGGGAGGTGCTCGAGCGCCTAGAAAATGGGCTGGGAGAGCTTTTAAACTGCCCGCGCCACCCGGGGGAGGACCCGCTAATGGCCATGGTGACCCCGCCGCAACAAGCCATGGGTAGCTCGCAGGAGCAGCAAGAGGAGCCGAAGTCAGTGTTCCACCTGGGGATCCATTTGGATGCCAACCGGCGCCCGTTCCGGTATGCGACAGCGATCATTTATCTGAGTGATTTACCCAGAAATGGGGGCGGGGAGACCGTTTTTCTGCCGAAAACGGAAGATACGGCGCTGTTGCACAGGCATGGGGTCTTGCACACCGACCTCGTTGACGAGGAGAGGGAGCGGCTTTTAGAGAACCTGCCGAACGAGTTGCGCAGCGTCGATAAGCTGTTCGGAGAGATCGGGCTTCGGAAACTATTGGAGGACGTACTGCATATGCCGCAGCTGACGGCGGCAGCGAGAGCTGTCTACCCGGAAATTGTCGCAGCGAAGGGCCGGCTCCTGCAAGCTGCGGCCTCAGAGAAGAGGCCAGGAGATGTAGAGAGGGATCCAGTTTCGGCTGCCACGGGGCCGCGTACTACGTCTTTGTTGAAAGTGCGGCCGCGCGAGGGACAAATGCTAGTTTTCTTCACGCGCACACCTGATCTGACACTGTGCACCGGGAGTTATCACGGAGGTGCCCGGGTTTCAAACGGGTTCAAATTTACTTTGCAAAAATTCAAGGAGCTCCCTCGCAATGACCCCGCCGTTGCGTTTGCAACACTAAAGCAGGATTGGTCCGCGTTAATCGCGGGCGCTCTCGGTAATTGCGAAGCAAGAGTGGCTGCTGAAAGAAGCAATGATTCGTCTTCATCTGGGCTGATATTTTGAGTGCAACAAGAGGCTGGGACGAAATTGCCTCTCTCTATAGTAAGTTTTTGGGTGTTCGTGTTGTGGTTCATATGTAGTTGTGCGATGCGTTTTTCTTTTTTGATTCCTAGGAAAGAGGAGGTCTTTCCTTTTCAGGACGTCCCCTGCTGGAGCGACGTGTTTTGACATGCCACTTCAACGATGGTGATGCCACTGAATACAACTTGATGGCGATGAGCGACCAAAAGAGGGGCAGGCCGATGCGAGGAAGAATTGTTTAAAGCACTTACGACGGGGGCCTTTCTCGTGTTGTAGACTCTATGTTGAGCAGTTGTCTACGAACGCATTCTCTTCTTTGCGGAGCGTTCAAGTTTGTTTCCCTGTGGTGCTGCTCACTCAAAAATCCTGGGGCGGCATATAAGTATTAAGTTCGGTTTCCTTGTTCCATGATGGCGATGCCAGTGGGTGGCAGCAGAAAGCAGGCAGCGCGGAGCGAAATAGTGGATCTTGTGATCCAGTCGTACGCGCCTTGCACGTTTCTAACGGACGGGCAAGACGGCCATCTATTGTTTCCTTCGGCAAAGGGGGCTGCAGCGTCTGACCAGCACGAGAATTTGCCAACCCTCTTGACCCACGCCGGCTCCGCCGCGGATGACTCACTAGAACTTCCCGGAAACTACACCAGAGCCCACGCAGACAATCATGCGAGGACTGCAGTCGATACTACGGGTACAACTATTAAGCGGAACGATGAGGTGGATTTTGGCCACGACGGGGGACACAGAACTTGGGAAGAACCGCACGGAACAACCGCGAGTAAAAGTGGAGGTTGTACTGTTGTGCCTTCAGGCGGCCCCTCGCGCTTCATCGACTACTTGCGCATCGAGGAACTGCAGCGGGATTTCGCTTTTTTTTCGGAGCAGAGCGTCGAGAACCACGGCGTTTCTGCCGCACAGTTTCTGCTCATTATGAAGCGCCACATATTACAGCAGCAAAGCTTAGGGCCCCCGCTTCCCATGATCTCCAATTCGGGCACCGCAAGCGGAGCAGCAGGTGTCCCGCCATCTGCGAAAAAATTACCGCGGGGTTCTTGGTCCGGCGGCACCACGCTGGTGGATTATACAGGTAAGACCTACATGATGCGAAAGTCGCTTTCATCCCGATTGCAGAACCAGGCGGTGGACAGTTTTGACGCGTCCCTGCTGCCTGATGAAGTGCTGTTTCCCGAACTGCTGGAGATGTTTCGCCTTGCCTGCGATGGCCGCGACATCTACCACGAATGTCTCTCGTGGGACGAGTTTCTAGACTTCCTCGTCGAGCACGGAGGCAGCTGCAATGTTGCGTCGGGATCAACATCTTCCTCTGGTACAGCAACGGCCAGTGAGGCCCCTCTTGCCGCTAGCTCGTCCTCCGAGGCGCGTGCTAGCGATTCTCTCTCCACCATCCGGGTGCACTTTCAGCCGTCACGGCTCATGGAGCAGGCGCAGAACTGCTCCGCGCCCGCCATGCCGTTGCAGGGGACGAAAAACAACCTAGGGGCTCCTGTGCCGGAGAATCTTCACGAAATCACGCAGGTGTGCTGGTTTCCTCCCCTGCAGCTTCTGTTTTACCAAGACCGAAAAGACCGCACGCTACTTCACTTCTGCGCTCCCGAGGACCTCTTCGCGCGAGGCAAGTTCGACGGAGGTAGTACAACAACCACTTCAGGGGCGTCGTTCGAAAAGCAGCAGGTGAAAGCGAAAGTAGACACGAATAACAACCTCGGACGCGGTAGCTTCGCGGTGCGCACGGTGCAGCAAATAACTGGAGGGGCCGGCGGCGCTGCGAGGAAAAAGACCGTGGTGGAGCGGATTGCCACGGCAAGCGAGCGCCGAGGGATTCACACCAAGAGGTACTTGAGTTGCGCGGCTGCAGCCGGGGGGTCTGCCTCCTCGGCCTCGCAGTCCGGGGAGGAGCAGCAGCAGACAAGTGCACGCGGCATTGTGCTTGCGTACAAGCCCTTCGTGCTAGAGCGGCGTCCGTACATCGCGGTGTCCAATGCGGATGGCAGTATTGTTTTCTTCGACGGGATTACACTCTCTGCCATAAACAAGGCTGTAATTCGCGTCGGCACGTACGTCGCACCAGCGGACGCCACGGAATCATCATCCGCCGATCGAACTAGGTGGATTCACGAGCAGGAGCACTCTCCGACGCCCGGAATGCTCCTCGAGTACTGCCCGAAATCCCAATTTTTGTTTGTCGTTTGCGCGACTTCTGGCACGATAGAACACGGAACCACGGAAATGAACTACGCCAGCGCAACCTCCCCGGGAAAAGGAAAAGTGACGAGCGGTGGCGCCGCGTTCGCGAGTAGCCCCCGGGGCGGTGGGCATTCCCTCCATGCGCGCAGCTGCGCGGCTTCTTCTGAGGACGAGATCAAGGTTTACGATGTGGCGAAAACGGTTCTGGACTACCAGCACCCTGACCAGCTTTACGCCGCCTCGGGTGCGTTGCTGGAAAGCGCGTTCACGAAGCCGGAATACGTGATCAGCCTCGGCGGGGGTGGGAAAAGGAACAGGGGGAACAACTTGTTCGGTCACAGTTCGCCATCGGGCACGAGATCGTACCGTAATTTTATTCACGGTTCGTCGTCCTCGCGGCAACCACATGCTGGAGGGCCGCAACCACATGGAGCGAGAAAGATCACCTGCATGCGGCTGCTGCAAAACCTATCCAATTCCTCGTCGACCCCCGCGGCATCGTCCGCCACCAGCGCGACCTTTGAGCCTTCCGACCAAGCGAACTCCCCCACACGAACCTCCTTGGAAGAAGCGCTTCCAGCTGCGTCGACCGGTAACGATATTGCTTGCGGGTTTATGGATGGCACGGTGGCGATTTTTGACACGCAGAACGGAACTCTGAAGCGGCAACTCGCGGGCGACACCAGCCACCACTTCGCGGTGTCCTGCCTGGCCTACTCCGAAGCGGCGAAGAAGTTGGTGTCCGGTGGCTTCGACAATCGGTTGCTGGTGTGGAACCCGTTTACGGGGAATGGGCGTCTGGTCGAGAAGAACCAGCACTCCGCTGCCCTCGTTGGCGTGGAGTTCCTGGGCCGCGGAGGGAGCGCGACATCTGGGAGCACGTCCGGAGGTGGAGGCCGTGGATCCCATCCCCACCAGACGGGAGGTGCAGGTCCGGTGAACAAGCGCATGGCAACATCGCGACACAACTTCTTCGTATCGGCGGACGAAGCTGGGGTCTGCAAGGTTTTCGACGTCTTCCAGCTGACCTGCGTACAAAGCTTCAGTGCCGTTGCGACAATCGCATCTGCGAACCCCAGTGCTGGAGGGAGCCGGAAAATTATCAGCACGATGTGCTTCGTACCGGAGTGCGCCCGTATCGTCCTGGCGGGGTGCGGCGCGAAGTCCTGGCTTGTGTTTGACGATGCGTCTTCCACTGATACTGCTTTGACCTCCTCGTCCGGGGCAGGGGCTAGCAGTGACAGCACAGGAAGAACAAATGCGGTTGGCAACAGAGGCGGGGGCCTGAAGATGTTGCCCACTTCGGCCACTTCAGCAGGAGCGGTGACCCCAGTGGCAGACGAGCAAACCGTCTGTCGGGCGGTGTTTCATAGGAACCGCGTTTGGACCGCTAACACGGGCAACCGCATTCGTACGTGGAACGCAGCGTCGGGACACTTGGAGCGGACGCTATCAGCGTTTTCCGCGGCTGGGTCGTGTAGTAGTTCCATGATGAGCAACGGCTCCGACTGTGCGAGGACGTCAAAAGCAACGCAGAGCAGGGCGAGGAGCGGCCAGGATCAGCAGGACGCGTTCATCACAGACATGTGTTTAGAGTTGCCAAGTGAGCGCCGCCTGTACGTTGCCGATTCGCTGGGGCGCATTGCAGAGTGGAACGGGATTACTTTCAACTTCCGGCGGTTTCTTCCGAACGAGCACGTCGGTGAAATTTCGCAGCTGCATATGCAAGAAAAAAACTGTGTAAGTGTAACTCTGTAATGCAGAACATGCCACAGAGTTACGCCTGTCATGCCAGACAGCCATGATGTCCTCTTTTCATGTGTGTTTTCCCTTACAAGCCGCGCATGACAGGTTTTCTCTGTCATGTAGAGCAAAGTTGTCATGCTGTCAGCCAAAGAAACTTACACTAACACAGTTTTTTTCTTGGATACTGCACTGGTGCGGGAAACATCAATCGTTACTGTCCGTCGGCGCGGACAAAGCGCTTATGATCCACGATTGCGAGGCCACGTCGGGCAGCCGTGATAAGCATGCGAGCGGTGATGTTGTTGAGCGCGGTGACGTCCAACATAATTTCAGCTGTTTTAAAAATAAAATGACGGCAACATCAAGTACTACAGGGCGCGCACCACAGCATCTTCACCAACATCAGCAGCATCCGAACGTAGTTGCGGGAGCTGCTAGAAGTACAACAACTTCTAGTAGCGCAGCTACTTCACCCTCTACTTCTGGTAGCACGACGCGAGCCACGACCCGAGGGCCGTGCCGGGTTGTGACCAATTGCCACGACGCGGACATTCTGTGTGTCGCGTTCTCGCCCGTACTGGATGCGATCGCAACCGGTGGCAGCGACCGCGTCATCCACCTTCGGAACTACGCAAAACTGAGCCAGTATCCGGGGGGTGTGCTTGCATCAGCGGGCGCCGCCGCGGCCCCGTCTTCTGCTGCAGCGGCGCAGCATGCCTCCACCACGGGGGCGTTTCTCGCCGGCCACTCCGGCCGCGTCACAGCGCTGCAATTTGTCGACTATCTGCTGATTTCCGGGGACAGCGAGGGTAATGTGATGCTCTGGCGACTGGACATTCTCCAGCCGGGCGTGCGTGGTCGCAGCGGAGGCCAGAGGAGAACGCCGCCTGCGAAAGAAACTGGCGGGCTGCGGGAACTACACGGGAATTATGCTACGGAGGTGCTAGAAGTTGTACAACAGCAGAATGGTGCACAATCTACTTCCGGAACGGAACAACAGCCGGCTCGAAGAGAGAAGGACCAGCGAGACTTCTGCGAGATTGCGTTAGTGTCGCGGTTTTTGAATGTGCGCTCCACGATGGACCAGCCACGATGCATTACGGCCTTTGCGTTTCACTTGATTCTCGAGCCACCTGATGCTAGTTTTCTAGAAGGTGGTGGATCAGCTACTACTGGTGAACATCAAGCGACCACTGCAACAAAGACCTTTGTTCCGAGGAGCAACTACTACGGTGCTGCGACACGACCGGCGGCTGGAACTACACCAGGAGAAAGCAGAGGCCGGAACGAAGTTGTTGCTGAGGACGAAGAATGTGCGACCGACCTCGCCTACGAGCTGCGGCTCTTCATAGGGGATGAAAGCGGAGCACTGCGCTGCTGGGACCTCACCCGTGCATTGATGGTGGAAGATGACCCTTCGGAAATGTTGAACTACGCGGGAAGAACGGCAAGTCCAGCTGTCGATGTGAAAGTGCAGAGCCACGAATTTCATCTTCTGGAGGAGGTCACGGCGATTGGCGGCTCGACGCTCGGCTGCTTGCTCGATCTGCCGTCTCGGCGACGTGCGGCACGTATTCGAGAGACAATTTTTACGCCCCTGATACCAGAAAAAACAGTTTGTGCTGCTTTTTTTTCCTGCCAATGAAGGACGGAAACCTGGCATGCAAAGTCGCCAATTACATAAGTACTCGAAATTAATAATTTGCTGGAAATAAAGGCAAAGGGAAAAGAATCGGAAAGGTACCCAGCAGATTTGTGACGCTGAGCAGACGAAGCCGACTTTTAATTGTATTTCGTAAAAGACTACATCAGAAATTCCAATTTTTGCTACGTATCTGGTATGGGTGTGTTTTTCTGTAGCAGAGCACGGCCGGGGCCGGAATCTCTCCTGGGGGGGACCGTCAGCAGGGCGGCGATCTCGAACGGGCGCCCTGCCTCCACCGCGCCGGCAACAAGTGGTCGCACAGGAGTCAATACTGCGCAGACGCGCCGTGTCCGTACGGGAGCCGCTTCGCGGTCGGCAATGGGAGGGCAACTTCTGAACCAGCAGTTGCATGGAGCTGCAAGTGGACTTGTTAACCGCGCGGAGATGTTGAAGAGCATGGGGTCTAATTCATCTGGGTCCGGGAGCGTGAAAGTGAATGCAGGTGTCGCGGAAGTAGATGGTAGTCTAGCGGCTAAACTCGCCGTGGCACAGAGTGCGGAGTATCGAAAAAAACTTCAACGAAAGCATTTGCCTTTGGTCGCAGAGCTGCTCGAGGACGCTTCTTCTTTCAACGAGAGGGGGAACGGCACAGTTCTGCAGCGCGAGGCGGAGGACGTGCACTGCGAGGGTTCGTTTGCCGGTCGGGCGATCACCTCCATCCAGTTGATCGAAAATACGAGTCCGTCTGATGATGGTAGACGGGAAGTCAAAACAAATCATCGATTGGGAGATGTTGTTTTTGACGAGAACAAGTCCTCGTCTCCTCGCAGTGCGGTTCTGCTCACCGCGGGCGCTGACCGCCGGGTGTCGGTTTGGTCGGCGGAAACGCTGGAGCGGCTGTGTGAGTTAGACCTTTACGATCACACGATAGGCTGCTGGCTTACGATGCTGAAAACTGCCCCGCCCCCAGAACTGGCAAAGATTTCTGATGCAAAGGTTCCAGATGCTGGAAGATCTTCGTCCTGCATGAGAGGACTACGATGCTTCCTGATTTAGATTTTAGGCGTGAAGCATATAACCTCTTACACGACAAGCCTCGCTGTTGGTGGGCCTGCTGTTTGCAACACAAATTTTTCTATACGGGTCTGCATCGAGGATTGAAATGAATGTTCAGGAAGGTGGAAAAAATGCGAATGTCAATGTTTCCGTCAGGAAGCAGCAGCGCTGCGATCATAATCATATCATCATGCGTAAAAATAAAAATGCTTTCAAGTTCTTCTTCTTGAAGTTCTTTGGTAGGGCCGCTTTTCATGTTGATGCGGATGCCGCTCTCCACGGTGGACTCCTGCGACGAAAAGACAGCGGTGCGGGAAGTCATCGCGGAGGCTCACCGATTGGAGCGACTGATGATTGCATCAGAAGGCGTCGCCTTGCTGGACAAGGTTGGGTGCAACTAGGTCGACCTCTTGTTCAAAGGGGAGCTGCCAGCCTCGTCTCTCGGCTACATCAAAAACCTCCGGTGATCTTCCACCAACATTAAGCTGGTACGTGCAGCGCCCTTGTCGTCTTTGCGGAGGATTCGCTCTTGTATGTGCCTACTCAGTGCTCCGCTGTGCTTTTCGCATAAAAATGCGTGTGTCAGTTTCGAAACCGCTATCGCAAACGCAACCAGTGCGCCCTGCGAATTTGAGTCTTCATTCCTATCAATGTACCAACCTGAAGTTGTAGTAGAAGTAGTAGCAAAAGTAGTGAATAAGTATATGTTTCTGTCATGAACCATGTTTGAGTTTTTATGCTTTTCGTTTCCACAGACGACGCAATAATGTTTCTCTGCCACAGTTTCATACATCCTGACCGCAAAAGTAAGAACAGTGCAGCAATAGTTACTGTACGAGAATCGAATAGCTTCGCCCGCTCGGCGTGACAGCGCAAACTTGCGCTAGAATGGGTAGTAGGGTTAGTGGGGGTGGTGGGTGAGGAAGCAAGGAAGGCGGTTCACTCCTGGGGGGAGGGAGACCGGCCCCAACCCGTCCCGCAGGAACGCGGAGCCGCTTGCGCGAACTTTTTTCGCAGAGGCGCAGTGGTACTCGGTAGGGAACACACGCGAAGCCTTCGTTGGGGGATGGCGCCGCAGTTTCCCGGTCGTGGGGAAGACCGCCGCAAGCCCCCCCCCTGTTTGCGCGATTCTGTCCCTGCGTACGTATTGAGGGTCCGACTTCGTACTTTTCCTGCGTACACATCAGAACCACCCAGACAGTAGAGGTCGCGTCTGCAGCAATGAAGGAACTAAAATCGCCCTCTCCTGCTGCCACGAAGAAACTTCTTAGCCCTCTATTGCGCAATACCCCGCGCAGGATAGACGATGGCGATGATGATGATGATGATAAGACGATGATAAAAAAGCAAACGATCGATTAGAAAAGAAGATACGCATCCAAGGCTGTTAGAGGTTCAAGTTGCGCGGCCGGCCACGCAGTCATGCTGGCTAGCCGGCATGCGAGATCTGCAGTAGGCCAGGCCCAGGAGCAAGAAACGATGATCAAAAAGCTACGCCGGGCACGTATGCCACAGGCGGGGGCGCGGGCAGGTTGCTTCGCCCTCGCGCTGGCGAACCCCTAGGGGCCTTGCTGCGGTTCATACTTACAATCGCCCCACCCTCTCATATCCACAATTCATCCCCGAACAGCGACGGTCTAGCTTTTGCTTTTCTTTTTACCACTGCAACCATTTACATTCATTTAGAGAAAGCCTAGCTTTTGCCCATTGCTATACGAAGCTCTGTCGTTGTGTAGTTGGCGCCATCGCTCCTTTTGGTAAGTCTGCATCATTGGCGCGCCGTCTTCTCCTGCAAGTGCAGCCGCGCATCTAGTAGTAGAAGCCTTATTTGAAACATTCTCCACTCCGCAACCAATGTCGAAGCCTGATTTCCCAAATCACGCACCCGGATGAGAAGGGGCGGAAGGTGGATTTAATTCGGGGCGCCATGTACCACCGGCGCACGGGTTCGGAGAGAGAGGGGCGCGCCGACGGCGCAAACCGTGCGGAATACATCTGGGTCGGGGACTCGAAGGCCGCTAGCGGCCACGTTGTTTGCTGGTTCTTCACGTCGCAGGAACCAAAGGGACAAAAGGAGCCCGGCAGTGCTATGCTTGCGGGCGAAGATTGGTGGCTGATATCATGGCGCCCGGGGAAGTACATCATGGACCTGGACTACCGAGCCTCGGAGAATTTTATAGACGTGGCGGATCGCGCTTTCCGCGAGTTGCGGCCTGACGTGACTCTGCGGCCGAACTATTTCAGAAATATCTAAGGACAGGGCGCCGAGCTAGAGGCTGTAGAAGAGAGCGAGTTTTTGGGAAGTCTCCGCGGCTAGGTTGTCACTCTGTGTCTGTGTTTTCAATTTCAAGACCCAAACCCCAACGCTGATTTTCGATTGCAGTACATTTGTCAAGCGGCACGCTAGCAGCCCCGTGCGCGTGGCCCTCTTGCGCATGTTGAGGAAACGCCGCGCGCATCGAAAGAATGTTTTTCCCTGTGGCTGGAGCTCGAGCGTGTGTTGCGCCACTGTTGTGCATGTGGTGTCATTAGAACGAAGTGGACGCGTTGGCGTCTGTAGCCAATGTTGCCTCCTACGTAGGAAGCTGCTTGTCGATGGGTAGTTGAAATGTGGCGCCTCGATCGGTCTACTTTCGTCTTCCGCTCGGCTTCTTCTTTGCGTTAGGGCGCTGCCACGCGCCACTTGTCGGTCCCTCGGTCGTCGCTTGCGCGGAAAAAAGTCAGGCCGTTCGTGTTTTGGAAGCTGAAAAACAAAAATGAAGCACGGCCCCCGCCTCGCCTTTGAGGAAATGGCGCACGGTGCAGCTTGCTCTTCGCCGCTATCTTCTCGGATAGGAATGATGGCGATGATGATGAAGATGATGATTGAAGAGTCGCGGCTATCTCATGAATGACGACGATGATGGTGATTATTATCCCCGCCCCACGTACATGATGACCATGATGATCAATATGATGATGATGGTGATGAAGTGCGGGGGGCCCTCGCCCCCCCCCGCGCCCCCCCCGCCCATTCGATATGATGACGGTGATGCATCCATCGCGATTTTCAGTGCAGAATATGACTCTAAGACTGCGATGAAGATTTCACGATTGAAATAGTGATGGTATGAAAGTGTTTATAATTTTTTCAAGATGGAGATTATGGATGAGATTGAGATGAAGGCTCTGAGATCGAGATAAGTGCGGGGGGCCCTCGCCCCCCCCCGCACCCCCCCCGCCCATTCGATATGATGATGGTGATGCATTGCGATTTTCAGTGCAGAGCATGACTTTAAGACTGCGATGAAGATTTTACGATTGGAATAGTGATGGCATGAAAGTGTGTATAATTTTTCCAAGATGGAGATTATGAATGGGATTGAGATGAAGGCTCTGCGATCGAGATATTGTGTCTGAGATCGAAGATTATGACTTTCGAAAAGGATTTACGACTTTAAGATCGCGATAAGGATTCGGAGATCGAGATGATGGATTGTGATTTTCTAAATGAGATTATGACTTGAAGATCGAGATAGTGGCTCGGTGAATGAGATGATGACTGTAAGATTGATGATTCTCAGATCAAGATTGAATTTTGTGAACTCTGTGAATTCTGTGAATTTTGTGAACTCTCGTGAACTATGTATGATGTGTGACGAAGAAGAACTCAAAAGGTTTAGTGAACTCAAAAGGTGCACTGAACTCAAAAGATGCACTGAACTCAAAAGGTGCACTGAACTCAAAAGGTGCACTGAACTCAAGAGATGCACTGAACTCTTTTGAATTTTTGTTAAAGTTGTAGATATGACTATCAATTTTACAAGTGAACGAACCCTCTATGTGTGGACGCAGTCCTTCAGTGTGACTTTGGCATGCTGCATTTGCGTCACCCCGCAGACTCGTTATTTGACCTGCCTGCCCCGTTTTCCCTGAAACGCACAGAGGCTTTTCATTCGAGAAGAGTCGTAGCAAGAGGGCGCTATTTTTCGGTCACAAGTGAAAGCTAGTTGTCCACGAGGGAACAAGGCGCGAGTTTGTACATAGTAATGCCAAGAATTGCGTGCAGACTTTTACTTTCGTGGTCGAAATCTGTGGTAATTGCGGCACTGTTTTTCGTCCCGGCTCCGACCATTCGTTGTGTTGGTTCGAAGCGATGTGGTTTCTGTGTGTGCGTTGCTAGTGGAAATTTAAATTGCAGCTTCTTGTTCTCGTCCGCGCTGTTGAGTCCTTACACCAATATGAATCCTGAAGAAGAGGCGGAGACAGAGTTCCACTCTGCTTCTAGTGGAGAGGATCATGAGCATGAGTACAATTTTGGAGAAGAAAGGGAACAAACCCCTGCACAAAAGGATCCACGCTCTGTCTCAAATGCGCGATCGCAACAACAAGAGCCCGCGGTGGCTTTTGCTGGAGTGGTGGCCGGAGGGGGTGGATTCGAGGAGCAACAACTCGGCAGCGGCAATCATGGCAAGGTGGGTTCTAGCGCCAGACCTGGTGGTGCATCGCTTTCGTACAGCTTCAAAAGGCGCCGCGCGGGCGCGGATGCGACACAGGAGGGCATGTCCTGTTGCAATTTCGTGCGCCGCAGCGGCGGTCGCGCCGACTCCTCGAAGTTTCTTGCGAACCCGGGGGAGATGCCAAGCCAACCGCAATCTTTTCGCTACGGCCCCACGATAGTCAGCGCGTGGGAGCAGCAGCAGTGCAAAGCATCGTCGACGAGCAGGCCGGCGCACTCGTCGGTGGACCCGGAACAGAACAACGACCGTACCCATGGTGAAGATGAAGCCACTAGCCGCACTCCTGCTGGGATCTTAGAGGACAGGAGAATAGATACACGACCGCTCGGAGGAGCAGCTACCGGCTTGCCCGCCGCAGCAGCGCAAGACAATGGAGCAACTTCATCAACTCTTCCCGCTGCCGCACCTCGGTCGCAGGATCATGAGGGCAAAAGCCAAGGCACAGGAGGCAGCGATGCGCGAGAATTACTGCTAGCGCCACAGAATCGCGCCCGACCACTAACTGCTGCAGTGTCCACGTCTCCAACCTCGTCAGAGGGGCGAGGCCACCACTATGCAGATGCTGCAGCGAAGGGGTCAGTTACGTTTGGCGGCATGTCGGCTGTCTCGCCGTTGCACCGTAATTGTGCCGACCTCAGCAGCGAAGATGCTCTTGATCATACCGATCGCACCGGGGACGGTGGGGGCACGAGGAATATTAACAACATGTATCCACAAGAAGCAGATCCGACCACGTCGGCAAGAACATCAAAGGGTTTTGAAGGCGAGGGTGCCCAGGCTAGGAAAAACAAGAAGAAAAAAACCCGAAGCAAGAAATACACTGTGAACTACTCGGAACATCACCCGGAGGCAGAGGAGGACGTCGCGATGCAGGTTTTTGGTACAGTGTTCTCGCTGAAGAAGCCCCGCGACTAGCTAGCTAAGGGCGCACCTATTTTGGCGCCCCGGTCCCAATGGCTGGCCCGGAATGCGGTTCACTGGCCTTTTGTTTCCTGGCCCCATCTGAGAACATGAAGCAGCGAATACAGATGGAAGGGGACTCGGTCACAAGAGTGGCAAACCGCCTCCGGGTGAACATTGGCAGGGTTTTGGTAGCCCTGTAGCACGAGTGTTTCGCTATCAGGCATGCGCGGCTTGACTTGTAGGCGAGATATGTTCTCAGACAGCCACGGAGCAGCCTGCGCCCGCAGGTTCCCTGAAATTCAATCACGGACGTGGGGCCAGCTTCTTTTGCGTGGTGTGCAAACTTGACGCAGAGCCTCTAGCTGAAGGCTCGCGCTTTCGCGTGTTTGCTTTCAGTCGAGGTGTTACACATTTGGAAAAAAAACGGCAATCTCTTGCGCAAAATCACCCAGCATTTTGGCCCTCCCTTGTGGGCTGGCCAAAGTTACACTTTTTGGTGTGTAACACGGTAGTTTTTTTGCGAACCCCGACGGCATTCTGCGACTTACTGTGTTACACATTTCAAAAAGTATCAAGATTCCGCTTGGGGAGAAAAGTGTCGAAGTTGGTTTCCGCCCGGTGAAAAAAGTGTTACACATGGAAAAAAAAGTGATACAGTTGCTATTTTTTCTGGCCTTGCTTTGACCCCTCAAAAAAATGCAGTGTGTATCACTTTTTTTTGCAATCCGGGTGGAAGGTTGGCTTTCGGGACAGGGCGTCGATTTGGCCAGGAAAGGGCAAACTACGTAGAGCCATCATGACAGACCACGATGGGTAGGAAAAGGCTGGCACTGCAAACGCGCCCGCTCGTCGCGTCAAATGCCAGCGAGCGCTGTTCTGCACTTTTCGCTCCCGCGCGTGTCGCCGTTGCGCAAGTCGGCCTGGAGGCGTCAAAAACGGTCGCTGTGGTTCGTCAGGTTTGCGACTAAGTGAAACAGCAGGCCTTGTCCCTCACATTGTCGAAAGCATCGCTTTGACCTTGGCCCGCTCTATTGTTTCGCTGAGACATTCTGCCGCCGCCCGGTCTATCAGTCACTGTAGTTCTCAATCAGGTCCGCGACATGTAGCAGCTTGCCTTCTTAGCTATTCCAGTGAACTGAAGCAGCCGCAGCTACGTGGAGGCCTCCTTTTTGCCTGACACGAAAATGAAAACGCATTAGGCACGACAGGTAGCCGCGGCTCGAAAAAAGTTCTAGCCTGCCCTTGAAGAAATACGCTATTTTCGATGTCGTGTGTAACTGTAACACTTTTCTCCTTCGATAATGCAGGTTTTTGGTACAGTGTTCTCGCTGAAGAAGCCCCGCGACGTGGTCGCTGGCGCGTCAAGTGGTGTGAAAACGATTTCAAGGGGCGCGGCGCTGGGTTTTGGTTCGCTATTCGGGTCCCCGGTCGTCGGGTTCCGCAACCACGGGTTGCTGGGGCTGCTGAAGGGGTTGGGCGTCGGCTTGGTTGGTTTTGCCGCCGCCACCACGGCGGGGGTGCTGGTCGGCGGGTTCCAGATGGTGCGAGGCGCGTGCAACACTCCTGCGGCCGTCGTGCTGCGCTTCAGCGGCCGGCATTGGAACCGGGACGAATTGGAGTGGGAGCACTTCTCGCTGCATAGCGAGCGCAAGCGCATCCAGAAGCAGCGCCTCAAGCTGTTTCCGGAGGACCGACGGAGGCTACTGAAGCAGGCACGAGAGGAGCGGAAGCGGTCGCTGTCCAAAGAACGCGATATATTAAGGTATGCGAAGAAAGACCAAACGGGCGTCGAAGCGACACAAAAGGATCATGTGGCCCGAGCGGGGCCGGCACATCACCAAGATTTCGCTGATATCACGGATGACTCGAGCTCGTCGCTCGAGTCCTCCAGCTCGGGGTCTTCCGCCGGGGGTGAGCAAGACGATTCCGGGAGCAGCGACCCCGAGTCCCAGTCCAGTAGCAGTCAGCACTTGTCCGCTACGACGGGAGCGGCGGGACCGGAGCCCCCGGCGGGGACGAGGAGGAAATCCTGGAGCGGGCGCGAGCAAACTTCTTCGAAGACCAGCACCAGCAGCACGCAGGCAAACCGGGCGCGCAGTGGCCGCACGCTATACGACCTGCTGGATCTGGATCCCGACACCGCCACAACAACCAGCATCCGCAAGGCTTACTACAAGAAATCGCTGCTGTACCACCCAGACAAGTTGCGCAGCCGCGCGGAAGATTCCAGTAACAATTCATCCGTGGTGCCGCAAGCACAACATCAAGTAGAACGACAAGGACAAGAACTGCTGCAGCGTGGTGCAGGCGGTGCTGTGGGAGGCGAGCCAACTACTTCCACTAGTACGTCGTTTCCGCGGCCTCCCGTTGCACCACAGATCATGATCAAGGAGGCGACTGCTGCTTCGTCATCTGGCTCCTCGGCGTCCAGTAAGTTTCATGAGATCACGCGCGCGTATCAGGTTTTGGGCGACCCCCAGCGCAGGCAGGTGTACGACGAATCGTTGCGCGTGGAATCACACCGGAAGCTGTACCTGGGGGAGCGCTTGTTCGACTTCGAAAAGGAATCCACAACCTCCTCCCGGGGCCGGAGTAGCACCTGCAGTAGCGGGCTAAAATTCGACTTGCCGGAGATCGATCCTGGGCTGTTTTTCGCCGTCCTGTTCGGCTCGCAGCACTTCGAGCCCTACGTGGGGAAGCTGCACCTGGCGCAATTTGCGGAGGCGGAGCAGGAACTTGCGAACAGTCGGATGGCGCGACACCAGGAACGGGCCAACCCGGTGGCCTGGCCGGCCGTGCGGCTGCGGAAGTTGCAGAAGCGCATGCAGTTTTACCAGCGGAAAAGGGAGTGCGATTGCTGTTCCTTTTTCGCGGAAACCCTGTTGAAACCCTACACGGTTGGTGTGGCCGCGGAGGTCAACAGCGAAGTAGTATCGCCAGCAAACGCGGGAACGGGTGTCACTGCCACGCCGACTTCGGGATCGTCGCGACGTCTGGAGACACTGGAAGAGTTTGACGCACGGCTCGCGAAGGAGGCCCAGCGGTTGCTGGCCGAGGCCGCAAACGGGCGCGAGATGCTGAAGGCGATAGGGTGGGTGTACCGCAACCAGGGCGAGCAGTTTGCGAACCGCGGGAACTTCTGGAGTCGCTTTCAGGACCGCCGGCAGCGCGTACGCACCCGCATGCGTGCGATGACGACGGTCTTGCGATCGCAGGTCGGAGCTCTCCGAGGCGACGACCGTGTGACAAATAAAGGAGGTGCCACATCGACCAGTTCCGGTCAGCAGCCGGTGGCTGCGTTCAGAGACGGGCAGCAGACCGGCTCAGGTACTAGCGCCACGGGTCGGGAAATGAGTCCTGGTGCGGCAACTACTCGCACTGCCGGAGCCTTGGTGAGAGTGGTGAACCCGAGTGCGCCATATCATTTGTCGGTTGGAAAGGTGGTTGGGGTTCTTGCCTCCACGGGAGAAGGACTTTCGTCGAGGAGGAGCTTATCGGGGCAAAGCAGTGTGCGCGGAAGCGGAAGTGCCACGTCTTCTGGTAGTACGCTGGATGCTGGCACGCAAAACACAGCACTGGTGCGGGTGGATATGACTTCGTTCGAGGTTGAGGAGCCTGAGGGAAATCTCGTGCTGCTGTCTGATGAGGAGCGCGAGGCAGCGCAGGCGGAAAAGGAGGGTAGCTTTTTTCTGGACGCGTTGTGGGAGGTCACGTTGGTCGACGTGCAGCAGACCTCCCGGCGTGTTTGCCGCAAGCTCTGCCAGGACAGGTCCGCGACGCCACAGGAGCGACTGCGGCGCATCGAGGCCATTCATCGCTTGGGTGAAATTTTTCTCAAGGCCGCCTCCTCCTCTTCGCCACTCAGTTCCATGCAGGAGACCACACCTGAACTACACCAAGCTATTAACAGGAGTAAGCTGCTGCCGCCAGGAGCCGCAGAGGATATTCAAACCGGTATTACGTTTTCGACAAAGGTGCTGACCGAGGACAGGGCGAATTCATCCCGGCCATATCAATCCCTGACAGGAGCGGCCAGAGGGGGTCGGGGTCCGCCTTTGGCGGCGGCGGCAGCAGCTTCCTCGAAAAATCCCGCGACGCATAATTATTCCGACGGCGACGCCGGCCACGAAACGGATGAGCAGCGACGTCGGCGACTAGACGCCGCTCTTTCGCTCCTAGTGCGACAGCACGAGGAAAGTTTGGGACTTTCTTCAGCATTGTAAGTAGTTGTAAAGAGCGACTGCGAAGGAGCAAAAACTTCCTCACTCGTGCCGTGCCTCCTGGCCAAGTAGTTGTTGTCGTAGGTATTGCTATTAAAAATCCTCTTCAGTTGCGACTGCTCAAGAACGCCGTTTCCTTCTGGGAATCCGCTGTCGTGCAGGTGACAGCGTTCATTCGAACAAGTGTTAGACCACGTTGACGAACAAAGATGCTTCTAAAAATATTTTATCCATCTTGCTTTGGGAGGGCGCCTTGCAGAGGCCGCCTTGCAGAGGCTTTAGCTCATGAAGAGAATTCCAGCTGCAGGCACTCGTAAAGTTCTGGAACGCTACTCCAGCCTCATAGCCTCATCAATTTGCGAAGGCGGCTTCAACCTTTTGCAGCGCCCTTAAGTAAAAATGTCGGTCAGCCACAGCCGTCGGGTCAAGTGTCGGAGTTGGCCAGAATAATTTCGCGTGTGAATATCGGCGCCATTGTCAATTAGTTGCGTCGCCGTTGTGGTCCTTTTCCTTGCGAGCAGGCCCAGCGCCTTAATATCATCCCTCTTGCGACGTTCAAGAGTAAGAGTCTCGGTCCTTCGTGCGAACAATTCTCTCTGTTTCTTCGTCCGCTGAACTTTTTTCGTGCACCGATTGTATCGTATTCGTACGTCGGCGTCGTATCCGTATCTGTATCGGTCCTCGGAGTAGTAAATCAACCGTTGTCCTCTCGTTGTACTTGTCGTCGGTCGGTCTCGTTCATGGAACAAAGTACAAATACTTAAATAGACGTATGCGTCAGCGTCTTTGCGTACGGAGAAAGAATAGTAGAATCTCCACAGGCAAAGACAAGAGATGATATCTTATTGATATTGAGTGATGATTTATCACCAGCAGACGAGTTGTCGTTAGTCCCTGTTTCTCACTTGTACTGCTCCCCCCCAAATAAACACAGTGTGGATCACATCAACAAGGCCTAATCAGCATCGTTTGCAAATGCAATGTGGAGGCGGCGAGCTCAAGCGGCCTCCGCCTCCTCTGACGAGCAGTAAAAAAGTAAGTACTTACGTAAGTTGTACCCATTTCTGAAGATGAACTGTTTCTCATTTCTTTTTTCTAAACACACACGACAATCGCATTGCTATTCTATCTTTGTCTTTCTAAGGTAAAGGTTGGTTGCATTCGGTTGCGTAACAACTCTGAAACAAGTGGAGAGGAGTTGTTATCTTCTAAGGCAGATTGTTGGTGCAAGATTCTTCAGGGAACTCCGTAGTACACCGGTAACGGAGAAGAACAAGACACGAAGGTGGCCATCGAAAGATGAAACTGGCGTAAGCATATGATCATGTTGTACAGCGAAGAACACGCAGCACTGGCAGCTTTATTTCAGTCATAGAGCAGGAGGATGTTCGGGAGCCGGAAGAGAGAGGAGTCTTCTGGCGGTTCCGCTCGTGTGGATCAAGGCGTTTTGTACATGGACCATGAAGCCTCCTACTTGCGTGGGTTTTTCAGAGAGTCGGAGACGTCCCGGAGTTTCCAGCCCTCCGCGGCCGAGGTGGTTGCGCAGAGCACGGGCTCCCTTGGGGGACAGCTGCATTCCTACCTGCGGGACAAGGATGGACGGCCGCTCGCGTACTACCTTGTGAACCTGGAGCCCGATGGAGGGCGATTGTTGGAGCTGGCGTCCGCGCCGGTGTTTAGCCAGTCGGTCTCGGCGACGAACACGAACACGAGGGCCGGTGCTTCGCGGACGAGTGAGCATAGTTCTCCACCACCGGTGGTCCGGTCTGTGTCGCGTGAATCGGGCCGAACTGTCTCGCGTGAAACGGATGCGCACCAGCTAAAAACACGCGGCCGAACTGTTCTCTCAGGTGCGGATGTCCAGCTGCAAGCGTCGTCCAAGGACCAAGCGGAGGCTGTCGCCCAGGCGCTAGAAAAGCAGCGTGCGGCCGAGGTGATTCAAATGCGGCTTGACGGGTATCTGAGCCAGCCGGTGCCCCCGGAGATCTTGCGCCCGATGGGCAATGGGAAGCACGATGACCCGCGGATGACTGTCGACCCCGAGGAGTACAGGCCGCAGCTCCTCTGGGCTGACGTACTTCTGCATGGTCGTGGAGCCGTGGGTATTGTGCGGAAAAATCCCCCCTCCCATCTTGAAGAGGCATCCTTCTGAAAATTTGTCATGCAGATTTGTGGTCACAATCACAAATCATTGCAAGAGATTCCGCCGCATTATGCACGCGGTTTGTGAAGATGCTGTCAGAGGACCTAAAGGGCAGACGTTTGCCATGCTAAGCGCCTAGCTCAAAACATCCCTGCCCAGGCTATGCATCTGCCTGTATTCCCTTACTGCAAGAACACACAGCTTATTTGTGTACGGACATCCTGCGTCAGAGATTTCCACTTTGATATGTGGAAGGAGGATTTTTCATTTTGATAGTGGGTGAAACGGTGCTGCATCTGTGCTTTCTGCTCGGCACCCCGCCGCACCGAACGCTAGCGACCTACATGGTGAGGCGATTCGGGACAATCTTGTGCCGGCAGGCGTGGGACCCCGTATCCTGTGCAAAGATGTCCCCGTCACACACGTGCCATTTGACTTAATGCGGTTCGTGAGTGGTTTTGCCTCTGGCTCCTCCTTCGCTTCATTGTGCACATGCTCTTAGCACGGTATGGACTTGATTTCGAAAAATGATTTTATTTGTCTTGCCTCCTACCTTCCTCTTCGCTCTTGCCCTTTTTCAAAATCACTTCCCGTTCCATTCCACAGGCCGAAGTTCATGAGCAAGAAAATTGATCTAAAAGCCGTTTTAGACATAGATTAGTTTTTGTTTTAGTTTACTTCTTATGCAGAATTGATGTATTTCTATTAAGCATCCATAAGACCAAAGCAAAATGCCTAGCTGTGCATCCCCGTGTCAAGGGGATCCGAGCCTGTGGAATGAATGAGTGTCCACAATGATAAAGATGATGCGGCTCGCATTGCATGAGCGACGGGTTCACTGGAGGGAAGTTTTTCTCTTACTCTATCTAATGATCAGGATGAAGGGACGAGTGGCCTTGTTCCACGATACCTAGTCACGGCTATGTTGCTGCTCGCCTGTTGTACGCTCCTGTTGTTAAAATGCGTAACCGCAGGAACTCCCGCATCCAGAACTAAAACTTCCCGAATTGTTGTACAAATGAAGCGTCGAAATTCACAATGTGGTCACATGGTGGGGACATTTTTGAAGAGGACATTCCCTCATCCACCAGCACGCGCAGCTCGGCGACAAGGATCCCCGTTGGAAACTGCTTAAGAAGTTGAGCAAGAACAAAAAAAGCGATCCCGGTCACCCCATCTTGACGACGTCACTGAGTTTTTCTACGGACTGGGCGAAGAGCAGAACCAACTTGGATGAATCTAATCGGCCGACATGCACAACCAACCGTGATGGGAGGAGTGATCTTTTGCTTAGCACATTCAATGGAACCGATCAAGAAGAAGCTACTGGCGCAGACTTTCCCGCCGGATCGTCTCATTATAATTCATCGGGGGAGAACTTCTATGAGCTTCGCGAGGACGGCGATGGCATTGATGAAAAGGAGCAGTCCACCTCCGGGAGTGTGGCAGCTGAGAAACAACTAGCCGGGACGAGCGCAATGTTGAGTGGAGATGATCAAGCGAACAAACAAGCCAAGACAAATCTGAACAGAGTTGTCAACAAAACGCGCGGCGGCACGTCTCTCTTGGAGCAGCACGACATCGAAATTAGCGTGGGAGCACCACGGCGACCGGAGGGCTCGACGATCGCCTCCGTGGCTATTGAGGAGGGGAGTAGTAGAACCGAACCCCTAAAAGTAGGGCCACTACCTGAAGAGACATCTCGTTCAGGCGGCGCTAATCCCGTGAGCATCAACAGGAACAACGACGAGGAGGACCACCTGACGTCCTCCGCTGCTGCTCAACGCGTCTCCGCAACTAGAGTCAAAGTGTTTGACGGAAGTGAGGAAGTCAACCACACGTTGTTTGATTTAGATACATATTGTCTGCGCAGTGGCGCTATGAGTCTGCCCGTTGACGCCGTCAGCCGGAACACTCACCCGCTTTCTTATTCCGAGCTGACCGGCGCCCAGGGGCCCGACGCGCTTTTGGAAAGGCTGGACGGCGAGGAGGGAGCGGGTGCGACGAAGGCGACCCTTGTGAAATACGTGGACGCCACGTACACTGGAGACAGCTACCGCGGCGAGGCCTGCATCCACATCGCGATCACCAACGGGGATCTGGCGCAAGTGAAGCTGCTTGTCGAAGACGGCATGTGCGATACGCGTTGGGTGATGACCACCGGGTCCTTCTTTCGCGGGAAGCTGTATTACGGCGGGCGCCCGCTCAACTTCGCCGCGGCGCACGGCAACGTAGAGATCTTTGATTTTCTCCTCGAGAAGTATACTCAGACCGCTGCGGCGGCCTACGACGAGGCCCACCAGGTTGAAGAAGATACGCGCGAGGATGTTGTAAAGGCGACGGACTTGGTGTTGAACGCGGACCGCCGCGGTCGCGGCGCGAACCTCCGTAGCGACGAGCCCGATCCCTACAAAAACGACCGCCACACGGCGGCGCGTGAAACAAAGGGGACGGAGAGTACTAGCGGCCCTCGAGTAATAAAAGCAGGGGAAGGTGGAACAGCGTGGAGCCAACCTCTCGCCTCTCCAAGGGGAACAAGATCAACAGCATCAACATCGCGGCTTGTCATGCGGCCCTCGCCGTTCGCAGGGCAAAGGAGTGCTGCGACAGGCTACGTGGGGTCATGCTCCGGCCCCTCGCTCTTTCATCTGCGCGTCGGGGACAGGAGGAAGCTCCGAGAGGTTGAGCAGCAGCGGAAGGCGTTTATGCAACAGGGCGACCAGTACGGGAACACAGTACTTCACTTGATGGTTTTGCACGGTCAATTGAACCTGCTACGCCACGTGCTGCGTACGTACCAACACGAAATCGAGCTCTTCCAGCTGAATCATATCGGATTCGCGCCCCTCAACTTGGCTGCGGCCATCTATCAAATGTAAAAATGTCTGGGTCTGGTTGCATTCTTCCAGTGGAAGAATGCAACTTGTGATGCTAACTTTGGACTCTAGAAAAATCTGTATTGCATGACCAGCAAGAGGAGTCTAGTTTGTACTACGCGGGGAGGGCGTTTGTCATGCGGAGTAGGCATCAGGAAGCCAGCGCAAAATCTGTGATGCGCGCTCGTGCATTACAGACATCCTGGGTCATGCAAAACATGCATGACAAATCTCAGAATCTTCCAGACCCAGAAATTTTTACAGTTGATACCATCCAGAACCCGGCAATCTTTGATGTTCTGATGGAACTCAGCGGAGAAACTTTGTGGGCGTACGGGCCCGTACGGTGCATCCGCTACCCGCTTCTCAAGCTGGACTCCGTGCTCTCCCGGCAACTGCGGGCTGGGTACGCACAGGCCCCCCCGCAGACGCCGGACAAGAAGCCGCTCCTCAAAGATGTTGTTGACCACCACAAAGGCGAAGTAGTAGAAGAGGATGCTGGGGCTGCAGCTGCACCAGCTAGTACGCCAACTACAACATCGCCCACCCAGCAACTCCAGGACGACGACATGCATGCAGCCGCGGGGCGCAGCCTCCGCTCAGTTCTGGAGATTATTGTAGACACGAAGTGCCACAGCCTATTTACCCCCATTGTGCGCCAGCTGATCCAGGACAAGTGGCAGATGTACGGTTCCAAGGTGTTCCTCCTGCACATGACGCTCTTTTTCCTAAACCTGGTTCTCGTGGTGCTGGCGACGGAGTATCACACAGAAAAAAGCTGGCAGGGAAAGAGAAAAGAAATTAGTACACAATAAATATTAAATTTATTCTCTTGCATGTCTCAACAAACGGGAACAGCGTGAATGCTTCTATGGGCTCACCCATGACAGATTTTTCTGGGTTCTACGAGCTATTGTGGGTTTCATTGTTCATTGTATGTTGTTTGTTTGTTTGTTTGTGTTCATGCGTGAAGGTGGGAACGCGTTTACACACCTTTTTCTAGCGCTATTTCAAGAAAAACCCTAGCGCTCATTGTTCTTATTTTTTCTAATACAAATACAAAGCATTCTTGCCAGCTTTTTTCTGTATGATACAGAGAACTTCGTGCCGATGGACTTGCCTGCCTTTGGCATTCTGCTCATCCTCGCGCTCGAGGGAGGCAAGTTTGTCCACTGGTCCCAACGAAATATGGGCCCCGACCGGCACCTTGGCTGCGGCGCCGCGTCCACCTTCATGGCGGTGCGTAGAGCCGCGGACACTATCACCTTCGAGGGCTGCACGCTCATTCTGTACAGCCTCTTCGTGCTTGTGGTGTACGTGCGTGTGGTGCTGGGGCGGTTCGACGATGGGGCGGGGCGGGTCGGCGGTGGCACCTCGTCCTTATCAAATGCAAATATGTCTGGGTCTGGAAAGTTCTGATGCTAAAATGTGCATGATGAGAGCACTTCCTTATGCAGGAAGGCATGACAAGTTTCAGTTTGCAGCACGCTTTCTCATACGCAATCAGCACGAGAGGCTGCGACGTATTTGTATGAAAAGAGAGGCTGCGACTTTTGCTAGTCATGTGAGCCAGTAATTACTGATACCCCCATAATATATTGGTATGCCAGTACACGAAGGGCCCTGCCCCTTCCTGTCCTAGAACAAACGCCACATACAAATCGCCAGTGCATATAAAATGGCCACTTTGTCTGGCACCTTCTGGTCCCGCCGGAACCTTCCAGCACTGGCCCGGCCGTCAAGTACGGGGCCCCCAGTAACTACTGGGGGCCCCGTACGCAACTGGTCCTACGATGCCCCTGCGCCCTCGTTTTATATTGCCCTGGTTTTGTCCGACTGCAATACGTGGCTGCGTAGCCAAAACAAAACAGCCACTCAATGAAAAACATTGGAAAAAGAGCTACGCCTCGGTCTTCTCCACTTTCAGGAGACTCTGCAGCAAGAGTGCTAAGGAGCGAGAGAACTCTGCTAGCTACCAAAGCGCGCACACGAAACAAGCTCGGCCCTTGTATGTTTTCGAAGCGCCGCCTGCAAGCGTGCCCCCGCCGCCTGCTAACAAAATATCGATCCGCAATAGGTCCTCACCGCGCGCGCGCCGCTAGTTTTTTTGGTTTAGCGCCCCTTTTCTCCGCTTGTGTCGCTCCTTGTGCGCAGTGCGCTCTCCGCAAGCCTCCCTTTGCGCTCTTCTGTTGTTCCGCGGAGCGATCTTTTCGCGCGCGGTGGATTGTGGCCTGCTTTGCGTAGCAATTTGCTGCTCTGCCACGCTCGCCGCCAGCTTTTTACTCGCTTTTCTTGGACCATACAACTCCGTTGTATGCGTCCGGCAGTACATACAAAAACTGCTTTTTTGTATAGCGGATTTCGGTGTTCCTCTCTCCTTTCGTATCACATGCAATACAGATTTCGTAGGAATGTAAGACCAGCAATACAAGTTCCAACCTTCCAGACCCAGACATATTCGCAATGCATAGTCCTCGGTCAGTGACTACGATTCTCGCTGGGCCTACGACTACGCGACGGAGGTTATCCTGAGTAAAAACGTCCCCACACCAGAGTTGTCATGCAGATCTGCAAGCACAAGAGCGTTTGTAATGCGCATCCCCATGAGAGGCATTAATCATCGTGTTTTGGAACTTGTAATGCTGTAAACAGCATAAGGAGATGGATTTGTTATGCGGCTTCCCTTGCTAAACTGCACTACACTACAGCCTGCAATTTGTCATGCGTGGTTCCCAAAACTTCAAGGTTTGTGTTGCAAAATGCCCATCTTCACTCTGGGATGGGGACGTTTTTACAAATGATAGAGGTAGCGTGGTTCGACCCGAGTTCCGTGTCGCCGCGCGTGCTGCTCGGGGTGGCGTCCTTGTTCGGGTGGGGTCACTTTCTGCACAGCCTTCGCGGCATGCAGTTTCTCGGACCCTTCGTGATCATGATCAAGCTGATGCTGAAGAAGGACTTTGCGCGGTTTGGCATCATTTACGTGCTAGTGGCGGCGGGATTCGGGATCCTGCTGCGGGTGATGTTCCTGGATACCATCCGCCGGGATCGGCTGTCGTGGGAAACGTCCCACGCGGCCTTTGTGGGTGCGTATGGCAACCGCACCTTCACAACGCACGATCTGGACAGAACCATGGTCACCACGCCCGCGCCCCACTTTTCCGACTTCTCCGCCACCTTTCTGGGGGACTACGGCAAGGTGTACAAGAACGTCCAGATCATGTTCCGAGGCTCCTTCGGGGAGATGGACGACGAGGTATTTTCGGACGCAGAAAATTATCAGACCGAGAATTGCAAGAACACACTGTCTACATAGATATTTAGCAAGATGGTATAGTAAGCCACTCGCGAAATGATTTTCCGATCAAGAGTACCAAAATTGGTGGCTCTACTCTTTTTTTGCAGCTCAGATGAAGAGATGCGTTGTCATGAACAAAAATGGGACCACCACCGACGGTCTTGGGCCGCGGTGGAGAAGATTAATATCAAGAGAATGGCGTGCGATGTTGTATGTATAAAATACTGGGCCGCGGCTCCGAGGAAAATGTAAATGAAAAATGAAAATCGGGATTTAGTGAAGGGAAATAAACAAGCTCTCATGCAGCTGTGATGAAAGAATTGAATTACAATTATGCGCAATTATGTGGTACAACTGGTGTGGGTGTTCGAAGTTTTCTTCCGCATACAAGCAATCAGTACAATTTTTTCTCCCTGCTGGTGTACAACATGTTTGTCGTGCTCTCCGCGATCGTGCTCTTCAACCTCCTGATTGCGATGATGGCGGACACCTACCACCGCGTGCGCACCATGGCGAACGACGAGTACCTGCTGCAGCGAACGAGCTGGATCCTGGAGGCGGAAAGGAGTACCCTGGCGCGCCTCGGCGTGCTCAACGTGCACAAAAACAGACCACCGCACCATGTGCGCACGGAAGACATAGTACTCCCGAACGGAGTCACGCTGGAGAGCTACGCGATGCAAGTAGAAGTCCACACCAGGGCGGCGGATCACTAGCAGTTCATATAGCACGCAGATCATCTGTTATTTCCTTTTTATAATTTCCAAATTTCATAAAGTGAAAGTCAACACTTCAGTAAGTAAGTAAGTAGGTGGTCACTCTTTGCACCTGCTCTTGCATATCTATGTAGTGGCAGCCTGCTGCACTAGTAAATCTTAATGTTGGTCAGTATGATTTTCACTTCTATCACTGTTCGTATTGACCACATGCTTCAGAACAATCAGTCGCCCCCCCAATAGCAACACTCGACATTTTCTACGTAATTGTCCACGTTCATTGCATGTCTGTGCATTGCAATTGCAATCGCGTTAATGTGTGGCCATCAAGCGCACACAGGGTTTCAGTTTGTGTTTGACCGAACGGAATGGCTGCAAATAGAAGCGACGGCGTTCTCGGACGATGCAGCTAGGCTTTTTGGGATGAGTTTCGTTCTTTTTTTGGGAACAAAGAGCGAGATGTAATGCTCCGGGTTGTCATAGAGAAGAGCAAAAAGTACTGTACGAGAGACATCTGAGAGTCTTGCAAACTGGTGCCCGTCTTTTCAGTTTCCAAGGTCCAATTCAAAAGTGAGAGAGTGAGAATTTCGGCGCAGTTCACAGGATGGGTCCTTTCATCAAAGAGGTGGCGCAGAGGACATCGCTTTCTCCAAGATTCAGATTGGTGGATGTACCTTACGGATTTTGATTTAAATATGGGTTCCGGCTCGACGGAATAACCTTGCCGAAGTCTGTGTGGTACAGCCTACATAAGTTCGTTTTATCTGCGAATAAAGCAAGTATTTTTCGGTTGCTAGGTTGGAATTACGAGCTTTCGACGTGTGTTGTGTTGGAGATTCTCCACCGCCGTGCGCGATAGCGGCGCTCAGAAACGCAGCTTGAGCGGTGACGCGTCTGAGGAAATAAGATAGGAAGTACCTTGAAGGTTATTTTGATTCATTTCTGGTGAAGATCAACAGACTGCAGCACAACTGAGGGTGTAGGCCGTGGCGGCACAATGTGCAAATGTCGGCCATGTGCTTGAACTTGAAGTTCAGAGCGCAGACAAAGCTGCTTGCTGTAGGACCACCCTCGTGAAGATCAAGATCCTCTGCAAGGTCGTGGTCATCGAGGACCCTGATCCTCTGCAAGGGCCTGGTCCAGCCTCGTAATCCACCAAGCCTGGTGCAAAATCAAAAAAGATCCGCCACTAGCGCCCTGCTGGAGGTGCCAAGCGACCACGAACTTCGACTCAGAAGAAGTTGTTTCTCGATCAGCGTGGCTGTCTGCTCGGGGACGTGCATTTATCACCTTGCTGCGCTGGGTCTAGTCCGGATAGATACAACAAGATGAACAATCCGTCGCAGACACTGTTGCCGGCCAGCGGCGGCACGACGACTATCCGGCAGAGAAATCATCTGGTGATAGTACCTTCGTACATGACGAGGCTTTATTTCGGTGCGAAAGTCTTTCTTGCAGATCGGGCTAGAACAAACTGCATCTTGATGCACACTGGGCTGAGTATCTATGTCTAAATCTAACGCCTACTACTTGCCGAGAGCTGACCCGCTCGCAATTTTTTTTGCCGCCATCAGAACTTACTAAACGCTCTCGATCATGTCTTCATGGCTATGTCATTATTTGGGATGATTTTTCATCGGGATGAACGCGCAGTACGGGGGGGCCACGAATGCTCGGAACGCCCACGACCCATACAAATCAGGACCCAAGTCACGACTGTTGGGATTGGCGTTAATGATTGGGGTTCCTTGGTCCTTCTTCCTTCTGACCGGGATCCTCTTCGCATTTGTTTACCACTGGTACGTCGTATGAAAGTGCTGGACAGCTCTGTCCCCCTCATCCGTTGTACTGCAAAGTCCTCCAAGTTACATTGAGGCCTGTGGTTGTGCCTGTCTTCTGGCCGCGTCTACGGAAATAGGAGAAACTTCGAAAGCCCGAACAGGAGGCGCGCAGCCAGACCAGAAGTTTGTCACGACGCTGAAGCAATACGGACCTTCAGTGTGTGGTTGTTGATGGTGCTCATGCCTTCTCGCTAAGGGTCGGGGGACAAGAAGCAAAAATAGAACTGCGAATGAGGGGGACGAGGGCTTGTCCACTATCATACGTTTCCATGGTATGGCTGCTGGTGTCCTTCCTACTCTTCGTGAGCGTCCTCTTCATCATGGTTGACTACCGCAACAAAACCGGAGGAAGATGGTAGGATCCGTGTTTATTCTTGCCGATGTGCTATGAATCATTCCCACTAGGTGAAATTATAGTGGATGTTCTTCATAGTTCGATCGATCTCATGGGTAAGGAATACCATAGCTTCCTCCTCGTCTCACTGAGGAGGTAGCGTCTGTCTTTTTTCTGTCTTGGCTCAAGCCTACTTGAAATTGACGTCTGGCTCAAGCCAAGGTATGAGCGTTGGACTTAGTTTGTCCACCACCCTCCCCAGAACTCCTTTTCAGCTCAATAAAAATAAAATTTTGAATTTTCGCGGATTTCTGCGGAGTTTCGCCGTTTATTTTTACGGCTCTCCCACCACCATCCCCTTACACCACCTCCAATGTGGCTCAAGGAAATTCCAAAATCGAAAATGTTTTGTTAAGCATTTCGACCTCCGTTTTATTTTTAATTTGTTTTCAAATAGAAATAAAATTTTGAAATTTCGCGGCTTCTTTCTCCAAATTGGAGCCTTACTGCGATTTTTCGTCTCAAGTCTGCGCTTTCGTTACAATGGATATCATAACGTGACGAAGTCTGCGCTTCGTCTTGCTTTGGATACTGACTTGACTTGATCCTATACTATCGGGCTGAGAACTCGAAGGCGTATAGCGTACAAAGCCACGGCTTTAAGCTCGAGCAGACCAGATCTGCTTCAGCCACACATGGTGACGTGCTCTTGCGCGCACCCGATCACTTACACTTTTTTTAGGAGTTTGTAATGCTTTTTCGAAAGAGATTTCAAGCACTACCCACTCCCCGTGTTGTTGATTTGGCAAAGCCAAAACGAGCTGCGCGCAACATTTCTTAGTCCATGTAAACATGGCTCTCTACATGAATGGATCCACGAAGCAGCGAAGAGAGAATGCAGCAGTGCAGGCGTGTTTGATGGTTCGTGTTCCTGAGGAGATCAACTCTGAAGAAAGTGTTTATATTTGGAATATAGTGGATGTTCTTCATAGTTCGATCGATCTCATGGGTAAGGAATGCCATAGCTTCCTCCTCGTCTCACTGAGGAGGTAGCGTCTGTCTTTTTCTGCCCACCCTGATTCGAACTTGAGCTTCAACTTCTCCCACCCTCAGGACACGCTGCTTACACAGCGCTAAATGATTTTGTTTTTACAAAAGCGTACTTGTCGAGATGTCCGCACGATCTTCAGTGTCGTCTGTTAATTTTGATCACGCCTCTGATTCTAGTGGTCTTGTGCACCCAAGGACGTCGCGAGTATCGCGGGCGGAAGCTTTAGACTCAGCATCGCTTCCACATAAAGCTCTTTTCTGGCAAATGCTTAAAGTAGACGTGTGCACCGACAACCACTATAGCTTAAACGCGTCTTCTAATAATATTTTCCACCACGACGAAACGCCGGGAGTCGCGGGCGACGCTTTCAACTCCGATTTGTTGGAGGGAAGGTGCGACCGAGTGGATCCAATCGGACACGTTAATAGTCGAGACTGCTGGGACGACTACGCTTTCAAAAGCGCGGACCAGGAGGACATTGGTTATTTAGGTGCGAACTTGCGGGACTTGGAAAAGTACCCGCAGACAATCGCGTCCGCGCAGAGCTTGGAGCAGTTCCGGAACGTCAACCGAATTGGAAAAGCGGTGGACATCATCGGGCAGTCGCCGACGTACGAAATCCGCGGGCCACACGGAGTCCACCAGGAAAATATCGTGGAACGTCGATTGATTTCAACGTGTTTCATTTACGTCATTGGCTACTTCTTCGTGGCCCGGCGCGGAGACAAACGTAACGCGGCGACGCACGCCGCATCGGAGCATCTGCGTACGCAGGAGGACGACCAGTGCCTCGTCGCAGCAATCACAACTATCACGATTAGGGATTTCACCCGTCTGCAGTTGATAGCGTTTCTTAACGATTTCCGCTGCGCCGGGAATTTAGTAAAAACCTTCTTCCAGAAGTGGGTGCTCGGTGAGCTGCACGACGCAACCGCAGACCACGAACTAGCCGCACCCAGTGGGTGCAGAGAAGTGCTGTTCGAGACCTACCGCCCCTGGGACTACACCGAGGATATCAATTTAATCCAGGGCCAGTTGTTTCCCGCCCAACTCGACCCACCACCGAACTCAATCCCACTCAGCACTCTGCGTCGTCGATTGGAAGTATCCTTGCGGTACCAAAGGCAACTAGTTACTGTTCCCTGCCCTTTCGGTTATTCTAGGTGGGGGGAGTATTTCGGGTTGGACGGACGGGCCAACCGACGACCAATTGAGCTTGCCGCAGGAGAACTAGGCTTCGCGGAAGCAGCTTCGATTGGAATCGGGTTTGACCGCCACCCAGACGGCAAACCAAGAGCAATCTTCTTCCCGCGAACACAATTGCGACACGAGTTCCAGCACTGGCCAAGGTGGGGACACCCAAGACGGTTCTGGAACAGGTTGGTCCAGATCTTAGGTGACGACGCGGACAATTTTGACATCCTCGGTAACCACCTGATCGACCTGCGATTGAATTCTGACCCCCGCCCTCCGTCTCCGGCGTTCTGCTGGCGCAAACGACACAACGACGTGGATGGATATGCTGAAGCAACACCAGGCGGCGTCAGCACCGCATCGCCCATCACCGGCAGTAGCCCAGTATTTGGAACGCAAACAGCAACAGGAGGAACTGCTTCTCCAGCGGCAAGAAACTGATCGGAAACAATTACAAATGGAGAAGGATATAGCGAGTAGACCTTTCTACCGCCCGGCTCCGTTCGATCAGTCGCGGGTCAAGCGACCGCGATCCTTTTCTTCCGCCAGTGGGAGCATGCTCTCGCAGCCAGTAGAGGACTCAGATTTTGACGAATCGCAGTTGGGGTCACCGGTGATGCGCCAGGATGTCGCCCAAGCCTGGTCCTCAATTACTTCGTCGCTATTGGACTCAAGCAAGCCTTTTTGGGAAGCTGAGCCATTGACAAACGGCGAGGAGACGCGAGACATGTTGAAGCAAAAGTATAAAAAGCCGCCGAAGAAAAAAGCTAAACTCGAAACAGCTGATGAATCGGAGGAGGAAGAGGAACGCGCATTGCACGAGGTGGCAACTAAGCGCGGTCGACTGCGAAACAAATTCGCACCAAAACAACAAGCATCCTCTTCTTCTTCGTCGTCATCTTCAGCGGGGCCGAGTATGTTTGGGCCGGCACTAAAATCCAGCTTCACTGGACCGGACTCGATGATAATAGCTTTCTTCAACGCGAAGAAGGAGGTGATCGAAAGACGCAGCCATGTGGTGATCTCGCACGGCGAAGACTACGGCAAGCCGGCCTACCTTTATTTTAAAGGAGAGAAGGACGCAGTCTTATCCGCGGAAGAGAAGCAGCAGTTGCAAGTAGTTCCGGATTCCGTGGCGAAGCAGTATTTCAAACACCAAAATCCATACTCTTGGAAATTGGTGGACAATTCGCCCAAGCGCAAGCCACTGCCAAGCTCGGAGTCACCGCCAAAACTACGATTGCAGCCAGCTATGCCCAGCACGATCAAAGATAAACTTTCGGACGTCAAGACTTCCAATTTTTTCGCGAAGTTACCAGTCGTACCGGAGCAACGCCGTGTAGTAAAACCGGGAGCAGCAACCGGTGTCGACACGGACAGGCTGAAACAGCATAACTTGTTCAAGCACGTGTGCGGGCACATGGAGAAAGACGAGGACGAAGAGCAGCTGGATCTCAGCATCCGCATCCCTGACCCGGAGGAAACTTACGACGAGAAAACAGCTTTGGAGAAAATGGTGGAGATTGTGAACGAAGACAAACCACATCTCCAGGACCCTCCTCTGCGCCCTCTGTTAACTCCGGCGATGGCTCTGCTCTCGGAGGATGACTTCGTCAACATGTTGTACATTCCGAACGAGGACACACACCACTCGAAGAAAACGGGCGACAAGTACCGCGTGCAACTGAAAACGAGATATGTTCGGTTGCTGATTGCTGTAGGTTTATCACCGCAGCCGTCAGACCGTAGTTCCTACAGCATGAGGCTTTGCGCGACGTATTTTACAAATTCAAAATTACGGGCGGCAGCGCAATCCAGGACCACGAACTACTCGCATATAAAAATGCTCTTATGCCGGCATAAACAGTTCAGCTACGAGATGGCGATGGAGTATTCGGGTCATTTTAAAATGCTTTCGCGGACGCAGCAACCCCCCGCCCAGAAAACGGGCATCCGTTTATCCCATCTGCTGCTGATCGCTCAAGCGGTGCAACGATTCGGTATTCCGTTCATCGGCTCGACAAAGTTTTCAGGCGGAGTACGACCCGTGCGGTTTCTCCGCTTGATGATCAGTCTTTGGTTTTCATTTTTACGTCTCGATGACCTGGCGTCAACGCGTCGTCTTTCGAACGGCGAGTGCACCGAGTTCGCAACTTTTAGTAGTAAAACAAACAGTCGAGGCCTTCGACGCGAAGGATTTATTCTGGGGCGTTCGTGTAGTTACGCACCCCGCTCCACCCCGATCGGGGAAGATGAGGAAGGAAAATTGGAGGTGAAGTTCTGCCCTACATGCTGTATATCCACAGCGGAATGGGTCAGGTTTCGCCGATGGCCAAAACCACGACTGCGGGCGGCGCTCAAGGAAATCCTTCAGACGACCGATACTTGGAGTGAACTAGAAAGCTCGGACTTTGTTTCCGAATTGGACGGCCTCGCCAGCGATTCTTACGGGGGTCATTCTCTCAGAATCGGAGGGATACAAAGTGCGTCAGAGGGTGGAATGGAGATCCGCGATTTGCGGCGGATGTGCAGACACGAAAGTGTTGAAACAGCGGACGCCTACATCAACATGAGTAGGAACTATCCGGACTCGGTTAGCATTTGGTGGCCGAGATTGGTCCCGCAACACTTTGGTCCAACATCTGCATCCGCGGCGATCAGGCTGGCATCCTCCTCGCAGTTTGTAGCCAAGAATTGGCGTTACAAAAAGTCAACACTTCCGAATGACCGACGACGACCACCTCGCGCACTTTCAGACGCCTTTTTCGAGTTCCGAGACCCGGAAAATGCATTAGGAGATGAGCCAGAACTCTTCTACTTCGAACAGCCGGCGCAACCGGATTTGTGGTGATGCGCTTTGATGAAGATTGATAGAGCCTATGACGTATTTTTGCGCGCATTTTAAAGCTCTGGCCAACTTCTAGCTCACATTGCAAATTCAGAAATGAAGCATCGCACATCGTAGCTTTCTTCTTTATTTTTTCTTTTTGAAAAAATCAACGCTCATTCAAAAATCAAAAGATTTTCTCAATGAAAAAATGTACAAAAAAGGAAAGTAAATGGCCTTTCAATCGAACAACAAAAGAACTTCGGCGAGAGACAAAAAATTTTTGTTCGGATCGTACACAAATGAGGCTCTTCGTTCATAGAAAGAAAACAAACCCCCGTGCTGTTGTGTGACCAACGTTTGGTGTCTGCGGTTGCTTTGCAACGTCTGCGTCCTCGCCAAACTGACCACAGGGCCCACCTTTTTGTTTTCCTAGCTTTTGGCCTTCTATTTAGAGGCAGAAGATACACAAGATCGCATTGGTACACCTGATCATTCCCTTTTAATTTCGACACAAACAAGAAAAAAATGGCATTGGCACCCGGAGCTCTCGGTCCTGCTGCTCCTGGAGCAGCGGCCATCGACGCCTTGATGGCCCAACAGCAAGTCAACGCGGAATTGGGTGTCGGAGTCCTAGACGGACCGCAGGCGGCTCTGCTCGCCGCGGAAGCCGAAATTTGTGTCAAGAAAATCAACGGTCGGGCTTTCCGCTATTTTACGGAATTACTCGCGAGCGAACGACTGCTGGACGGCCTCGGCCCGCTGTGCCCGTCCACTTGTTTGTGCGACATGTCGGAAATCTTAACGGTGCGCCGCGCGATTGGGATTTTCCAGAACAACGAACAGTACCTGCAGGCGTTGAACATCGTCAGCGCGGCGTTGATCCCGGAAATGCCGGGCTTTCGCGGTAACAAGCGCACTTCGTCGGAGAACCAGGCGCAGTTGACCCCGAAACAGGTCTCGGAAGTGTTTTTCCGCGAAATGCGCAATGCCTTGACCTTGACCAACCTGCCGACTGTCGACGCCAACCCGCCGGAGACCCGCTACCAGCGCGCCTGCACGCTCTCGGTCACGACTACGTGGCGGATCCAGTTCATCACCGGGATCCAGTTGGAAAAGCGCCTGCAAGGTATTGACGATGATGCCGATCCTATCAAGAAGAAAAAAGGAGACCGTGGCGCTACTACTACGGGGGGTGCTGGCCGTATTTGCATTCCGTTCTTGCGCGGCAAGTGTAAGAAAAGTGCTTCGCAGTGCCCTCGTTTGCATTCCGCTCCCGAAAAGCGCATCCGTGCTGTCAATCGAATTTTTGCCATCAAGATTACGGATGAGCAGATCAAGAAGTTTTCCAACGGGAAGTAACCGGCTAGCAATTTGTATTGCAGCAGGTTAGGGGCTAGCAATTTGCATTGCAGCAATTCCCGGCAGTAGTGCGCTTTTCCTTTTACGCTAGATTCAGCCTCGTTTTAGTAACTTTTATTACAAAACTTGTCGTGGAAAAAATGTCTCCTTAGCATCTCGGGCAAACTCTGGCTTTTCTTCAAACGTGCTTCGAATGATGATTGTTGTGAGCAAGGAATAACATCCATCGTACAACTCTCAGCTCCGCTCGTTCCGCTGAATAGCCGCGCGTTTCGCCGCCGCTAAAACATCTTCGTGCAAATGTTTCGGTCCGAGAGCAACGGGAGTCGGTCTCCGCATCTCTCCGATTTGCATCCGAGCTCGTCTTCGCCTCGCGGTCGTCGACCGGAAAAAACAGGAAAATAATGGAAATGGGTCTTGGATAATACGGCAGCTCCTGCATTGCTTTATCCCAATTTAATAGCCAAATCTAACATTTTTCCCACTTTGCCTTTCCTTTTACTTCGTTATCTTCCAGCCACGATACTGACTTTTATCCTATACTATCCTCTTAAAAAACCTGACGAGGTAAAAAATAAATTTACAAATTGTTTTCTCCAATATGTCGTCGTCACAGAATCAGAAAAATGATGCTGCAAGCAGCTCTAGCCATCAAGGTACACCTGCAGGCCGCAGGGGGACGTCCGCGGAGCGCAGGAGTCCACGCAGAGACTTTTTCGGAAATCTGAAAAGTCGTCATGCTACTCCACCGCGCCGCAGTTCTCCGTCGCAGTCAGTCTTAAGTACTTCCCGATCAAGTCGGGATTCTCCGGGTTCGTCGAGTCCGTTTTCACCGACGAACCGGGCAAAAAGTGTTTCGAAGTTAGGTGCTTTTGCATCAGCGAAAAGAAGCACGACACCGGAGAAAACAGCTACTCCTCGCTCCCTGACGCCGCCACCGTCGAAGCGCCAGAAAGCGGAGTCTACCGATCTGAAACCGTTAAAAGTTTCAAAACTAGACCGGTATAAATCCCCAAGTACAAGGGGGATTTTGAGAACAAGCACTACTACAGCGCCGGAGTGGCCACGCAGTGCCGCGGCATCCACACCACCAAGGTCAGCCTCACCTCGAAGAAGTAAGGTTTCTTTTGCGGCAGCCCCACCTGACATCCATTCGGTTCCAGTGGAGGGAAACCTTCACCCTTTGCCGAGGTTGAAAACCGAGAGCACTTCGTCTTCGGAAGCACAGGCAATGCCGCAAATTCCGCCGTTGTCTTTCTCTTCGGGCTCATCGGCCACACCAAGCGTCGACCAATTTGAACTGCCACCCGCAAGGAAGCATTCTCCTATCCGACCGACAACTACACCTAAAAGTAATGCGGAGTATCGTGGTATCTCGTCTCCACGGGCGAAGTCACAGGCGGAGCTCACCGCCAAAGACTTCCGCCAGCGAATTTCTGTTGATAAAAGTCGGCAGTTCGGCATCGGAATGGAGCATGACATCTATGGCCAAGCAGCTGCGGATGTCCAGAAGGAGTGCACAGTCGAGGAATTGAAAGAGAAGAACCGCATTAAAACGCGGGAAGTGCTCAATTTTCACCACGCGTTGCAAGCTCCGGAAGCCATGGTCCACAAGGACATCAGGCCGCACCTGCAGAAACACTATGAAAAGAAAAATTTCTTGTTCATGAGTAAAACGCTGAGCGCAGCAATCGATAATTGCGGGGCGGTACGCAGCGACCGCGTCAACGAAATCTTGAAGAATATCGATCACCTTCGCAACGGTTTTTTAGCCGGCGATGGGTACACTCCGCCTTGCGGATTTTGGTCCAAGCTGGATGACGATGAGGTGCAAGAGCAGCTGCTTGAGGCTTTGTCCACGCCAATCAAACACTATCCTGATCCTCCACGCACCCATTGGGCGGGAGAAAAGGAAGTTCGGGCGATGTGGGAGGACGCCTTGGTTTTTGAGCAGAAAGGCCTGTATACGTTCCGCGACCACAAGGACCTGCAGAAGCGAAAGGTGGATTACACCGCGGCAAAATGCTTCCCCGTCTACAAATCCAAAGACGCGCAGGGTCGGCCGGCCGATCCCAGTGAGAGGCCACGACCCTGCATAGATCTGAGGAAAAAGAATTGTAGACAGTTGGCCCAAGAGAAGATGAGGCTGATCGGAGCAAGAAGCTCCGTTCAACTGGTGGAAAGGTGTTTATCAACTTGTGTTGAAAACCCATCCCATTTTCAGTGGAAGGTTGACATCAAAGAAGACATCGCGACGGAACAAGAGATCAAGCAAAGTTTTGACATCCATCGCAAAGTCCTGCGAGAGTCTTTTCGCCGAAAAACCACGGAACGCATTAAGCCGGGCTACTCCTTCTGTCCCAAACAATTTGCCAAGGATCTCAAAAAATTTTATAACCAGTGCGGTATTGATTCTGAGATGCGCAAGTCATTGTTTGTGGATGCCGGTTCCGGAGACGCTTACCAAGGAGGAGATCGCGTCCTCGCCGGCTGCGGCAGCAATCCAAAAAATGCGGGACAACCGGGCGAAACAACGACAAAAGTCGTCATCTTCTTCATCCAAAGCGTCTCCTCCTGCTCCCAGAAACTCACCGCGAGGCAGCGACGACGAGGAAGTCGAGAGGGGCTTTGTCCTCTTTTCAGCAATTTGTGCTTTGTTCGGAAGCCTCGCCAGCGTCCACCAATGCGTCTCGCTTAGCGAGATCATGCAGCTCGTTTTTACGGGTTATCTCCAAGTCTGTGCTACCGTCTTCATAGACGATATACATGGAAACTCGAGAGGAGAATTGGTGGAGCAAGATAGTCAGCTGATCGACCTCTGGTTAGATCTGAGCGGATGGGAACAATCGGAGCACAAGAAAGAAAGCCACCAATTCCAGAAGCTGCTTGTTGCGCTCGGAGTTGGCTACGAGCTTGATTTCAAGGCGCAAACAATTTTTATTGTGGTGCCAGAGCAGAAAGTCGCTAAACTTCTCGGGCTGCGTGACAGGTTCGTTCAAGAAGAGCAAGACAATGCCATACAACTTCGCACCCTGCAAAGTTTTACTGGCTTGCTCCGCCACATAATTCAACTTTCGCCACATTTGGCGTATTTAGCACGTGGCTTCAATACCTGGGCCAGTGAGTTGGATTTTGCGCGCCAAATCAAGCACAAGCGCAACAAGAGGCAATTGAAGAAGCTTGTCGTCACTGCAGCTGCAATTGGAAGTAGTGTCCGACCAATTCCGTTGAACAAGCAAACAGTGGGCCGCCAACTTTGCCATTTGTACATCGACGCGAGTGGTAGTAATCTGGATCAAGCGGCAAAGCGACTGTGGGGTGGCCAGTTCGACAAACTTGACGAATTTGACATGCGGGCTGGAGGTGTGCTTTTTGCACACGACAACACAGTTACCGCTTGGCACTGCAAGCTCACGGAAATTCCTAAAGATCTTTTGAAAGATCTTGTCATGGCGGGGGATCGAGGCAGTTTCAACATAGCTGTCCTCGAGGTCTTCGCAGCCAGGTGTTCATTAGAAATTTTCCGCAAGCAAATTGCGGGAAAAAGAACAATAGTTCACTGCGACAATGTGGCAGGAGTTTTTTGTTTGGGTCGCAACAATTCAAAAAGCTGGTTGATCCAACGTATCTCAACCAGTTTCCATCTGCTTGCGAGACAGATGGATGTTTCTTTTTACTGGTGCTGGTTAGCATCTGCTCAAAATGTGGCAGACGTTTTAACCAGAAAATCAAGGATGCCGATTTTGTTAGAAGCTTTTCCGAATGCTGTGCAGGTGGAAGCCAGCTCCGACCAGCTGCAATCACGCCACTTGTGGGGCATCCCGAAAGTTTTAGGAGACCTTTTTAATGTAGAAGAACCTATTAAGGTGACTCTTCCAGCGTTGTAATTATGCAGAAGAGTCACAAATGGCTGTATGTTTTGTTTTCCTGTTTTGTAAATTTTTTTTTACTTAGTCAGGTTTTTTCTTTCACTACATACGGCGTTATAGCGTACAAAGCCACGGCTTTAAGCTCGAGCAGACCAGATCTGCTTCAACCACACATGGCGACGCGCTCTTGCGCGCACCCGATGGATCACTTACACTTTTTTTAGGAGTTTGTAATGCTTTTTCGAAAGAGATTTCAAGCACTACCCACTCCCCGCGTTGTTGATTTGGCAAAGCCAAAACGAGCTGTGCGCAACATTTCTTAGTCCATGTAAACATGGTTCTCTACATGAATGGATCCACGAAGCAGCGAAGAGAGAATGCAGCAGTGCAGGCGTGTTTGATGGTTCGTGTTCCTGAGGAGATCAACTCTGAAGAAAGTGTTTATATTTGGAATATAGCTTTGCTGACCACGCGGACGCGGCCACAAAATTAGGGCTGCGACGCTCGTAGTACTAGAGTGCGAAGTTGATCTTTATTTTTTTCGATCTCAGGACGATGTACATCTACATCTACATGCGAAAATAAGCATCTGGCAATTACTTGATAAGGAAGCACATAGTACGTATAGAGCCTTACTGGTGCAAATCACTTGAGGTACATGAAACTGGGCTTACTCTCCGTTGTGTCCGTGGTTTTGGGAGTGTTTGCGTCGCTGTACAGCTATCACCATTACTTCAACAACTACTGGTCCTACAAAGAAAATAGCGAATACATAAACGTCCTACCCTCGGAGCCGGCCTCTGCCCATTCCGACGCGGGAAAGATACTCTTCACGCTGGATTCTACGCATTGCAAATATGTGTGGGTCTCGAACACTGCAACGTGTCACACTCAGTCTGGATCGCACAAAAATCTGCGTTGCATAAGCTCCTAAAGAAATTTCGCACTTATTGCAATGCAGAGGGCGAAGTTGTCATGTGTTATAGGCATTAAGGATTGGAAGTTGTCATGTGTTATATTTGGATTTTACATTGCAATATAGGCATTAAGCCGCTTGCGCAAAATCTCTAATGCTTCCGTGTGCATTCTCTACGTGGCCCGCGAGATGCATGAGACACAAGCGCACTCTCCTAGACCCAAACATTTTTGCAGCTGATAGACTCGAAGGTGTGATTACTATATTTTTCTTCGCAACATCTACATCTTGACGCAGGCTTTCTTCAGTCTCTCTGACAATGATTTGCTGGTTTTCGATTGGAAAGCTCCACGTCCTTGAGGGCATGTCCCCATGAAGGTTCTGAAGATAGAGGTGGATGAAACAGCACCACACAATTTCGTGCACGCAGGAAGTAGAAGGTGAATAATTATAATTTTAATGATGGAAAGGAAAAGCATAGTCAGACAGAGACCCGCACGTCGGCATGAAATGCGAGTACTCGCTCGATTTTATCCTGACACTAGCATAATTCCTCCAGGTTGTTTTGGAGCGCACGCTTGGTTACCGCGCCAAGGACGTGTATTGCGTGGCGCCGATCATGGATTACGCCACTAGCACGGTGTATCGCACACAAAAACTGTCGTGTCACTGTAACGATTTTATTGCAATATTTGTACCACAGACAGCACAAGTTTGCTTTGCATGACCGAGCAAAAGATCTGCCATGTGGGCTCTCCCAAGGTAAAGTACGGCTAAAACTACCGTGTTTTGAAGTTGAATTTTGGCACTTCTGTGGTGCAGACTCTGCAAACTTATCACAAGTTTGCTGTGGCGCAGTTTTCTTGCGATGCCGTGCAATACTGGGCCACGGGGCTGAACTGTTGCCAACCCCGCGGGGGATTCGCTTGCGACGACGTTTGGAATCCTCGGGCCCGGTCTGCAGTGGTCGTGCTGGACCGCCCGGGATCGCTGTTCCCCTCGGCCTACGACGTCTTCAAGAAGGCTGCCAAACAGGCCTGTGCAGAGTGGGGGCTCACGCAGAGCGATAGCGCCATGTTTGTCCGGTGGGTTTCCGACGCCACGAAAGTATGGAACGAAAAAACTTTGTCACAGTCAGTATTTATAATTTGCAGTTTCTGCTGCATGAAAAATTTTTCAGGCGGGCATAACTGCAGCTTGCAGAAACCCCACTTCTCATGTGTATTCTGAGGCTACGCTGTGAGGGTGCATTCATTTTGATGCATGGAAGACGGCGTTTTTGTATTTGTACTGCTACAACGTAAGATGCCAGGGAGTGGTCGTGGCGAGCTTTTTGTTTTGATAAACGGAACAAAATTTGTACTACACGGAAGGCCTAGGCTGCCTGATCACGTTTGTGGCCATCTATGCCGTCTGGTCGCTGCTGATTGGCGGCTTAATGCAAATGTCTGCGCGCAAGTCCGTTTCCAATCCGGAGGCCGCGAAAAATGTCCGATTACCACCTGCTTTGTGAACAAGGGAACTGGTGGAGGACGAGGCACGTACGCTGCATATGTTACCTCCAGGGAAGAGCAAAGATTCAGTCGGGGTTGCACTAGTAGTAAGTAAGTTGTACTACAACTACCAGCTGAGTCATCAAGAATAGCTGCACGTTCACTACGTCTTGCTACAAGTAGAACTTTTGTGCTGCTGCTGCCAGGACAGAAATTTTTTCCCGACGAACAGCTACAGGGGTAGGACAGTGCTGTGCTTGCTGCGCAAATCAAAAGGAATCACGAGAGATTTGAAGGCTTCATCTCGGTCGATTTTTCCCATTTTCATCCTGCGCTGATGTCCACTCTGTTGGACACGCGATTTTTGTTATGGCGCAGCAGTTAAATCAATCTACATTGTGGAGGACTTACAGCTGGTGCATGTGCTCACCGCAAAACCTCAATTATCGGTCAGAAGCGTAGAAGATAGTTCCTGTCAGAGTTAGTACTAGCCACGATTACGTGAGTTGTTTACTTGAGTACAGAATCGGTGTATGTTTTCTATTTCAAACGAGAGGGAATAGCTGACGGTTGCTGTAACATTCTGGAGCGCGAGCGCAAAAATGTATCGGGACAACAAGACCTGTGAGAGCAGAGCAGCAAAAAAGCAACAAAACGTGTGAAAAGCTTCATGAAAATGTATCAGTTTTGAATCGATATCGATAATCATATGGACAGAGGAAAAAAAGTGAGCCCCTATAAAAGTTCGCAAAATCGTGAAGCTCTTTAGCCTCGTACTGAAATTTTTGCAACTTCTATTTGTAGATGTTTCAACATCTCTGCACGGATTCACAATTTTTCTCTGAAATACTCGTTTCGGTTTCAGATAGAAAAGACACAGCTCACATTAGCGCTCTACCATCAATGTTTCAGACAAGTGCTGCCTTACCGTCGGAGGAGCGTAAGTAAGTCCGTCGCTGGCACGACCTGCAGGGTGTGCTCTTGTGACCCGTCCTTGCATTTGCCAACAACAGCTGTAGTGACCGCGGTTGTTGGAATGCTGGTAGATACCACGTCCCAGTAGGTTGCACCATTTCATCGTTGTACTTCTTCATATAAGAATAAGAGACCAAATCATCTGACTGATCCAGAAGGTGCTCCTGCTTCGTGCATGGACGATTTATGAAGGGTGCGTCAGGTTCAGGTTCTTGAATGGTATTTCGTGGCGCCAATCTTCGTTGGGACGACGGATGGAAAAGTAGGTGCATCGTGCATAATTCGATTTCCGCGCGAACAACAGCGAGTAGACCAGCGACATCTACCAGCAGCTGCGAAAGAAGAATCAGAGGACCACCGGCAGGTGAAACAACGTCCTCGCCTGTTTCTAGAATTCCCTGCCAGCCAAATTGCAGCGCAAGAACGGTGACGAATCTCAACGAGTGGGGCGCCACCTTGAGCCGCCCGGGGCGTGAAGTCATTCTGGAGCATAGGCGAGAAATCGAGGAGATCAACCAACGCATCGACGAGTACTACGCGACGCAACGGCGGCAAAGGAACCGGAAAAAGCTCGAACAAGACCGGGCCCGTTTGCGCCGAGGAATCAACTGCGTCGTATAGCTTTGCAGTCGAGGTGGAACAAGAGGAGCGACCTACTAGGAGCAGCTCTAGTACTAGTACCTTGAAATCCGAACAACTGTGAAAGAGGATTGCCGAACGAGAAGGGTACAGCTTACTTAGACGAAAATGGTGCGCACCACTTCCAACACGGGCCCGCCGAATCATGATCCGCGACTCGGCCCACCCCGCGGCGCCGCCAATCCGGACTTTCCCGGCGGAGTATCACGAGGAAATATCCCCCCTTCCCATATCCAAAATGGAAATCTGCGTTCCTGATTTGTGGCCACAAATCAGCTTCGTCTTGCAACATGGCAGTGCCAGAGGTGTCTGTCGCAATGCTCGGCTGATTCCTAATGGTGTTGGACCTTCATGGCAGCCACTTGTTATGCAAAACAGCTATGCCGACGCAGAGACACCCCAACTCAGTTTTGTGATCTGCCTTGCCTGCATTTCCTTGATGCAAGACACAGCTGTATAAGTACGCAAATCGAGCCCCACAAGTTTCCTTCTCAATGTGGGGAGGGAGGATTTTTCCTCACAATACGAAGGAGGCGGTTACCAGAGGCGCGGTCCGCCGCCAACGCGTTGGAACGTGGATCAATTGGTGCAGGCCACGATCCGTCTGATGGGCCTCAACCACAGCATGGTCCGCGATATCCTGATCCAGATCTGCATCTTAGTCGCCGGTTTGATCTTTGTCCTCTCCGGTGACCTCGGGTCCGCCGGAATCTGCCTGCTGCTCTACTACACCTGGTTATCGAAGAAAAAAAGTTCGTCACGATCCCTCATGCGCATTCTTGCAATACAAAATTTTTTGTCATGCGTAAAAATGCATCACAGCCAAACTCTATTAGGGATTTCCCTAGTGTTTCTGCAATACAAGAAAAGTTTGTGATGCTGAGAAAATTTGTAATGCAAAGCACGCAGGTTAGTGAGTGACTGTGACGAACTTTTTTCTCTCCATACTGGTATCTATCTTCGCGGTTCTTGTTTTTTGTTGAGGGGGAGGAAAGGATGGAGCCGAAGCATTGACAACTTTTTATGTAAGGTCATTTTTTTTTATGTAAGTACTAAAATCACGACCAGGAAGAAAAAGTCCGAAGGAAGCACCTCTCCACTGCCGAAATGAGCTGAGGGTCACACGATGATGAAAGAACTACTCTAACAGGTACTTGTACTTGCAGCTAACCTACGGCCTCGCACGGCATCTGTTTGATCCCCCGCCGCCCGGACAGGGATTACGCGCTCCCCTGCTCACGGAGTCCGAACGCCAACAGTACGCCCAACAGGACCAGGACCAAGCCTCGGAGCAACCCCCGACCCAGCCTACCCAGCCGCATCCCCCCTCTGACACGACCGAGCCCGCTGCCCCCAACCTACCCTTCCCTACCAACGGCAATCCTGCAGTCACCGCGACTAATACTGTGTAGGTGTGAAGATGTAAAATGCTCGAACGTTTCTCTTCGCAGCTATGCATAACTAGAAAATCAATGAAAATGAATCACCTCCAGCTGTATATCTTTCGCGACGACACCAGACGCAGAAGAAACGGCGCGCCTCCTGCAATTCTATCAAATCTTCAGATTAGGGAACGAAGCACGTTAATCATGATCTCGAGAAAGGGAACCAAAAGCTGCCATTGCTTAAAATATATGTTTTCTGCTTGCTAGTGGAACATACACAAAGCATCTGGCATGACTTAATGCCTTCTTATCTTTTCAAAACTTTTCTTTGACCTTTGCATATGCTTGTTGCTCTCTGATATGAGAGTGCTTCCGTGGCTTTTTGTGATTTTTTGTACAACCCACGAGCTACGTTTGAAGAGTAAGTTGTGTGTGTAGATTTCTTGTTCACTGTGTCCCCAAAGATTTTCCATATTTTGGCATGGTGCCACTTTATTCACTCGTGTAAGTAGTGTTGACATGTACGATACTCTTGTTTGATTGCTCTCCTCTTCTGATTCCTTCTCTTTCTTTGAAGGGGAAGATCAGACGATTTATTGCACGAAAATAAATTTATCGAACTTTTCATAGTTTCTGGACGACAAGCATTAGCATACTTCGCGGTTACACGGAACCATTCACAATGTATGCTTTTGGTGCTGCGACAGCCACTACCCTTTTTCCGTCTGACGTTTTCAACAGTGGCAACAGGTGCAACTACGACAGAAACAGAAAGCATTGCAACGAGTTACCCACTATCGTCCTGTATGATTCTGATTTTTTGACAACGCCTTTACCCGACCGCGGCTCGAGTGTCGTCGCACCTTTTCTCGCTTTTTTTGAGTCAACTATAAAAACTAACGAAATAAAAGACCGCTGCTTGTTAATTGCAGTGGAGCGCAACTCACTGTGGTGTTCTGAACGGGCAGCTGCTCGTGATTTCAAATGAGTGGTCGCATTCGCCCTTGTTGTTGTGATTCTCCCGACAAGCCAACCGATTTTTCGCTTTTCGGGTGCTCGAATTTGTTGTTGCATGAAAACAAGAAATAATTGTACTTCTTAGTGGTCGCATGCTCTCAGTCGTAGACGAAGTCAGAACGGAGATGCATTGTTGTTCTTCTCGGTCCCGTGCGGTTTTCGCTATGTTTTGGTATTCTACTGCAAGAAGGACTGAAATAGCATGCAGTGGTTCATCTTGTCAGAAAAACTTTTTTGCCACGCACACGTCTCAGACGCATAGTCCGCGTCTTCCAAGCGAAAGGTCGTCCTTGTCACAAGTGACTGCCTTCTTGGATGCCCGCCGCCAGCACGGACACGCCGCGGCATTGGCGGAAAAACAGGCCTTCCGGCTGCGTGTGACCGAAGCAAGGAGGGAGAAGGACGCCCATTTCCAGAAGCATCTTACGGATCCCGAATATTACGGGGCCAGCCACTACGGGACTAAGCTTTCGGTGCGCATGCAAATTAATCGCGGAGCGCGCGGCAAATGGGGCACGTTGAGGCGGTCCATCGGAAACCTATTCAATTGCGCCACTGGCACACAGGTCAAGAGGGTCGGAAATCACAGAGCCTAGTAGAAGGCTAGAACTTCTCCTAGTCTAAGTCTTGTAATCGACGAAGCACTTCTTCAGTTATAGACAGTAGATGCAAAGTGAGTTTTTGAACGCTTGAGGAAACCGATTGCTCGGCGTCAAAAGTGCTTCGTCGCTGTCTGAGCTTGTCACGGGGTGACGTTGGTGTTGTTTCAGGTTGTTTCATTGAGCGACACCAGCCTTGCGCGAAGCCCTTTTGGTTTTTCTTGTAGTTTTGTAAAGTATAGTTTCTCGTGATCAACACGGTCTGTTTTGCAGGTAGGACATGGACTAGCCTGATCCTCAGTGGCCTATTGTGATTAATTTGGTCAAAATTCCTTTGCTTGGCTCCACAGACACATTTTTGTCTTTCACTCAAGTTGATCTTTCATCGTTACAAAGAAGAAGCTTTTGCTCTTCTGCCGACACGTGGATGTTTACTGGAAAATGGAAGAGCCTGCCAGGATGAGATCGACATAGACGAATATTGCCGTATTCAAAGTGTGGCGCCGCGTTCAACTAGCAAAGTTGGTATGAGTCACTTATTTTTGTCCACCTATACACTTTTGTCCACTACGCGATATACCAGTGAGCTTTGCGCAGTACTAACACGATGTCCGAACCAGCTCACCTCTTACCGCTAGCGGATTCTTCATTCTGTTTGCTCTTTCGACGTTCTCTTTCCTACGAAGCCAGAGACCGTGGCTGCGCACATGAATCAGGAGACTGCATTGCTTCTTTGCATGTCTCCCTACATGAGAAGCAGAACTTGGCCTGCTACCGAGATGCTGTGTGGTCGTGTCTTTGGCTTATCGATGCATCGAGGTGTTGCTGTTGGTCTGCAGCAGCAGCGCAAGGACCTGTCACGGTGGAAGCTGGGATCATGCGTGAGACTCTGCCGAGGGCGAAGCCAAAAAGCGCAACACGTGCGCAAGTACACAAGCGGCAGATCAGCGGGACGGCCAGAAATTGGACTGGCGCAAAGTCAACTATGCGCTACCGACTCCGGAACCGCTCATCAGAGCCGACGCAACAGCCGCCGCTCCGGGGGTCTTCTGTTTCAGTCTCCGATACTGCGCATCAACAAGGAACGCAAGGGGTTGGGGGGTTGCGTGCAACCCATGCAGCCGCACTACTTCAAGTGGTACAACCGCAGCCGAGCCCTGAACCCGGACGCGTTGCACATCAAGAAGATGCCCAAGGTGGGGTTCACCTTCGTCTCCAAGCTCGACCGTCTGCGCGACAGCGGGCAAACCGAGATGGAGGTTGGCATGGGGCGGAAGCGGTTCTTATCAGAGTGATCAACTCGGCCCCCTCTGTCTCATTTGAAGGGCATCCATGATAGATACAGCGTAGGCAAAGATGCACCCTTTGCATGCCAAGTTTGTACCTACGAGATTATGATGTCGTTTCAGCTTCTGGCACCACCTGTTATGACCATTGTGCAAGTGGGCCGAGGTCGCGTTCTTCGGCATTTCGCTTGAGCAACGACGGGGAGGGGGGGTTGTGCTGTGTCTTAGATCTGGCTCCTGTGCGAGAACTACCCGCCGAAAGCGGAGGTGGAGCTGATGGTGTCCAGCCGGGAGCGGGACCGCATCCGGTATACCGACCGGGAAGAGTTCACGGCGGGCATGATGATCAAGAAGATTCTGCACCGCGGACGGTTCGGGGTCACGGAAGAGGAGGAGGGAAAGTGGTGCCCCCACGTGGGCGAGTGCGGCGGCTGCATGTTTTCGTCCGTAAAGTACGCCCGGCAGCTGATCGAGAAGCGGTCCTGGCTGCAGCGCGCGTTCCCCACACTGCAGTACGGCATGCACCTCCGCGCCATTCCCCAGATAGACTTGGTACGTGGGACACGCGGCAAGTCGGTGCACGAGCGGAACAAAAAGGTGTGCGTGCCTGACAAGGTCCAGCGCTGTTTGCCGGCAATTCATGGGCATCGCGAGTTTGAGTACTCCGCGGAGTGGTGCCCGCATTACGGACGCGGCCGGGGTCCCGCGGGGTACGGCCGGGGCGGGTTCGAAGCGGACGTGGAGACCAGCCCCCTGTCGTGCAGCCGCCTGCCCAAGCGCCTCTTCCGCGCCATGCGCGAGGCGGCGGAGACCTTCGATTACCGGTACGCACCGAAGTTCAAGGGCATCTGTGCCTCGGACCGGGCGGGCAATTTCCAAGTCCTGATCGATATCCGTGGCGGTTCTCTGCAGTACTTCATCGACGAGATGGACGTGGAGGTGTTTAAGCAGCGCAACAAGTACGTCACCAGCCTCACGCACCACAAGGGGCGCACCATCCTATTCGGCGAAACGAAGACGGTCCGGCAGTTTGTGCGCGTGGAGTTTCTTGCGAGGCTCGTCCAAGGACGGCCGGACCTGCTGCGCCCGGAGAGTGACTCTCCGGGCGGTTTGGACCGCCCAATTTTCGTCAATGTCGACCGCGAAATTCATCACGGCCCGCTCTGGAAGGTCGCTGGGGGAGAGGAAAAAAGCGATGAGGCGGGACCCGGAAGTAGATCGGAAGCGGTGACGTTTGGGAGCGGGTTGCTATCTTCCGGTACTTCTACGGAGGCGTCCGAAGGGATAGAGGTACTACGCAGTTCATCTGAGACGACGGCGCTCGATCATGGCCTAGGTCGAGTTGGAGACTGCTCTGGACCTGTGGTGCCGACAACGTCTCGGTTGGGACGTGCAGTAGACTTGGGGCCTGCAGGAAAGGATTTGACGAGCGCATCAGCACCACGGGCGGAGGAACGACAAGGCGAAGATAGGTCACAGGCGAGAACAGACTCCGATGCTGCTCGAATGAAATCACAAAATTTCGTCCCTCTGGATCCGAAGTGGTTCGTCGATTTAGAGTTCGACCTCGGCCTTTGGCCCGTGGTCTGCAGGGCTAACCTCGGGCAGCTTGTTGACGTCGTGCTGGAAAAGTTTCTGATTCCGGTCCTGGAGAACTTCAAGCTTGTCCAGGACGAAGACGAATGCGTGGAGAAGAAGCAGCGCATAGTTATCTGGGAGTTTGGCGGCTCCTGGGTGCTGGCAGAATGCTTGCACGCCGTGTTTCAAAAGTTGAAGACGTCAAAGAAAATTTGCATCGTGTCCATTCAGCACCCGCGCGACATTTGGCAGCGGCAGGAGGCCATCCGAATGCGGACCCCAGATGGGGTTGAAGCGCAACGTCCTGCGGAAAGCAAAACGAGCGCAGCGGACGTTCAGCGTGAACAGGTGGAATGGTTTGGTGACGAGGTCACTGCCTTCAGCAGCGGTCCTGTAGAGGGCGCCGCCTCTCCTGAGATGGAGCAGCGGCCAGACGAATCTACCTGTACCACGGAGCCGCTGATTAATACAGATCGGCATACAACCTGCAGGGATGCCTCCCTTCCAAACGAGGTTCAACAAAGCGATACAGTTACACGAACGCCGCCACAGGAGGTCGACGATGACCGTCTTCATGCTGTTTCTCGGGACCACGAGGAGAAAAATAAGGTTGCCGAAACGTCGGCGGAACAAATCGGCGACGCGCAGGGCCGCGCCCACAAGTGTTTGGACGAGGAGTTTGAAGTGCAGCCGTTGACTATCCTGAGTAAAAACGTACCCACACCAGAGTTGTAATGCAGATTTGCAAAGACAGGAAGACCTGTAATGCGCATCCCCATGAGAGCCATTTCCAATCGTGTTTTGGAATTTGTGATGCTGTGAACAGGATGAGCAGATGAATCTGTGACGCGGCTGCACTTGCTAACCTGCACTACACTGCGTAATGCAATTTGTCATGCGTGACTCACAAAACTCCCAGGTTTGTGTTGCAAAATTCCCACCCTGACTCTGGTGTGGGTACGTTTTTACTCAGGATATTGACGCGCATTTGCGCTGACGTGGGGCGGATGCCGGTTTTGGAGAGGTTGCTGGTCCTGGCGCGGAAGGAGGACGGCTTTCAGTTCGACGTGTCACAGCAGACTGAGGTCAACCAAGGCCGGGGTATGGCCATGGAGCACATGCAGGCGTGGGCGCTGAGTCGCAACGTGGCTGCCGGCGGCGCCACAGCCGAGGACGGCTCTTCGGGTGTGGATCCGGCCCTGGGGGCCCTGGTGCCGAAGAGGAGCGGGCCAGAGTTCGACTACGCTGGTGCAGCGGGAGGTGCCAGTGACGGAGAAGAGCAGAAGGGTGCCGAGGTCGACGACCAGTGGAAAAAGAAGCTCAAGACCCTGTTCAAGCAGCTGGCGAAAAAATGGCACCCCGACAAGTCGCGGGATACCTGGTTGTCAGCAAAGTTTCAGGAGGCCGCGAAGAGCTACGCGCAACTGGTTAAGGGCGAAAAAGGGGATCCTGACGAGGACGGGGACCATCCCGAGGCTACGGGGGACGCGACCGACATCTTTGGCGAGTTCGAGTCCTTCTCCGCTGAAGCAGATGCAGGTAGGAGCAGTGCGTACGGGGATCCGGAAGACCAGGTGCTATTTGTCGAGGACGTGGCGAGGAAGAAGTTCCAGAATTATCCACAGTACCTGCCGCCCCCGGATCTGGTCATTTTCACCTACCAGGACTGCCACAACTCGTGTGTGCGGCGGTTCATCCGGTTCCACCTGAACATCAAGCACTTCATCCTCATCGTCGAGCACGAAATCCACATGATGAAGAAGCCACTGTACCACTTCGCCCGCCTGGGCTACGTTATCGACTTGATTCAGCCCATCGACACCAGTCCGCACGTGAACCGTTTGTGCGCGATTTTCAGTCTGCGCTACGTGGAAAAGCGGCGCAGGCACCCGGGCCAGCAGCGTTACATGGCTCTGCTGGAAGGGGGCGACTGCACGGAGCGGTCGCTCTTGGCGCAGAAGGAGCAGCTCCTCCAACTTGCGAATCCACAGCGAAAGCAGCTCAGCTCGGGCAGACCCAACCTCCTCCATATCTCGGCAGGAAACACACCAGACGAAGCTTCCAGGACTCGCGACGGTGGAAACTACGGTGGGAGGACAGCAGTGAATAGCGCCGAACACATCGAGGAGGCACAAGCTCTGCTCGCGGGCGCTGGCCCGACACACCAGCCGGGAAGCAGTCCGAACCAACTGACTTTGGCCGCGGTCACCTCGGAAACGACGCTATTGGAACCTCTTAGCTTCTCCGATGAGGACCACGAGGAGACGAGACCGCGCGACGAAGTCAAAGACGCGGAAGAGCAGCAGCCTTTGGATTTCGGTAAGGATAAGAAGCAGCGAGCAGCGCTTCTTGCGACTCGGCAGGGCAACCTCTTCTTCAATGTGCTAGGGGAACAACGGCGAGTAGAAGAAGACGAGCAGTGCTTGAGGCTAAAGGCTGGGAGCGAGAAGAGGACGAGGAAGGCTGAGGAAGACCAAGGCTCAACGAAAAAGATTGAGATGCAAGAGCGGTTGATGCAGGTACTGTCGCCTGCAGACGGGGGAATGCGCTCATCTGGAACTTTTGGGTGTTTTACAAGCACAAAGTCGGAGCTCGGGGGTCGAGGGAAAAAGAAAGATCTAGCAGATAAACTGCGGGGAAAGGCCCCGGAGCACGCGGAGCCCAAAAAGCCGAAATCCGCAAGAAGATGGATTACAAAATGAAACATTGGATTTTCGTATATGTTTTACTTCTGCTACAAGGAAACGCATTTCCTCCATTTGATCGTGACCCCCTCGCGTGGAGGATATCCTCGTGTTAACAAGGAGAATCTTCTCACAGGTTCGCTGCTGATTTTGAGACAAAATGTCGTGTCAGGTGAAATTGAAGTTGCAAGAGCAAGCAAGCCAGATCCCACGGTCTTTGGTCGTCAACAGAAATATTTGATATGAGCATCTAATTGATGTCAGGAACCAACGTTGTTCACTTGCGCGAACAGATCTAATAGTTGAGGGGGTTAGAGGTGTATCTTTGTTCTCGATCTGACACTCCGAAAAGATGGACAACATCTTAGCCTGGGTCCTTGACTACCAAAGAAGGTCATCAATTTGAGATTTTTTTGCTAGGAGGCGAAGTTTTCATTTTTTTGAAGTAATCGATCCTAATTCACGTTCTGCATGGATTTGTATTCGCTACATTTCGTCAAGCATTGCCACGACCAGTCATGAATCATTGTTGTCGACTTCATCTTGGGGTGACTTTTAGTGAAGGTTTGAGCTTGTTTTTGTTTGTGAATGAGTCTCGCATTATAGCTACGGGAGGTTTTTCGGAACCGCTTGCATTTTTGGGTAGAGTAGTCGTACGTCCGTCGAATGCAGAATTTTTTTCTAGCAATTTCATCAAGCTTTGTACAATTATGCTGCACACACACTTCCTTGTTTTCCTCTGCTTGTTCGCATTGTAATTTTTATGGTTGCCAAACAAACCACTTATGATCTAACAGCAAATTACTGATCTCTTTCTGCGAAAACGAGAAAAAGAAAACCCAACCAAACTCGCTCGGTCGAGCGTTGTTATACCAATCAGGACTCATTGTCATTCACCGCGCGGCTTCGGGTGTGCTCTCCTCGCCCATCATGCACAAAAAAAACAAGGCCTCCCAGAAGCGCGGAGCACAAATACGAGCAACCTTGCTTACTTTTCCACTGGGGCTTTTTTTTGTTGCCACTTCGTCCAGTATCTTCGAGGCCACGCACGGCGTCACTATGACGCCCGGCAGAGGGAATACCGATAGGCAATCGCACCACGACGGCGCAGCACAACCAGAGAGCGGCGCAGGATCAGCGTCATCAAGCTACTACAGTAGATCGAGTCTGCAAGGAGCCCGAGGCGGCTTTTGTACTACTTCGTGGCCAACTACACCAGCAGGTTCGTCGCAAGACACTCGCCACTCTACATGGAAAACAACAACAGTGAAGAACTGGAAAGAGGAGCACAATAGAGCAGATGTTAGCACCTCCTCCGGCTTTGCGGCGGCTTGTTCTCACGAGCCCGCAATGAGCCCCCCATCCCACAGCTACAAACAGCAATCCAATCGAGGTCCTCGTGACCGGCACGGAGGCTCCTGGCACACGGGCCAACCGCCAGGAAACTATGGAAATTTTAATCAGGCGCACCGGCGCTCAACCGGAAGTAAAGGTAGTACGTCAGCAGAACAAGTAGCTCCAGGCTACGCAGGGGCTGATGTGAGCGCGCAGCGACATTGGGATACGATTAGAGATGCAGAGCAAACGGATGCGGCAGTGATTAATGAGTGGATGCGAAATTGCGGCTTTCCCCATGGCAGGAGATATGGGTACTGCAGCACAGGAAGAGAGAGATGCAGCCAACCACAGGCGTCCTCATCAAGCAGCACCCGTCCTAACGAGGCGTCCTCATCTACTTGGGGCAACACCGTTGAGCGAAGTAAAGATATGACGAACGTGGCTCGGAGAGAAGATCGTCGCTACGGCGGAAGTGAACACGGTAAAACTCCGACTGCACTGGGACCAAACGTCTCTCATCAAGAAAAAGGTCGTCAATATTCTATTCCGCCGTCGCTACCTGAGCAAAACAGTGGCGGACATACTACTGAAGCCCAACATGGCCTCTGGAATGAGGCTCATGGTGTTGAGGCAGATTCGGATGATGATAGTGCGGAGCCGGAATCGCCGGAGGATCGCAGAACAAGGTAAAATTTGAGGCGAAAATACAATGTTTTTAAGACCAAAAGAAAATGTTCGCTGGAAATGAATTGCCAGCTACTTACAACGAGCCGGAACATAAATAGTACGTCAAACAGTTACAACTCTCTCGCCTGAAAAAGCGAGCACCCGATTGATTTTTATCGAGTCACAGATCACAGCCACAATAACACTTCGAAGATGCGTTGTGCCGCCGCATTGCTATTCTATCGTGATAGAACACCAAAAGGTGCGTTGGAGTCGATGCGCTCCTCGAATGTATGCATCCAAAAACAATTATATGGTATCACTTAGTTTTGTGGACGTCTTCGCAAGAAAACGAAAACAGGCCGTTCCTGCGTGGCTGGCGTCCGTCCGATCTTCCCGAATACGACGAATACCGACGAGATTGCCTGCGGTTTTCGGTCTGTCCTCCCGCTCCGCTTTGTAAAAGAGGCGCTAGTGGGCAGCCGACAACCGCTACGGCAACGGCGGCCGCATCTGCACGCTGTCGAAAATCAGAGGACGGAACTAGTTCGGCACTTGCGCTCCATCCCGTAAAAAAAGCAGACACCGTCTCCGTTGATGGAGGAGCGGAGGACCCCCGCGCTGCCGCGAACGCAAGAAGGCAGGACTTGTCGCCTGCGGAAAAAGACTACGAAAGCATATGTGTCGACTGGGATCGCTTTGTGTCCGAAATTCACGCACACTGTCGAAGAAAGAAGCGAGGGTGCAAATCGGACTCCGAGGTTGCAAATGAGCTTGGGGGAAGCCCACGGCGTTTCCGCCGTGCGCGGCGCTTTCTGCTTGGACTGAGGGATGAGTTTTCTCGCGAATGCAGCAGGGCATCGGACTCATCTGAAGACGAGGGGATAGCAGGAAAAAAACCATCCAGAGCTGAAGAGGACAGAAGCCGCCGCGTTTACCCGGTGACCGATGAGCGGCAATCGCGGAAACAGCTCGCAGTATTTTGTGGTCGCGATGGAAGTCGCGAGCACGACCACGGGATGCGAGCTGGCCTGCCTCGCAGTCATATCGACGAGGAAAGTGATGTTGTTGCGAAAGGCCACTTTCCTGACGGCGAGGCGAGAACATCCGACAACAGCTACGGGAGGAGCGATTTTTTCCCATCCAATGCAGCCGTGTACGATTGTGCCGAGTTGGAAGCACGCCTCGGAGACTTGCACCTTCACGGAGAATATGGATCGTAAAAATGTCTGGGTCTGGAAGAGTGCAAGATTTGTGATGCAGGTTTTCCATGGCCCATGAGGTCTGGAATGCGAGACCCAGCATGACAGATTCTTTGAGGCCTCTATCATGCCTTTCCTGCATGAGAGACTCCCTCTCAACTTGGTCAAAAGCGGACAGCTTTTGGTACTCACGCAACACAGATTTTTGCATCATTCAGATTTAGCATGACAAGCTCTAATCTTCCAGACCGAGACACTTTTACATTTGATAGAGAAGGACCACTTGCGGAACAACGGCAAGGACGGGATGATCCTGCTGGAGCACCAGCAGCGCCACACGAGGACGATTCTGAGGATCATGACCACGATGAGCAGGCGCAACTCCTGTTACACGCGGCCGGCCACAACGAGGATCTTTACACTTCTTCTATCGTCCAGCAAAACGTCCAGCTGCAGCGGTCGGAACAGATACAGCAAGCGCAGACTGCGTTCCAAAATTACCTCGCCCAGTTAAGCACCGATCCGGTGTACAACAGCATGTACCAGCGTGGCGTCGTGTATCACGTCTCCTGCCCGGTCCAGTGGTTAGACGACCAGCGCCTCCTCGCTGCCCCGATCTACCTCCGCGGCCCCCTTGTGCCGCAGGAAGCTGTTCCTCGGAAGTCCGCGCGCATGCCCTTGTCCGAGGAAAGCCCGGGCGAGGGGCGTCTGTCGCCGAAAGCCACAGGCATTTTGCTGAACAGTGGGCGGGTGCGAGTCCGGGATATGACACCCTCCCTGCACCTGCCTCGCATGAACTTGCTGAATGAAAGGTTGGCGACTCCAGCACCGGTTGAAGATCGTGATGCTGGCAACGACGAGGTAGGACCGCCTGAAGCACATGAAGCTGGTTTATCACATGCTCTGGTTGGCGAGTCATTGGTTCGACTTCCCTCGACCTCAGCGGCGGGTCATGGAAGATCTTTCGAGGAACAGCACCCCGATTCGGCACAGGGCGCCATGGTCACAAACCGCAGGAGACCTACCGCTCTTGCGAAGCGCACGATTTCTCTTGAAGATTGCCTCGGTGCTGGCGTCAGCGGTTCTTGTGTGGTTGTAGACGGAGCCGCGCCGCCATATCGAAAGGAAAAATCCCCCCTCCCCATATCAAAACGGAATTTCTGATGCTGGATTTGCGTACACAAATCAGCTTTGTATTGCAGAGAGGCATTGCGGCCAGATCCCCAGGCTAGGTAGGGGCGTATGGGCCTAGTTGCTCAGCACGGCAAACGGCTGACCTTTAGGCCCAACAGCATGACAAATCGCTTCCATAATGGGGCGGAAGCTTCTGCCCTTGTCTTCTTGCAAGACAAATGTGATTTGTGACCTCAAATCAGCAACGCAAATTTTCGGAAACATACCTTTTCGATATGGGGAGGGGGGATTTTTCCTCTCAATACGCCAGCTCCCAAATTTAGTAGTAGAGAGGGGCCAGAGCAAGCATTGGAAGAACAAGCGACCTCCAACAGCTGCGGTAGGAGCACGATTCAGGAACTGGAGGTCGCGTTTGACTGCTCTCAACATACTTCTCCTCCAAGCCGCTACCACCATTGCCGCGCGGGGTCGAGAACTAGCACCTCGGCCGGCTCCGCGTGCGGTGGCGCAGCGAGTGCCGGGAGCTTCTCGGCGAACATGCCGTCCAGCGGATCTTCTTCGGAACTTGTTGGCCCGCGGTGTGGTTCCTCAGCGCTGTCCGGGACGAGCCCGGGCTGCTCGCCGGTGGTTGGGCCGGTTGGCGGGGCTGCTGGGCCCTCCGCGGGGGGTCCCCTGGAGGTGGTGCACTTGGAGCCCGCTTTCTCAACGATGCACGGGACCGCAATTGGTGCTGGAGAAGGAAAAGGCCATTCATCCGTGGTTAGCGCAACATCAGCCCCCGCAAAGAGATTGAAGCGGTTTCAGCCGGTCGATCAGCAGCGCATGGTCGACGAATATCATGACCCACGGCAACAACAACCGCTCGTGCCTAACCCCGGCCCCTGCAACCACCCGATAATTCATAATGTACACGCCCCCGTTCCCGTTGATCCGCAGCAACTGCAACAGGTGGAGTTTTTGTGGCCCGCGCAGCAGCATCAGTGCTGCGTCCATGCCGCTGCGGAGGACGTGGAACAGCAGCGGGTCATGGTGACCCCTCCTGTTCCCTATCCTCAACTACAGGGGAGATCTTTCGCTGCACAGCCACACGCGCCGCATTTCTGGCCAGGAGCGGCGGTCTACCCAACAACAGGTTCCACACCGCATGCTGAGCTGCTGCACCAGCAGCACCACATGGTTACTATGCAGGCAGCACAAGTGGTTCCTCCTGCACCTGCTCACGGAACAGGTGACGGAGCGGCAGGTGCAGGTGCGACGCAACAGAACAGACCTGAACCGAACCAGTGGAGATTTTTATCTCGAATCCAGCATTGGCGCGGGCCGCCTCCACCACCGACTAGCCCACCACCACTGTTTCTCACAACTATCCAGCAGCCCCAGGATGCGTCTCCGCCACCCCCGGTCGTGTATCAGTAGCGGTAGGTGGATAAACAAAAGCTGAGCACCAAAGAACTCGAATCTGTAGGGAGAACCAAAAACGCAAGCCACAAGTTTTTCAATCCTGCGAAGCAGCGCAAGAGAATTTTAGAGCTGTACTGTCATCATATGCATGGATATAGGTCCTCCGCAGCTCGATTCACTGCCCGGTGCAGCACTGGTGATGGAGCACAACTTTCACATCAAAATGTGATGAGTGAACCCAATGTAAAGCACATCCGTAGATTTTTACACATAAGCATTAACAACGGCGAACTGACTCGCGCCTGCTGGTTTTCCATCACGACTAGAGCATTGCAACGGCCGCCCCATCGCATCTTTTACATGTAGAACAGACATCGAAAAAGAAAATGATAAACGGCGAAAATCGAAATGCAGAATGGATCAAAGTAGCTTCGAAGCCGAACACAACGATCATTTCTTATTTTTCCAAGGCTAGTAAGGCTTATGATATATTTTAATTTTTCTTCGCGGATCTCGTCCTACGAACAGACTGCTCTTCCTTGTGTCTGTGATGCCTTGTGAACAGATCTCAGTTTTTTAGTGTCCGCCCGCACCGAAAAAAAGATATGTCTCAATTTTCTGCTTCAAGTGCGTGTGGTTATCAATGTGCTTTTTTGCACCAGGATGATGGCGAAATACTTTCCCAGTTCTTTCCTTACTACATACTTGTTGCAGCGCATTTGGAATATCTGATAGATTGTGTATATTATATCTAGTGCCAGTACTATTGCGGACGACAACGGAGTAGAATGTGGTTTTCCTCCTCGGCTTTGCGCGAGAGCCTCTGGAGCTCCGTCGTTATCAAAGTGAAAAAAGCCCCCACCCCATATCGGAAACGGAAGATGCGCGAATTTGTGATGCTGTATTTGAGTACACAAATCAACTTGTATTGCTAGAAGGCCAAGAGACGAAGCTGCGGCCTAAATTGCAGGCAATCTGTCATGCTGTTTCCACCTTCCAGTTGCCTACTGTCATCCTGGAGCTGCAAGGCTTTCTCACGCTAGACAGCACTACAGTTCGCATCTTTTGCCTTCTAGCGTCACAGACCTGATTTGTGACCACAAATCTGCATCACAGATTTCCGTTTTGATATGGGGAGGGGGCATTTTTCATTGTAATAGTCGTGGTTGATTCACGAATGGCCGTCTGCATCACCTGGATTCTTCTTTTTCTATCAAATGTGAAAATGTCTGGGTCTGGAAGAATGCAACTTGTCATGCTAAATCTGCAGCATGCAAAAATCTGTGTTGCATGATTACCAAAAGTCGTCCAGTTTTGACCAAGTCGGGAGGTAGTTTCTCATGCAGGATAGGCATTCGAAAGGTCTCGCAGAATCTGTCATGCTAGGTCCTGCATTCCAGATCTCATGGGTCATGGAAAAGCAGCATGACAAATCGCGCATTCTTCCAGACCCAGACATTTTTACAGTTGATATTTTCTCACGATGGGCGATAGAACAACAAGTTCATGCTCCGCGGTGCAGCTGCGATCCAGTCTTGTTGGTATCGCGCAACGAGGTGGAGCATCCTCGGTTAGTGGCGCTGCTGCTGTGCAGAATGGCGAGAGGCCCGTAAAAATCGAGTCCGAAGCGATCAGTGGTGAAAGTGAAACCTCTGAAAGCGAGCCCCCCTCTTTCACCGTTCTGAGCTGGAATATTCTATCGGATACGTGTTTGCAACGCCAACTACGGCCGCGAATGAAAGTGGCTTGTCCTGACTGGGCATCCCGCGGTCAGAATATCCTTGCACAGATCCAACAACAGAATCCGGACGTCATCTTGTTGCAGGAGGTACTTACAACAGCTGGTAGTTTTACGTAAGACGAAAGAGGTTACTGTTATTGACTGTTACTTTTTCAGCCCAGCTGTGTCGACCCACACGCATCTTCAACTTGACCCTCTCATTTCGTGTGTGAGTGTGGTCTACCGAAAACCATTTTCGAATGACATTTTCTGTGCGAGTCAGTGGATTGTCATCATACACAATATGATTATGTTACAAGGTCGACGAGCAGCTGTGGACTGACTTTTTCCAGCCAAAGCTGGAGGCTCGTGGTTACGACGGGCAATTTGTGGTGAAGCACTACGACTTGGCCAAGTTTTCGAAAAACGGGAGCCGGAAGGCGGATGGGTGCGCCACGCTCTGGCGAACTTCGAAGTTTTTCGCAGACTCCGGGAAAGCAATCGACTTTCATGCCTTGTACACGGAAAAATACCTTCCCCACAGTCACACGCGGACTGCCATTCGCGATCTCGCGCTGCAGTCGGCGGAAGTAACTGCAAGGCGTGACGCGATCATGCACGAAACAAACCCGCAAGGAGCAGCACAAGCACGCACAGATGGCGTCGCCCCAGCTGCAGCAGCGCCTCGCCCGGCTACGCGTGACCCCTCCGCGTCGCGAAAGAATAAACGTGGCAGGAGTGATTCAACATCCGCGAAGAAAAATAGTAAAGCTGCCCTGGAGATAACGCAAAGGTTGAGTGCGCTCTCCCTGGAACAAGGAGGCAGTAGTGATAGCGCTGCAGGCAAAGATACCGACGGAGGTGTAGCAACAAGACCTGCAATTTCCGGACAAGCAGGAGACTACCGGGCATCAGAACGTGAGAATCCCAGCAGTTGCAGCGAGGGATCATCGCTGGAGGAGGGATCATTTGAGATCGTCTCGGCTGTGAGCCATTCAGGCGATGACCTCTCTTCGTCGACGTCAGGCGGTCGGGCGGACTCGTCGTCCGCACGCTCTGAGCTACGAGCGTCTCCGGTGATAAAGCCTCCACCTGGCGCGGTAACCACGCAACCGGACGAAAGAGAGAGAGCGACCACGAGGACAACTCTATGAAAAGGAAAAATCCCCCCTCCCCATATCAAAACTAAATTTCTGATGCTGGATTTGGGTACACAAATCAGATTTGTGTTGCAGAAAGGCATGGCGGCCAGATCCGCAGGCTAGCTGGGGGCGTATGGGTCTAGTTGCTCAGCATGGCAAGCGGCCTCCCTTTAGGCCCAACAGCATGACAAATCGCTTCCATAATGGGGCGGAAGCTTCTGCCCTTGTCTTCTTGCAAGACAGATGCGATTTGTGACCTCAAATCAGCAACGCAAACTTTCGGAGACATACCTTTTCGATATGGGGAGGGGGGATTTTTCCTCTCAATAAACTCTTCGTGCGAGCGCACCAGAATTTGTACCCCGGAGAAGCCGTACCGAGAGCAGCGGCGGCAGCGAGAGCGAAGCGGGCTCTTCCGGGTCGGCTGCCTCGCAGAGGAACAGCTTCCTGGGCAGCAGCGGCGCAGCCGGTCTGTCCGCACACCACACTTCGGGGGATCCCACACCAATGGATAGCTACAACGTCGCCCTAGTGCTGGTCCTGCGACTGAAGGAAGACCGTAAGCATCCATCTGATGTTGACCACTCTGCCGAGGGCCGCAGGAAAACAACAACAAGCACCGACGTTTCTGCAGACGAACGAAGTCTAGCGGTACAACTACACCAAGACCACCAAAAGACCGTCGTGATAGTGAACACGCACTTGATTTACGGCAGCGAAGCGAATCACGACCTCGTCCGCCTGTGGCAGGCCTGCGCGCTTCGGGAGGTTTTAGAGAAGGAATACCGCGGGCCTGCGTACGAATACAGACTGCCGATGATACTCGGTGGCGATTTCAACGCGGAGCCGAGTTCTTTGTTGTATCAGTTCATGAAGTCGGGATATGTACCGACCGATCTTCTTGTCCGCGACGCTTTCCGCCATAGCACGCGTTTAATGACGGGGCTGCAGCGGTGGGAGGAAGACTTGCTGAAGCGGATCCGCCGCCCCCAGACCCAGGCCGAGTCGCAGCAGCGGTTCTTGCCGCTCCGAAGCGCTTTCGACCTCCTGCGTCAGGGCGCGGAGCCGGCATTTACGCAGAGCCAGGAACAATTTCAATTGGACGCGACCTTGTTCAGTCCTTCTGTTTTCGAGCGCAAGACGCTTGACTACCTCTTCGTCACCAGCGACTTATTACGGGCCGAATCCGCAGACGTTGTCACCGCGTACGACCGCGCTGCATGCAGATGCACCTCCGGCTTTGACAGCAGCCCGCCAGATGAACCACCTTTGTCTACTGGCGCGGCAGGAGAGTTGCGCAACATTGCTAGCGCCGCCGCCACGAGTAGTTGGTCGCAGTCTGACAGCCCGAATTCATCAAGTGTTGGCTTTCAGAGTCGTGATTTAGACGTGTCCGCACCCGTCGTGTCGGACCATTTTCTATCAAATGTAAAAATGTCTGGGTCTGGGAACTTGTGATGCTGGGTAGCGTCTCATGATGAGGCTACAAATGCTGGCTCAGCATGACAAGTTTCTGAGCTCCTAGGTGTTGCCTATTCTGCATGACAAACTGCGCTTCTGCATCACAGAAATACGCAGCTCTTGGGTAACGTGCATGACAGATTTAAGAGTCATGCCAGACAAGCATGACAAACATGAATTCTCCCAGACCCAGACATTTTTACATTTGATATTTTCCCTTGGTTGCGAGGTTCTCCTTTGCAGGCCCCCTCAGCAGTGTCACGGTACAGAAGTTCGGACAGTTCCCCCGCGCGTGCAGTCTAGAAGTCATGTCGTTCGGAAGCCGCGACCTGGTGCTAGCCGCCCAGGAGAAGCAGTGTCAATTGTTCGAGAGTGATTTCGTCCGCAAGAATTCGACAGCCAGTGGCGACCATCCGGTGCTGCCGGCTGCTGACGCGAAGGACAGGGAGAGGGTGTTCGGCACCCTTTTGCACAGCGCAGCTGCTTCGGGATTACCCTATATCGTGCGGTCCCTGTTGAACCGGGCTGGAGCCACACCGGATTTTCCGCACCCGAGGACGGGAAGAACTGCCCTCATGGAGGCAGTAGAAAATGGGCACCACCACGTGCTTGGCCTGCTCGCGCATGTTGGCGCCGATTTGGATTTGCCGAACCCACAGACCGGTGTGACACCCCGGGTGTTCTACGAGGGAACCTTGACGCAGAGCTTGCAACACGTGTACAGCCTGTTGTGCTCTAGCACTTCAAGCACCCCTGAGATTCAACGTGCGCTGCTGAAATTGCCTTTTCACATTATTGAGAAGGTCCGCACCTGCCCGCAGCTGCAGGGATGCTACGAGGCAGCGAGACGAAACCGGCAGCAAGGGAGTAGTGGCAGTACAACTCCTGCGCCGACTCAACAGCAGGGTCTCCCAGCGGTGGATCAAGCATGTGGTGCTGGTGGTGCCTTTCAGAACAGAAGTGAAGATACAAGAACTTCTGAACAACGACCAGAAGGCAGCTTATCATCAGCTTCACTTGCTCATGCTCAACATGCAACTGAAAATGTTGACCAAGGGCGGACATACCACGCGTCACCCCCATCTTCCAATGCAGCCACGGCGACACCTGAGCTGCATGTGTATGAGCCAACCGTGGCACAACTGATAGACCAACTGCCTTTTCGCGCTGGCTCGCTCCAGCAGGACAACCCGGTTCGTGCGCTGGGCGAAGCTGCGCTGCAACAGCAACAAGATATACTGCGCTTACGGCATGCTGTGCAGTACTTTGCTTGCCAAAGTCAAGCTCACCAGGCGAATGCGGAGCAACTGCGTCAGCAAAATGCAGTTCTCGTGGACGCAAACGCACAATTGCTCGCCAGGTTGCAAAAGGCTGAGCAGCTAGTTCAGTCCTCGGCCCACTCAATGCTCGAATTGCGAAACGTTGCGTTCGAATATCAAAAACGCTGTGCGGAAGCCGGGCAAAAGTCGTTGTCGAGCAGATTGGCTGATGAGACAATAAAGCCAGGAATTCCTTCCTCCGCGGGGCAGGATTTGGCCGCCGCCTCTGGGGTGCTTGCTAGCTGCGAGCAACAGTCGAGCAGACCAAGTTGTGGACCTGCTTCACAGTGTAATTCCGGGTCTAGCAGCACAATCTTAAACGGTGGAGTAGGAGAAGGCGAGGATCCAGCCATAGCCGACGGCTCGAACAGCCCTCACCAAGAAGGAAACACGCCTGAGCACAGCGTCACTTCGGAGGTCTCCTCTCGGGAAACAGAAAATGAATGGATTGTTACGGATGTGACGGAAGGTCGTGCGGCAGCAAACGGCGATACGAGTTCGCTAGACCGCGAGCGTGGCGCTGCTGCAGCTTTTCTCGCGCAAGCACGACAGGTGAGAAGGGAAAGCGTTGCGGAAACACGTGAACCAGAACCTGCTGCCGAGCGTAAAATAGAAAAACAATATGCACAGATTTGAAGCATAGTGAAGGAGGTGCAGAAACGAGCGCATCGGCAGGAACAAAGTAGATATGAATTTGCAATTTTCAGGGTCCGTCATGTCTATCGGAGCTGTTCACAAAAGGTGATCACCGTGGTCGTTGCACGGTGAGATGGGCAACGATATCGATATGCCACAGAAATAGCATTGCAATAAACAAAATATAGAAGTACTTTTTGGCTTCATGTTGTGCCTCGAATGTCTTGATTACCTCAACAAATAATGATCATTACTTTCTCATTGTCACTTCACAGAACGGTCTAGCGTGACCATCTTTTGTTTTCTGATGAATGTACCGATTCACCAGGGTTTTTGTTTTACTTATAAATATGTTTTGCAGGAAAACCCCTATTGCTATTTGTGTCTTGTCGAAATGCACACCGGAATCTCATCAAGGCGTCCGTCCATGATGGGTGGCAACATGCAATCAAAATGTGTTTATCGATCGAGTTTTTTTAGGTGGAAATTTTCCGAAACAGAAGTTGATGTTCTTCCTCGAAGTTGCATTGTTCGGTCCACGAAGAAATGGAGCGTAGATACGACATCAAAATAGATGCCGCGAATCAAGATCGCATCTGACCTGCTTGTGTTTTCCCATTCAAAAAAAGAACCACGGACAACATGGTCAGCGTCCCCATGACGAACTACTGATATTATTTGAATGAAGGTCACGTTCACGAGTATCGAAGTTGTCAGTCGCACTCAGCGCAAAATTCTTGAGGATAAAGTTTATACTTATAGACTCCACTTCCGCATGTGATGTAGATCGTTATTATTTTATTTGTGGCAGCTTTCTTTCACCTGCTCTTGGAGTTTCAAATGCGGTCTCAGTTTCGGCAGAGATCTATGCCGCCATCCCATGCAGAAGCAGGAAATGCTTTCCGTGCGAGTGCGACAGCGTTAGTCGGTCCTCAGGAGGGAGCGAAGAAGTCGCTTGCCATCATTGGTCTGGGTGCCAGCGGATTGATCGCGCTCCGGTCTGCGCTGTGGAGTGGTAAGTACTGGAAGATCCATGCGTTCGAGAAGCAAGGGAAATCAGGTGGGTTGTGGGTGTATGAGAAATCGCGGAATCAGACGCCTATCTATCGAGACCTCCGAACGAACCTCCCCATGACTGTGATGGATATTCCAGGATTTCCTTTTGATGTTCGAGCGGTTGACCAAAACGATACAGAAGATTCCTTAACAAGAACAAGTGAGGCGGCCATCGCGACTTCTTTCCCTCACCATTCCGTGGTCTTGAACTACCTGCAACGGTTCGCGGCGCACGTCGAGGAACAGCTACGCGCCGCAACGCACACCTCCTGTGTCGGGCGTGCGGGTGCAGCTGGGAGTGACTTTCGCCTGCACTATAGCACAAAAGTAAATTGGGTGGAACCCGTACTAGCTCATAAGCTGCGGAGGTCAGAGTTTGGGCCTGATGACACATCAGGTACTACGCAATGCGAGGAAGCGTTCTGCTCGGAGAGTCCACACAGAAGAGAAGCGGAGTCGCAGAGCGGGTTGTACCGCGTCTGCTACTCGCAAACGGATGGAGGAGCAGCAGATGAAGGAGTCGACGGCGACCGATCGAGGAAGCAGAAAAATGACCATACGGAAGATCATGATGAGAAGGGACAGAAAGACGCCGTGTTTGATGAAGTTCTGGTCTGCAATGGTCACTTCGCAATTCCATATGTACCTCCGGAATTTCGAGAGATCTACAAATCATTTTCTCTGAAAAGCCTGCACGTAAATGAGCGGGACGTCGCACCGACTTGTTCCCTGAATAATTTTCGAGTGCTGCACAGCCACGAATACGACGAAGCGGCAGCTTTCGCAGGAGCGACTCTAGTCGTGGTTGGTGCCGGCCCGTCGGGTCGCGACGTCGTCGAGCTCGCGCGCCCCTATGCACGGAAAATTCTCTGGGTAAACTCGAAATTTGTAATCGGCGAGGCATCTTCTCTTGGCACTTCCGCTGCGCCGGGGTCAGGCAACAATACACACACACGGGTGCTTCCCGGGGCCACTTTTCTAGACGGGTACGCGAAACACGAAGGGAAAAGTGTGGTGCAACCGACTGCCAATATTGATAAAGACTCTCATATGGAACCAGAAGCGAAGCGGTGTCGGATTGAACATGAAACTGTAGCCGGAGATCGAACTACACTGCGAAGTAGAACCCGAAATCTATTCACAAAGAAGTCCAATAAAAACCAAGCACAGTCGCATGGCGTCAAGAACATTACGACTACTACAGATAAGCGGGCAGAGCAAGACCGAGGTTTGTGCCCTGTCCAGCGATTCGCGCGCGTCCAAATCACCGCCGAGGAGGGAGCGCAGGCGAACGCGACGATGTGCGCCGATCCAAAAAATGGAAGTCCCAACGACCATCTCGATGCCAGAACATATGAAGTGTCGCTGTCGCTATTCGGGGGCATTGACGGACAAGAACAGTGGGGACCAATAGCGATCAGCATTGGTGCCGGTGCAGCAAGAATGCCTTTTGGTGGAAAAAGAAGACAACCGGAAGTAAGTAACGCTCCGTCCTCGCCGGTGGTGCTTTTGCTCGCGACTGGATATTCCTACGAACTCTATTCGAGTTTTTTGCACCCCTCCCTTTTGCCGAAGTTCTCTCCCGGCAAGAGTACCCGCAGTGTACCGACGGAAAACCTTTCACATGCCATGTTCCTTCGTCACAGTTTCGCTTTTATCGGTCTACCCCAAGGCAGTGCCCCTTTTCCGGTGGCGTACTACCAGGCCCTCGCCTTCATTTACAAGATGAAGTCCCGCAGTCTCTCAGCAGCAGATATTGGCACGACCCCGGCGGTGCCAGCACGCTTCGGCTACGACAAACTGGGGGAGCAAATGTTCCCGTACATGCGCGCCCTCCTACAAGAAGCCATAGGTGGTGGCGCTCTGGCACAGGAGGAAACTGCAGCTCTGGCCCGAGACGAGCAGCAGCAAGGCGACGAAATTCCGCACGATAGATGTGAAAAGCTAAACGCTTTTGTAGATAATTGGGGAACTACAGGGACGTTGAACAGAGCTGCACCGTCACCGAACGCTTGCATGACCTCCCTTGTAGCTCAGCTGTTGTTTTGTGGTTCACCAGCATCAACAACCGCCGCAAAGTCCTTTGTCTCATCAGCGTCTTCTCGCAAACTGGAAGCCGGCGATTTTCCTCCTCACGAGAGCGAGATCGGAAGAACAGAACAAAAGAACCGTGCCGCCCCTCTATCTTTCACCGTCTCTGCAACGTCCACGTCCGCACAGACGGAGAAATTTACCCTTTTGGCGGAGCGCGACATCGCGGTGCGGGAAGATATGTATCGATTGCTGTCCCACTTGCGAAGTAGTCCGGAGTACAGGAACGTGAAGTTTGAAAGATTTCGTGGCGGAACGTGGATTGTGTCACGACCAGAAAGCGCCAAAAGTTCAGAACAGAGTATGTAGTACCCCTTGCGGAGTGCTGTCCGAGTGTAGAATTTGGATCATCGCTGTGGCTGTGGCTGTTTCGCTCCAACAGTATAACTAAGAGCAACCAATGACTTTGACTGTTTGTTTCGTAGAAATTACTTAAAAGGATCGAGGTCGCATTGAAAATTGAAAACTAGGTTGAACCTAGTTGGTACATACACTCCAACTCATTGAGGAAGTTGCATGCACAGATCAGCATACCATGACCCATGAGAATCGGTACGTCTTCACACTGCTTGCACGAAGGAAAATTATAAGAAAGCTGTAACATCAGTAACATGTGGATGTGGCAGTATAAATCGCTTCTGACTCGGAGTACGCAGCCCTGTTGTGGTACCAATCATGGCAAAAAAATAATCGGTAATGATATGCAGAAACGGAAGGTGATGTTGTTGTGCGAAGAAAGGATCCAGGAGTGGTGTCTCGGTGTCAAGCTGCCCATATCGGTTATATCAACTGTCCTGTCGCACCGCAGCTCGGATGACAAAGACTGGGATAAAATTCAATGGCCGTGAAGAAAAGAAAATCTGACCGAATATTTGTATGGTACCATTTTTTTCTTGATCTACCGCAATCAAAGGGTTGACATTGAGACCGCAAATAAAAGCAATTTGGATCTTCAAAATCCGGATTCTATCGTTGAAAGCTAGAGCATCTTCACGGAGAGCATGAGCATCGGTTTGATGTTTCTAGGTGACCATGTTGTATTTGCTAGACCAGTTCGTGATCGTGATTCAACTGACTAAACCAGTTTATTCTGCGCGCTCATGATCCCTCTTTTCATCTTCGAGGAGTCTCTTGTGCTTAAGTAAGTACTTATTTAAAGTTAGCTTATACTAGATACCTAGTATGAACCTACATAGAATTTCTACTGATATCCGCAAACTTGTTCTCTAGAAGATACTCAGATAGGTAAATCTAAATCTTCTTTCTCTCGGCAAAGTTGAGGCGAAGTATTTCCTTAACGTTATCTACCCATGGCGTTCAGTAGCCGGCGGGGAGAAGGGAAGCGGCGGCAGGGCAGCGGACATGTGGAGCAGGATGAGACGCGCTCCCTCTTATCGTCGGGAGATTACAAAAAGCACAGCAAGCATTCATCCGATATTCAATCCGCAATGGATGCAGATCAAAGCGTTTTTCTGCTACAGAATAACGAGACAAGCCTGCTGAGACGGGCGAACACGTCAGTGACGCGAGGCAGCACACTGAAGACCGGCACGGGCAACGCGGCGCTCCAGCGCTCGCACGCGTCGATCGACGGAGGCAGTAGCAGAAGAGGTCTGGAAGAATTGTTCAGCCGAGTGGATCTGATTCCCGAGATCCAAGCGGAAATTTTTGAGGAAGAAGACGTCAAGGAGTTGGAAAACATGCCTGCCATCGACGGTCCTCCGATCACCACCGCCGCGAGCCTAGTTCGACAGCCCACACCGCAGCTCCAATACTGTCCGACCTTGCAAGATGCCATCGCGGAGGCGGAGCGCGTGGACAGGGATTTCCAGCAGCATTCAGATATTTTGTGCCTGGAGTGGCGCAACCTCGGGTTCCAAGTGGAAAAGGCCGGGATGATTTTGAACAATTGCTACGGAAAACTGCACCCCGGTGAAGTTACTGCGCTGATCGGCCCCTCTGGTGCGGGGAAGTCCACTTTGATGAACCTCCTAGCTGCGCGGCAGCGGTGGACCGGAGGGGGCGTCCAGCTGTCGGGCGAGATTCGATACGGGGGGAAGCTGGTGGGCTATGAGCAACTGAAGCAGTCAATCTCGTTTGTGATGCAGTACGAGGAGCTGGTGGGCAGCGAGACGGTGCTGGAAACGTTCCAGTTTGCTGCAAAGCTGAAGCTGCCGAACGCCACGGAGGAGGAGCGAAAGAAGAACATCGAGGAGATGCTGGTTGCGCTGGATTTGGACCACGTTCGTGATGCGAAGATCGGCAACGCGCTGATCAAGGGCATTTCGGGCGGTCAGCGCAAGCGCGTCGCGGTGGGAATCGAGCTTCTGACGCGCCCCACCGTCGTGTTTCTGGACGAGCCCACCAGCGGCCTGGATTCCTACTCGAGTCTGCGCCTGATCACCATGCTAAAGAAGATTGCCTACGACCAGAATTCCATCATTGCGGCCACCATTCACCAACCCAGCTCCGAGCTGTTCGCCAAGTTCGACCGCGTGATCACCATGCGGTACGGAGAGATCCTGTTCCAAGGCATGATCGGCGCGCGCGCGGAGGAGCAACTGAAAAAGATAGACGAAAAGCAACAGATATCCTGAGTAAAAACGTACCCACGCCAGAGTTGTAATGCAAATCTGCATGCTGAAAATGTTTCTCATGCGGAGCCCTATGAGAAGTATTTTCTAGTCGTGTTTTGCAATTTGTCATGCTCCAATCAGCATGAGAGACTAGATCTGTAATGCTGCTGAAGTAGCTCAAACAGCACTACACTACGCGTCCAAATTTGTCATGCGAAACAGCCAAAGCTTGTGGATTTGTCTAGCCGATTCCCCATCTTGACTATGGGGTGGGTACGTTTTTACTCAGGATAACAGATCACCAGCTCAGAGGGCGGAGTTGCCACCAGTGTCGCGAATGCACGTGTAGGGGTGGAAAAATTGCACGTGTTGACCGAGTTCCTGGATAACATAGCACAGAAGCCCTGTCCGGCGGGTTACAATTTGAGCGACTGGCTCATGATCCTCGCAAGTGGGCATCTGTCTGACGAGGAGCTCCGGGAGAACCGCGAGCAGACAGCCCGTATCTACGAGATGCTGAATCCTGGCTACACGGACGTCCGTCGTCCGCTGATCCAAGCCTTTGGGGAAGATGGCCAGGAGGGTGTCGGTCAAGAAGTGGTCGACTTGGAAGCAAACTTGGATGTGGTTGCCAGTACTACGCGCGTCACGGGGATACGTTTCGGGGGACCCACGTTGGGGCCCGGAAAGTTTCGAGAGGACGAGCAGTCGAGTCTCTACTCCAGCGCCCAAGACCCCACCTTCGAGCCTGTTCCCGTGTTGAACCACGGAACCCTCGCGCTCAGCCAGATCAAGTGCAACAAAACCGCTGGCGTGACCCCGAACTGCTTAAAAGTGATTCACACGCGCTTCCCTCACAAGCAGGCGCAACAGCAAGCAGCAGCGGACGCCTTTCGCATGGTGGAAGTGCCGCCGTGGTGCGCCCAGGTGGCCGCCTTGACTTCGCGTAACTGCCGGGTAAAATGGCGGAACCCCTGGGGCATCGTGAACCGACTGCTGGTCCCCTTGGCACAGATCATGGCCCAGGGCCTCGCGTTCATCAACTGCGGACGGCAGCTGGAACAAGGCCAGGACCCTGACGGCAACCCACTACAGACCGCCTCTGCCTTTACGCAGAAGCTCGGTGAGGTGAACAACGCGCTGTGCAACATCCTGTTCGTCGTTTTCATCGCCACCGGGATTGCGCAGCTCACCGACCTGCCGAAGGAGCGCCCCATCTTTCTGCGGGAGTACATCGCCCGCTACTACGGCGCGTCCGCGTACATGACAGCCCAGATCGTGGCAGACCTACCGCTGCTAGCCCTGACCGTGCTGATCGTGCTGCTGGGGCCATACTTCCTCTTTGGCTTAAACGGAAATCTCGGGATCTACGTGTTTCTGTCCGCCATCACGGCGCTCGCCGGCTCCTCCTATTGAAAGGAAAAACTCCCCCTCCCCATATCGAAAAGGCATGTTTCCGAAAATTTGTGTTGCTGATTTGAGGCCACAAATCGCATTTGTCTTGCAAGAAGACAAGTGCAAAAGCTTCGCCCCTTTTATGGAAGCGGTTTGTCATGCTGTTGGGCCTAAAGGGCAGCCGTTTGCCATGCTGAACAACTAGACCGATACGCCCCTACATAGCCTGGATATCTGGCCTCAATGCCTTCCTGCAATACAAAGCTGATTTGTGTACGCAAATCCAGCATCAGAAATTTCGTTTTGATATGGGGAGGGGGGATTTTTCCTTTTGATACCTCCATGGGGGTCTTTTTGAGCACGCTGTCGCCCGCAAACGCGAACATTCCCGTGGTGTTATCCCATTTAAAAACGTCCCCACCCAATAGTTGTATATGCAAATCTGCATGCTGAAAATGTTTCTCATGCGGAGCCCCATGAGAAGCATTTTCCAATCGTGTTTTGCAATTTGTCATGCCTCAATCAGCATGGTATGCTAGATCTGTGATGCTGCTGAGCTAGCTCAAACAGCACTACACTACGAATCCAAATTTGTCATGCAAAACAGCCAAAACTTGTGGATTTGTCTAGCCGATTCCCCAACTTGACTATGGTGTGGGTACGTTTTTACTCAGGATAGGTGTGGTCGCCACTGATCATGAGCACGCTACCAAACGTGTTCTCGGGAATCTTCCGCCCGCTCAGTCAGGTGCCGGCAGCGGTCTCCTGGCTGGCGTATGCGATCCCCGTCATGTACACCGCCAAGGTGGGGCAATGGTTGGAGTTCGGCGAGCTCGAGCCCGAGATTACCAGAACGAACCCCGCTGCGCAGGCGGGTTGGGCGGAGGCGCGGGACTCCTTCATCAGTCCCCGTGGTATTTATGCCTACCAAGTGTGGACCTGGCCCTTTTTCGCGCTGGGCCTCGCGGTTTTTTATCGCGTAGCGGGATTCACATTCTTGAAGCTCAACTCACGCTCCGTCTTCTAAAGGATTGCGATACTGCTACAGTACGCATCTTTATTGTTCGGTCCTCTTGCCGTCACTTCCGAGCCGGAAATGGGCCATTCAAAAGCATGCCGCCAAGGGCGAGCGACAACGACCTGTCTTCGCAAGGCTCAGACGAGCATGAAATCGGCTTGATTTTTCATGCATCTTTACATGTGGCGAATGCGATACCGATAGCCCTTTACTAGTTTAGCATACATCACTTACAACCATAACATTATACTGATTTTCATTTTGCACACATAGAAGTTCCAGTTCGTACAAACTGGATGCAGCGGACGAGCGCTGTCCGCGTACTATCGCATGCGTTTGTCTCGGGCGCGCCCTGGCGCTCAGCTCGGACTTCAGTCTTTCTTTCTCGGACGTTTTCCCACACCGCTCAGAAACAACTAATTGCTCATGGTGTAAGTACTAGTTCTGCTCATCAAATTTATTACGTATTGATGTTGGTCCCCCAGACGAAATGCCACTTGAAGATCTTAAGAATCGATTCGCTTCTTGTATTCTGGCAAAAGCAGTTGCATCTAACCGTTCTATCATGGGGCATCTTCGTCTCATGTTCATATACAAAATTTACTTTATGTGCGACCCATGCTCTTTCTTTTTGTCAAACTGAGGCCAGCAATCTGTTCGACAATTCAATCACATTATATTTGTCTGTACTTGGGGACGGAAGAATGGGAATGCGCATCAGGACGTTGCATGTTGACGGTTGTAGTACTACGCGGTATAGATCGGCCCTGATTCTGTTCTTGAAATCCGAGACAAGCATGCTAGTTAGTGAATATCGAAGCGGATTAAGGTTTGTAAAATTAGGCATTGAGCGTCAGCAGTGGCACGGAATAGATCGTGCTTTATTCCGATGATCTTTGACAAGACTGATCTTTGTTCAAAATGTCAGAAAACCAGAAAGATCCACCACCAAAAAGAGGTTCCTTGAAAAACTACACGGAAACTCAATCAGCGTACCGAAGTGGTACATCCACTTTTCAAAAGATAAAAAAATGATAATGGATCTTTGTTGACCCTGTTGAGCCTGTTTCGGGATCGCTTGGTCTTAAGCGAACACATAATTCTGCACAGAGTGAAGTAAATGTTTCCAGGTACAACTTACAACTTACCGCTAGCCCTTTCACGTAAATAGAGGTATAATGTGCTGCATGTAGCAAAAATGGTGACAGTTGTGACTCTTTTCAACAGCATTGCATGATCAGGATTACGAATTTATTTGTTTTCTAGGCCATACTTTCATTTTGAAATTGTAGGTCTAGCTGTAGAGGTTCTATTTTTCGACTAGAAGGCAGCGCCATGGCAACTTCCGCGACAAGTGCGTCCTTGCGGCGGAAACAGCGAAGTATCAAATGTAAAAATATCTGGGTCTGGAAGATTCTGAGACTTGTCATGCATGTTTTGCATGGGCCGCAATGTCTGTGATGCACGCCCTAGCATCACAGATTTTTTGAGGGCTTCGCGATGCCTATTCCGCATGACAAATGCCCTCTCCGCGTACCAAAAATTACATTCCCTTTGCTGCTCATGCAATACAGATTTTTTTGGAATCCAAATTCAGCATCACAAGTTGCATTCTTCCAGACCCAGACATTTTTACATTTGATACGAAGCTCGCAGGAGCAATCGCTGTTGAAGGCGGAAGAATTCCTGGAGGAGAAGATGAAGCAAGACCTGCAGCTATCCTGACTAAAAACGTACCCACACCAGAGTCAAGATGGGGAATCGGCTAGACAAATCCACAAGTTTTGGCTGTTTTGCATGACAAATTTGGATTCGTAGTGTAGTGCTGTTTGAGCTAGCTAAGCAGCATCACAGATCTAGCATACCATGCTGATTGGAGCATGACAAATTGCAAAACACGACTAGAAAATGCTTCTCATGGGTCTCCGCATGAGAAACATTTTCAGCATGCAGATTTGCATTACAACCCTGGCGTGGGTACGTTTATTTTTACTCAGGATAGCAGCGGCAAATCGACCGGTCCAGAAGCCTGGCCGACCGCATATCCGAGCTGCAAAGGCAACGAAGCCAGCTGGAGGACCTGAACCGGCAGCACAAACTTGATTGGAGCCAGGATTGCTTCGAGATGGAGATGCTCGTGAACCTCGGGATCTCCACCGTGTTCGCGAAGGCCAAAGTGCCCGACTGCCGAAAGCTTTTCGTAGAGTGCGGACTTGGGTTTCACGTGGAAATGGACCTACCGCAGGCCATCGCGTTTCTGGAGAAAAAGGAAGCCTTCCTCAGGGAAAAATTCGATCGGGAAATGCAAGAAACATGTCGTCTCAAAACCCAGGTGCACGAAATGCTCTTCCATATCCAGTCTTTACAGCAAGCGTTGTTGCACAACCAGTAACCAAATGGATACGCGGCTTGCGATTCCATCCATACCTCTCTATCTTCCGTACTTTTTTTCGAGTCGTTCCGCGACATTACAAGACTATGAAGCCGAAAAAAGAACTGGCCTACCGACTCTACCCAATGATCGCTCTGAGGAGCATTCTTTCGATCCCAATGAATGCGGGAGCGCTTGGTTGCGAATTGCACGCCACGTTGTTCGGGAACAAAGTTGCAGAGATGCAGAGAGAAAAGGTTGAGACTTTGTAGCACGGAAGATAATGATGTATCTCCGTGGGAGAGTGTCACCAAGATGTGATCATATGCGGCAGACTGAAGCATCCTGGGTACTTATCAGAGCGACAGCTTGTTGTTACTGCTCGGCAGTCACAGTTTCAGAAAAAAGTTGTGAAGGGATAAAACTCTCCAACACTTACTACTCGCAGCATGGTGCTGCTCGTTTGTGCTCGTTGTCTTCGCAAAAGTTGAAGCCTGTTGGAGTCTTCAACTATCAATTATGTGGCGTCAGTGCAGCATTGGATTAATATTGTGGAAATTATCTCCTTCTCCAACGGGTGCGCACGGGTTGGATAATTATGCATACTGAGATACTTGTGTCAGTTCTTTCACGGACTCCTGCGTAAGTACAATCCTCCGAACGGCATCGGCGGGATAAGAAAAACATTGACGATCGCTCTGTCAACCGAACGCAATTTAGCAGCCGCGGTTTGGAAGTCAATTCAGCAGGATGAGTGCCGCTGATATCACGACGGCTGTATGAGATTGCGGCACTCCTTTCCCGTTGTGATGAAAACGCCAAGTCCCACTCCGGCCTTAATTTGTTCCCTTTGATAGTCTTTGCATGTCGATATCATGTAGAGTAGTGAGGTCACCGAACAGCTCTGGCCTTGCAGTTTTGCTTTCATGACTACATGTCTTTCCATTTCTGGCAGGCAAAGCTCGAGGCAGAGACTGCTGTGCGGTTTCTTCCTTGAAAATTCAAGCACTCCAATCTCGCCCCCGGCGGCGATATGCTGTAGCATTTCTTTTCTTTGCATGCATTCAATTTCAAACTAGCGGTCAGCGGAGTTGTCCACTTGCATAGGGGACCGCGAATCGGACGCTCAAGCTCCGCATCGACCCTTGTGGGGTATCAACTTTAAAAATGTCTGGGTCTGGAAGAATTCATGTTTGTCATGCTTGTCTGGCATGACTCTTAAATCTGTCATGCACGTTACCCAAGAGCTCCGTTTTTCTGTGATGCAGAAGCGCAGTTTGTCATGCAGAATAGGCAACACCTAGGAACTCAGAAACTTGTCATGCTGAGCCAGCATCTGTAGCCTCATCATGAGACGCCACCCAGCATTACAAGTTTCCAGACCCAGACATTTTTACATTTGATATGGGGCCGCGGATGCCGATTCTCACCAAATACACCACGGTGGAAATAATGCGGTCTCGACAACGCATTACACTCTTTTGAACTTTGTGCCGAAAAACTTGTCGGAACAGTTTCAGAGGTAGTTCTTCCGAAAACAATGAAGGAACTGCATTAATCTATGTCTCGCATGGTTTCTTCATATCTTTCATCCTCTTGCCTAGGAACGACAGAAGAAAGCTGATACTTTTACTGCAGTCAGGAGAACAAGCATATTGATTTCCAACTTCCGTACAGACACGACAGAGAGATGCCCTGCGACCTCAGAGTTCGTTTCCCTGAGTGTGGAAAATATTAAACTGATACCACAGGTGGGCAAACGTATGGTTTCTGATGATTTCTATGTTGCAGCTGTTCACCCCATACTCGCCGACCGCACCCTACGCTACGGTGGTGCCGCTGAGCGTGATCGTGCTCGTGACGGCGATCAAGGACGCGATCGAGGACTACCGGCGGTACCAATCGGACCGGCGCGTGAACGGAAAGCCGGCGTTGGTGGTGGGCCGGGTGGTCCGGGAGCACGCGGACAGCACCTGGGAGACAAATTTCCCGGTGCTGCGGCGGTTGAAGTGGGAGGAGATTCAGGTGGGCCACGTAGTCTACCTGGAGGCCAACGAGGCGGTGCCCGCGGACGTGCTGCTGCTGTCTTCCAGCGACGCGGATGCGGGGCTCGCGTACGTCGAGACCGCGCAGCTCGACGGGGAGTCCAACCTGAAAACGAAGGCGGCGCTGCTCGATACGAAGCAGAGCCGCACGCTGCCGCACCTAATTCCCTTGGAGGGCATGCAGCTGCAGTGCGAGCCCCCGTCGCCCAACCTGGAGCGGTTTTACGGCACCTACCGCATGGTGGGCGCGCTGAACCCGACTCCGGTGGACATGAAGAACCTGCTTTTGCGCGGCAGCACCCTGCGGAACACGGACTTCGCGTTTGGCGTGGTCCTGTACACGGGCCACGAGACGCGGCAGTTCCAAAACAGCAACCGCCGCACGCCGAAGCGGAGCCGGATCGAAAAGCAGATCAACACGTATTTGGGGTTTGTTTTCCTCTTGATGGCGTTGTTAATCTATCCTAGAGACTCCCTGAGGAAAAGTACACCCATACCAGAAGAAAACAAACTTGTACTACTGTACTTGTGGTACAAAAAACCGTTGTTCAGCATGGCGAACTCTTTCGGTACCTCTCTAGCCGCTAACTAGCATAATTACCAACAGCGTCTCGCACGACGCAATAAAATAGTACTCAGCTGACGGAGCGATCGGCTGACAAGGTGCGTCAGGGGCATTGCGCATTCAGTCGGTCACTCACTGTGGTCTCCGTATATGAACAGATTTGAAAGTAGTCATCTTTCTCCTGCTACGGGTATGGAAGCAGGTGTACTTTTCTATAGGATATGATCGTGGGCTCTTACCTCCCTCACCGCGCCTTCCTCGACGAGATGCGGTACTACCGCTCGGCCGATCCCGACGCAACGTCCGGCTTCGGGGGCTTCGTCGTGTTTCTCATACCCATTGCAAATGTATCTGGGTCTGGAAACTTGTGCTGCTGTTACTCTTTTCGCGAAACGCTTGTTGCAGATCATTCGCAAAATGCTAGACAGACCGGCCTGCAGCACGACAGAATAATTGGCCAATCGCATTGATTCATGCCATACAGATTTGATTGTCCTGCAAATCTCGTATCACGCCCACACATATTTGCGCTGCATACCTCATTTTGTACAACAACCTCGTGCCCGTGTCGCTCTACAAATCGAGGGCGGGGGCAGCTTGCCAAGACGCCGACGATGCCGCGCCGCATCAGGCTGCGTCTTCGCTTTCCCAGGGATGCGGCGCACCGCCTCCGTGGCGAGGGCCTTGGCGCCGCCCCCTTTGTGGGTGCGGGCACACAGACACGCTCGGTGGCTCTGTGGCCAATCGCAGGGGTGGCGCCCGTTAAAGTTGGGACGCCGCGGCGCCGCTGGCCGCCGAGGATCTCACGCAGGGCGCCAAACCGCGCGCGCACCAAGGGGGGCGGGGCCGCCGTATCTCCGCCCCACCGAGCGGAAGGCCGAAGGCCGGAGCCAAAGCATGGGCAAGAGGCGTAGGCCCCGGAAGAAAGCCAGGGCCGCCACGAATAAGCGCCAAGGGCGCCGCGCCCCCGCCCCCGCCATGACAAGCAGCGGGCGAGCGCGCGCCGGCATGCGTTTTGTCGTGGGCTAACAGCCTTCCCTTCTTTGCGGCGATGGGCAGGCCGGGCCAGCAGCCTTGCCCAGGGCCCTAGCAGAGCAGCCGCGGCGCACTGGCGGCGGCAGCTCGACAATGGCCCGCCGGATCGTGCGTGCCGGGCCCTTCCCACCCGGGTGGCCCGTAGCGCGCTCTTTCTGCGGGTTTTCCTTCCGGGGCGTTTTTCTTGGATTTCTTTTGCCCCTTGTGTGAAATTGTTGTGCCGCGGGAGTGGCGGAAGGGATTTCCATGACGGGAGGGGAGGCGAGGGGCTGCCGGAAGCTTTTCGAGTAGACGTCGCGGCGTGTGTGCGTTCCCCGGGGTGATTTCTGCCAATGCGCGCGGCCAAGCGCGGCGAGAAAATCTGTGAGCGCTTAGTTTGGCTCTCTCCGCGAGGGGCCTTTGCAATCTGATGCGCGGGCCGTTTCAACAGTTTCTGTACCCGAGTGCGCGCCTGTGGGGGGGCGGCGCATTCGCAAAAAATATGCATGCAAAAATTTTCAGCATACTTGAGAAAAGCGCACTTGGCCGGGCCATATATTTGCGCTGCATACCTCATTTTGTACAACAACCTCGTGCCCGTGTCGCTCTACAAATTCTGCGCGCATTTTCTTGCGGCGCAAGGCGAGTAAACCTGTGCACGCTAGTGAGGGGCTGACTTGAACGCGGTTTGTTTTGCCTAGCTTGTCAGCGGCAGTGCTGTAGTAGGTAAGTGAGTACTGACGCGAAGGGGGGCGGGGCGCTGGGGGTTCTTCTGTGGCTGATGTTTTCACCTAGAAAACGCCGGGCGCGCGCAATATTTTGCCCCGTTTCCCGGATTGCTCTCTCCGTGCAGCTATTTGCCGCTATGGCCTGGGTCAGCGTGTGAGGCTGGAAACGCCCCGCGAGATGTCTACACAGGCCCTGGCCTCCTCGTCTCTAGCGGGCACCACGCACATATGTTGGCCGCGAAGGCTTTTCCGAAGCCCTTCCAAAAAGGGGGGGCCGGAGGGGTGCCCGGAACCCTAAAAAAAAGCCTCTTGCTTTTTCTTCGAATCACGATGGTGCTACCCCTCCCCAAAAGGGGTCCCGGAACCCCTCTGGGAACCCTTCCCGAAAGGCTCTCGGGTTTCTCGCATTTTGATGAAAAAGCCGCAAAGGCAAAAAGCGCGCGCGCCTGCCGGTGCACGCGCGCACAGCTGCGCGACATTAGAAACAAGGGGAGTCGCAGCCACGGCAGGCTCCGTTTGCGCCCTCGCCTCCGACCGACTTGCACAGAATGAGGCCCATTGTCTAGCGGCTGGACTGCAAGAGGACCTGTTGCAGCACCTCCAGGCTGCAGGGGCGCTCCGCGGCAAGTCCGAGGAGCAGCAGCGCCGGATAGCTCCGTCTTTAGCCACTGAGATGCGCTGCGAATAAGCTAGCTAGTTCATTAGGTGCGCAACATAGTGGGGGGCTATACGTGTGCAACGTGATGGATGTCAAATACAAAAAAAGGCGCGCGGAAAATTTTTTACAGCTTGAGGCAAATACAAGCTTGACGACGCCATATATTTGCGCTGCATACCTCATTTTGTACAACAACCTCGTGCCCGTGTCTATGGCGTTCTCAAACGTTACATTCTCAACTGTTACATGAATTTGTAATGCAAGACTAGCACAGGTAAGAGGGAGAATCTTGCGCGTCTTGCATTACAGGTTTGGCGCGGACTACCGTGCTATTTAGCCCTCCGAGAATTTGTCATGCGAAGCAGCTTGATCGTCTGGCGGGTCATGGTCATTTTGCATGACAAATCATGCAACAGTTGAGAATGTAACGTTTGAGAACCCCATAGTGTCGCTCTACATCTCGTTGGACCTTTATGCACGATAGAAACTGTGTTAGTGCTGCAATTGTGTAATGTTGCAGATGAACGGCAAGACTCTTACATAACTCCTGTGCCTGTCATGCAGTGAGGTGGAGACAACCATTACCATGCGAGCCTCGTTTCCGGAGGGATTTGACTCCTACTAACTGCGCATGACAAGATTTGTTTGCCACGCAGGGAAAATAGATTTTGCTGCTTAATGGTGTTTGTCCGTCTAAGATAGAAGCTACTAATCGACAGTATTTTTCTTGGATAAGCACGTCAAGTTCGGCCAGGCACTGCTACTGGCGCGGGACCAGAACTGCTGGCACACCAACAAGCGGGGGGAGACGGAGCCTGCGGAGTGCCGTGCGAGCGCGCTCTCGGACGACATGGGGCAAATCGACATGATCTTCAGTGACAAAATATCAAATGTAAAAATGTCTGGGTCTGGAAGATTTGAACTTGTCATGCTAAATCTAAATGATGCAAAAATCTGTGTTGCGTGACGAGTGTCAAAAGCTGTCCGCTTTTGACCAAGTTGAGAGGGAGTTTCTCATGCAGGAAAGGCATGACACAGACCTCAAAGAATCTGTCATGCTGGGTCTCGCATTTCAGACCTCATGGGTCATAGAAAACCTGCATCACAAATCGTGCATTCTTCCAGACCCAGACATTTTTACATTTGATACAAAACGGGCACGCTCACCGAGAACGAAATGATCCTGCGGGTGTGCTCCGCAGGTTGCCGCGTATTCGGCGACCGCTTTGTTTTGGCCGGCAGCACGGCGGAGGCGCAGGCGGGGTCGACGCCGGCTCCAACTGCGACGGTGGAACAAACTACAAACGTGAGCGCAGAAGCTCCAACGAACGCCGAGCCTCCGTCTTGCAGCTCCGACGGAGAAGGCAGCGGCCGAGATGTAGTCTCCAACGGCCAGGATAAGACGGCCAAAATTGCGGAGCCTGCTAGGGAAGCGGAAGGGTCGACGTCGTGCGCGGCACCCAATGACAAGAAAAACGCGGCGGACAAGAACAAGATTTCTCCTTTTGCAAAAGGGGTAGATATGCTGACGGGACCATTAGCAGAATTTCTGCAGTGTGTGTTGCTCTGCCACGAGGCCACTCCCGTCATGAACAAGTCCCGAGCGCAGATCTCGCAGGAAGCGCACCAGGCTCGGCCGCTGCCACTCAATGTTCCGCTTGAGCCAGATCACTTTACGCAAATCCCCGACCGCTCAAGTATGGTGTCCGCCACCGGGGACCTTGGGCCAGGACCTCATGCGACCAAGAAGCGATCGCTATCAAAAGCATAAGTCGTAGTTCCGCTGTGTCGTGTTCCTCGCCTTCTCAAAGTTGAAACAACACAGATCTGTTTCTGGCACAGAATTAGTGACGAGCAGCCGTGCTACAACTTCCCTACGATTTGATGTGAATGTGATCGTGTAAAGATGCTGAAGGTCGCGAGTCAAAACCGTGGCAAGTCAAATCTATGGCATGCAGTATGATCCATCAAATTCGTCTTGTTGCATGTTCTTGTGTATTCACCACTATGACAGCGATCACCCTCCATTTTTTTTGATAGCGTACTGAACCTCCAGGGGATGGGGACGGAACTGGTTCGGTGGACGAACTGGGAAAATCGGTAGCGTCGTCCATGATCTCGAGGCGCCGCAGTGGTCGGCAGCTCCGAGGAGGTGGCGACGCCGCTGAGGTCGGGGCGTACCAGGTACTACTTTGGTAATCATATTTTAAGAGCGGTGTCATAAGTATGGTGTTTGAGCAGAAGACTCATACGGCGCCACGTGCGCAAAAACAGGCCGAGACGGCGAGAAAAATCGCAGAAGTAGTGCATGGAAGAGGCGCAGACCCAGACAGCGTCGTGCCTGGGTCTGGAACGGTGTAGCCCTTGCCGTGCATATTTTGCATGACTCGGAGCGTGGGTGTGTGCCAATACGTGGGTCGCAGCGTCGCAGGTTTTGTGGGGGCTCCTCGATGCCCTCCCCGCATGAGAGTGAGGCGCCCTCTGCGCGTAGCACAGCCCCACCTCGGGCCCGCCCTCGCGCTAGAGCTCGGGCGAACTTTCCCGGGACCATGCTTGCACCAAGGGAACGGCCATAAAGTGGAGGCCAATTATCTCAACTCACCCTCAACGCTTAGCGCGGAACTTACCTCTACTGCCGGCACCCTGGTGCCCCTGGCTGCATTGGTTTCGTTGCAGCTTCTCTGCTACTTTCTGAGATTTTGTTATCAAGTTGGGCGCGTCTTCGAGGTTTTGGTGCAAAGTTTGTGGCTTCTAAACCCTAGGACGCAGCTTTTCTTCTTCGGGGTTTTGGTGTAAATTTTGTTGCTTCTAAACCCTAAGACGCAGCTTCTGTGCTACTTTCTCAGGGTTTTGTATAAAATTGCTTGCTTCTTCGGGGTTTTGCTGTAAATTTTGTTGCTTCTAAACCCTAGGATGCAGCTTTTGTGCTACTTTCTCAGGGTTTTGTATAAAGTTGGTTGCTTCTTCGGGGTTCTGCTGTAATTTTTGTTGCTTCTAAACCCTAAGACGCAGCTTCCGTGCTCCTTTCTCAGGGTTTCGTACAAAGTTGGGCGCTTCTTCGGGGTTTTGCTGTGAATTTTGTCGCTTCTAAACCCTAGACGCGACAGCTACGCCGCCTGGTATGCCGCCCCTATTTCCAGCGGTCACATTAGCGCGTCGCAGTGTGGCGCCTTGCTTGCTCTACATGGAACAGCCGCCGGATGGCTTGCTCTACATGGGCGGAGGTGGCGACGCCGCTGATGTCGGGGCGTACCAGGTACTCACCAGAAGGAAATTGTAGCAGATACTTCGCGAATTTAAGCAGATCCAAAAGTTGCCGCTTTTTATCATTTTGGCACTGTGAGGACGAACAAGGTCAAGCCTTGATCGTCAAGGTAGCAGGTCCAGGTGGCACTCCCCGTGACGTCCTGGCTGCATCCTGGAGAAGCTTACCGCTGAATCCGCTTGCGCGAGGGTTACGCACTCGCTTGGGCCGATAGGGCTATTAGAGAGGGCGACTGAGAAGGGCGGTCGGCCCCCCGAGCCAACAAAATTCGGTATTGCTGCCCCCGTTGCCCTCTGACCTGCTTCTAGTATTTTTGTTGGAGCAGGCGCATTCTTTAGCCTCACCATGATGGTGCTCCATCTTCATTTTTGCGCTATGCAGCCTCACCTCGTGCGCCTGCGTTGCCTTGCCCCTGTTTTACGATGTGGCGTCGCGTTTTCAGTCTTTACGGCACATTCGTAGAGGCACACGCGGCCGCTCGGAAGCAAAGCAGCCCGCCGCGACGTTTTTACTCGCGCGCGCCAAAGGTTTCGGCGCAGGGGTGTTGAGCGTTTCATAGGGTGGCCGGGAATAAAAAAAAAAACAGCTGGCGGCCGCGGCGGGGAGCCACTGCACGAGACGCGGCGCCACTTCACGAAAGCATTAAAAGCGAACAAATGTTCCGCGCGCAGGTCGCGGAAACAATTCGCAAAGCCAATAAGTGAGGCCCTCCGTGTGGAGGGTTGAGTGAAACTGTCGTGCTCCGTTGGACAGGAAAGCCCGGCTTCTTCTTGCCTCGCTAGCGGCCCACAAAGAAACCGGCCCCTCCGCCCGGAGGGGGCGGCTTCTTTAGGACCCGGAAGTTCCGAAAGTGCCAACTTTCGTTGTTTTCTGGGTAAAAGGTAGCGGTCCGGCTATCAAACAAACCGCCTCCTCCGCGCGGAGGGGTCTGTTTCTTTCTGGGCCGCCAGCGGCGGACGAAGAAACCGAAAATAAGAAATCGACCCCTCCGCGCGGAGGGGTCGATTTCTTATTTTCGGAACGGCGCGCGCAGCGCGCCGAAGAATTTTTTTTTGTTGCATCCAGCACTGGCTTCGGAAGCAAGTCGTGGGCTACGCCTCCGCGCGGAGGCGAGGATTTCTTGTGTTCCCAGGTGGCGACGCCGCTGATGTTGGGGCGTACCAGGTAGAAGCCTCGTAGACATCATTAACTCGCTTCCGTGCAAGTAAGTAAATACATACATAGTTGTTGGTCCTCTCACCGGAAACCGGTGTCACTTAAATGCGTCTGCACGTCCCTCCATACCCATCATGTATAGCTCGTGCACTTGCAGTACTCAGGAAGTGGTTCTACAAAGCAGCGCGGCAGTTTTTTGTTGAAGAACCAACTAGGAAAACCAGCACAACAAAGAATTGTTCGCACTTTGGTTTTCTCTCCAGGTGGAAGCTAAATCGCCGGACGAGGAGGCGCTGCTCCACGGAATCGCGGACCTGGGCTACAAAGTGTTGGAGCGGTCTGCGAACGAGTTGACGGTGCTGGAGAACGGGCACTACTTGAAGTGGGAGATTCTAGGTGTGCATGAGTTTACCTCGGACCGACGGCGCATGAGCATTGTGCTGCGAGAAAAAATTCTGGCAAACAACCGCGAGTCCTACATCAACTCCGCGGCCCACGGTGTCTCGCAGTCCGGGCAACGGCGATCCGAGCTGGACCAGCGTGTAGTGCTGTTCATGAAGGGTGCGGACTCCGTCATGCTTGAGCGCGCCGCGCCGGACACCATCCTGCCACCTGCTGTGGAGGTGGAGCCAACTACCTCGAGCAGCCGTGGCACAGCAGGCCGCGGTCCGGGCGCGTTGACTGCTGTGGGCTGCGCTGTTGTAACCACACCAGGCGCGGCCGTCCAGGAGGAGGAACAGCGACGAAATTTCGCCGTTACGGAAGGCATAACTCCTCAGATGTCGCAGACAGAGACCGGGAGGAGCTTGCAAGCCGAGGGCACCATGCCTGGTGGTGGTGCTGCTATCTCGCGGCACGCAGGGATCCTGCAGGACCTGTCAGAGTTCAGTGTCGCGGGATTGCGGACGCTGGTGATGGGCCGCAAGTATTTAACGGCGCCAGAAGCCAACGAATACATCGCAAGGATGAAAGAGGCCTCGGCCGCCGTGATGGATCGTGAAGAAATGCTGGAAGCCGTGGCAGATTGGGTCGAGCGGGACGTGGAGCTTCTCGGTTGCAGTGGGTTGGAGGATCGCCTGCAGCAAGACGTCACCGAGACGATTGGTGGCCTCTTGCAAGCGGGCATCAAAGTGTGGATGTTGACCGGGGACAAGCAGGAGACGGCTGTGAACGTGGGCAAGTCCGTGTCCCTGGTTCCGCCAAACGCACGCACTTTCCTCTTCAACCTGACCGACAAGAAGAATGCTGAGGAGGATTCTGATTCCCGCACGGGGCCACGCCAGAGCGGCCCGCATGATGAGGAGATTCTCCAGCGCAAGAGCTCGCCCGCCTCTCCGGCCGATGCGGCCGTGGACCGCGGTGGGCCGTCGTCTTCCGACGCTGCGAACTGCAGAGGGAATCTACCACCTCCGTCTGCACGGCAGGAGCCCGGCGCGGCCCGCGCCGACCAGCAGAATGAATCTGCACCAAAGATCAAGGGCCCGATGGTTCCGGGGCAGAATCATAGCAACGTTCCGTCTGAACACTTGGCAGAGACCTGCGAGGTTGAAGAAGAGCCGTACAACCTTCCGCCGTTATACCCCAGTCCGAGTTCTGCGTCTTTTCGTAGCGGACGGCGGATCACAACAACCAGTGCGCGGTCATTGGCCGAGCATTTTTCCCCCGCGACGGCGTCGCAGCGGAAAATGATGCTGGCGCGCGAGCACTCTTTGAACCGCATAAACCTCCCCGCACTCAAGGAAGCATCAGTGGCCCACACAATCACAGCCACAAGCACCTCCGCGGCCACAGATTTCGACGCGAGCACTTCCCCGCGTCCCATGGCCATGAGCAAAGGGAACAAGGAACTGAGCCGTATGCGCGCCCTGTTTATCGAACACACCCTGGACGTGCATAGGTTCCGTACTGAACATCCTAACCATGGCTACGTGCTCGTCATTGACGGACCCAGCGCCGCCGTGGTCCTCGAGGATCAATATTTGACGCAGGCCTGGCTGAAGCTGTGCGCGGGTGCTGCTTCCGTGATTGCCTGTCGCGTTACCCCGAAGCAGAAGGCGACATTCGTTACTCTGATGCGGAGCCAGCTGCGGCCGGAACCATTGACTCTAGCTATCGGGGACGGCGCCAACGACGTTGCTATGATCAAGGCCGCCCACGTGGGCGTGGGCATCAGCGGCAACGAGGGGCGGCAGGCGGTGTTATCCAAGAAAAAAACGTGTGGTAGCCGAAGAGCATTATATGACAACAGGAACTTGTTATCCATATCAAATATCTTGTCCTCGACAATCTATCAAAACACACGATTACCTCCTGCGGCGCGTGACCAGCTGCAACATGGCAAGTGGAGCTTTGTCGCATCGTCTGCAACACAGAGCTACAGTCACAGGATGAAAAGAAACAGTTACAACAGTTTTTTTCGTGCATAGCTGTCTGCCAGCGACTACTCGATTGGCCAGTTCCGATTCTTGCGCAACCTGCTCTTCGTGCACGGGCGGGCCAATTACAACCGCGTCTCGCTGGTGATCCTGTTTTCTTTCTTCAAGAATGTGATGCTAATCGTGCCCGTCTTCTTCTACAATTTCCAGAATGGGTGGAGCGGAGCGTCTCTTTACGAGAGTTACCTCCTGATGTCCTACAACCTGTTTTGGACGTCGCTCCCGATCCTGGTGGCGGGTCTGTGCGACACAGACCTCCCCGACCTTGCCTGCCTCCACGTGCCCGAGCTGTACCAGCAGGGCCGGCTGCAGCGAAGCTTCAACTCCAGGGAGTTCCTGCGCTGGATGGTGCAAGGCATCGTAACCAGCACCGCCCTGTTCTGGTTCCATGTCGAGGCCTTCGGGGACGGCAGCGGCTCGCCGCTGAACCAAGGCTGGTTGGAGTTTGGATCGTCAATCTTCTATTCGGTGGTGCTGCTGGTGAACGCACGTCTTTTTCTGGCGACCAATAGCTGCCAGACCAACCCTTGGTTTCGGGCAACCATTGCTGTCTTATAGAGGAAAAAAACTGTGTCAGTGTAGGTGTCTGGGAGAGAGGACAGCATAAGCATGACAAATTTGCTCTACATGTTGACATTGAAAGCGGCCTGTCATGCGCAGGTAGTACGTGAGCACGCATATGAAAAGTGGAAACCCTGTCTGTCCAGCATGACAATTCTGACCCTAGATCTCCTGCGGCCGTAGCTGCTTGCGGCGACGGTGCAAAGGTTTTCGATGTGGCGCAGTCGGGTATGCATGACAAATGTCATTTGTTGCATGCTTTGCATATACAGTTTTCTTCTTGCATATGCCTCCACCGTTTTGTTCATTCCGTATTGGTGCATGTTCGACGCCTTTCTGTACATGCTCACGCCGCCTGGACGGCAAAAGTACGTGCTCGTGGGGAGCTCTCCGCACATGTGGCTTTGTCCCCGAATTTGGCTATCCATCTTTCTGTCGGTGAGCTCCTGGGTGCTCCTGGAGCACACGCGCCTGACGTGGGCATCGGTGCGCAATCCCACGCCTGTGCAGCATCTGCGCGGCTTCCTCGCGGGGCACGCGCGTGCACTTCGCCAGTGTAGCGAATGGCAAGACCGAGTCACCCAACTGATCCGCGACGCACAGAAACTCACCGGCCTACAAGTTGACGGGGACTTTCCTCTCGGCAATAGCGATCACGACCACGCAGACAGCAAAGCGGGTCTCGTAGCTGCATCAAGCGAGCGCACGGCGTCAGAATCGAGCTCACCAGGCGGAACACCCGCCGCACATGCGCATAATGAAGCATCTGCCCCGTCTAGCGCCAGCGATGCAGACGCTTGCCAGCCCTCGGTTGGTAGTACAACAGCCAAAGAGCATGTTGCTGCGGCAAAAAGGTCTTCTGTGCAAGCGCCTGCGTCTGGACTAGCAGGAGCGGCTGCTGGTGTGTCAGCTGGCACAGCGGCGTTCTTTGACCGGTGTCAGCAAGACCTGCGCGCGATGCTCGTTTCGTGCGGCGTGGAGGCTTCGAATCTGCGGACGCTTCAAGAATCCAAAGGAGCCAACGCCTTAGAGTTGGCACAACTCACGCCGGGGGGCCGGCAGTCCACAACCGAGGACGACACTGAAGATGAAGCGCCAGTGGAGCAGCTCGTGTTGAGTCAGGCAAACATACGCGCCCTTGCGGACCTGTGGGTCTTGATCTGCAAGTGGCAGCTGCACTTCCGCCCGACGCTGGTGAGCAAGCGGTTTGACTTAGTGGCTCAGCCCCTTCCTTCAAAGAAATGGGATGGCGATGACCTCGCGCTTCACAAGCACCTGGACAAGTATCCGTCGGTTTTATCTGTTATCGATCGACGCCGAGAAGAGGCGAACAGGCAGCTATCGCGCAGCGAAGGAGTCGCGATTTTTAACAAGCGGGATCAGGTTGTATCCCCTTCAAAGAGCGCGACCTTTTGAGCATGCGCCAAATCTTCTTTAATATCACCTCGCAAGAAATGAAACAGCGAACCGTGATTGCATTTTTGTATGCTCTGCTTCTGTTGGTGTTGCGATAGCGATACTAAGCGAGTCCCCGTCCGCACTCGAACGCATCAGGGGCTTCTATAACATTCATACGTGGTCGTGCGAAATGAAAAAAAGGAAGCTGAACGATGCCACCGATACTGGTGATTCTCCTTTGTTGCAACATGTCATCGATAGGGGTGTCGCACTTGCTGAAGCCAAAGCGTGTCTCGCTGAAGCATTTGAAGCAGAACGAAGAGCATAGAGCTTATGACATAGCGAGAAGCGACGTGTGCATGAAGCATGCAGCTGTGAGTTGGCTCTGTAGGCGGGATACGCGGCGGAAAAACAACACGTAAACGCGCATTCTGCGACTGGACGCGACGGAAGTAGGGAAGGCCACGCAAGCGCGCAAGCGTTACCGTCGCTGCTATCGTCCGAGGACGTCGAGGACGATCTGAAACGAAGAACAAGAGGCAACCATCAAACTGCGCAGCAGGAGCCGTCGTCTGAGGCCACACAGTCGGGCTCCTTTTCGCGGTTGCCTCACAAAATAAAGAAAAGGAGCACTAAGACTATTCTTTCGCACCTGCCGCAGGCGCGGGACAAGCTTCGTGTAACCGTGATGTCCTTCGCCAGCGAGAGCCGGTGGATGTTTCGCCGACTTGGGCACACGGAGGACTGTGGCTCCTCCGTCTATCTCCTCGACGACCAGCCGCGGCGGTCATTAGCGGGTACCGCGGCTGCTCGTGCGCAGACCGCTGTCGAAACAGGGCGCAAGAAATGTCAGGCCTTCTGCGCCGTTTTTATGCTGCGTGCGCTGGAATTCGCCCGCTTGACGGGGTCTGCGATCAGGCGAACGCGCTTGTGGAAAACCTTCTTCGTCTCCGTGCACACCGCTCCCGAGGTCCGCCTTTTCGCGCAGAAATTGCACCCACTCACCATGCGGTTCCGCGACCCGGAGACCGAGCGTGCATACATTCTGAACCACGCCCGAAGAAACCTGGTCTTCCTGCGTCTGGTGGGCAGCACCGCGGGCGCCGGTATGCTTCTGTACATGTTATCGGAGCACGTGTCGAGCGCCTCGGTGCCACTGTTTCGAACGCTGCAGTTTCTGGTCGTGACTGTCTTACTTGCCGGCTACCTGTGGCTCACGACCCGAGAAGCCTTCGTTCGCAACTTTCTCCGCGTGCAAGGAGCAGTAGGTTTTTGCATGGTGCTGCTTGCGTTCGCAAAGGATCTGTACAATGAGGCGGAGGGCGTCCTGCTGATTGCGTTGCTGTCCACATTTTTTCGCGTTATGCTGAAGCTGCCGTACAGTGAGGCACTGTTTCTGCATGCTGTGCTGCTGTTCTTTTTCCTCGCCCGCCAGCTGGCGGGCTCAGCTGTCCCGCCGGTCAAAAGCATGGTGTACCCTGCGTACCGCGACCGCCAGTGCAATGTGCTCCCGGACTTCGTGTGTCGCGTCTTTGACTATGGATTGTAAAAATGTCTGGGTCTGGAAGATTCTGATAGTTGTCATGCACGTTTTGCATGAGCCACGACGTCGGTGATGCATGCCCTAGCATCACAGATTTTTTAAGGGCTTCTTGATGCCTATTCCGCATGACAAATGCCCTCTCCGCGTAGCACAAATTGCGTTCTCTTTGCTGCTCATGCAATACAGATTTTTTTGGAATCCACGTTCAGCATCACAATTTTCATTCTTCCAGACCCAGACACTTTTACACTTGATATTGACTACAGCTTTACAATGATCGGGCTCACGGTTCTGTCCGTGTTCACCCTCTACTATCGTGAGGAAAAATCCCCCCTCCCCATATCGAAACGAAGTTTCTGATGCTGGATTTCCGTACACAAATCAGATTTGTCTTGCAGTAGAGGACTGCAGGCATATGCCAAGCCTCAGTCGAGAGGTTTTGACGTGGGCGCCTAGCATGACAAACGTGTATGCTCTAAGCCCAACAGCATCACAAACCGCCTGCAAAATTCGGGGCGCTCTCTGGACTTGCCTTCTTGCAAGACAGACAGGATTTGAGGTCACAAATGCGCATCGCAAATTTTCAGACGGATACGCTTCCAATATGGGGAGGGGGGATTTTTCCTTACGATATCTACCAACACGAGTTCAGCAACCGTCAGCAGTTTGACCTTCACACCGCCCTCGACCGGGCCGAGAAGCGGTCGCACGAGATTCTGAATAACATTTTGCCTCGGTTCGTTGTGGAGCGCATGCTGACCCACGATGCCTCCACGGGTACCGGGGTTCCGGTCATCGCGGAGGACATTGGCTTTGTCACAGTGGTCTTCTGCGACATCCAGAATTTTTCCGAGCTTGTGTTGCAAATGGACATGGACCCCGGGCGTCTCGTCCAGTTACTGGATACCCTCTTTAAGCGGTACGACGTGCTCTGCGAAACGCATGGAATCACCAAGATCGAAACAGTCGGCGAGACGTTTCTGTCCGCCGGCGGAGTGGAGATACACTCGGGCGGGGCGGCCTCGCGTGCCTCCTTCCGGCGTCAGGGCCCCAACCGCGGTTTCGGGTTGGCGGCCGCACATCCATCCCCGAAAACTGATGGGCCGACGAGGGCCAGCACACACGCCGAGCTGCAAGAGCAGGACCTGCTGGGGCAGCTGCAACAGGAGCAGGAGCAGCAGGAGGACCTGCGTGCGGCCACGGACGCCTTTCGCAGCCTGCTCTTCGCATGTGACCAAATTCGGGTGTCCCGGAGCATATTCCTCCGAAACGACCCGGAGACGGGGGAGCCGGAGTTTCTCCAAGTCAAGATCGGCCTCAACACGGGACGAGTGATTGCTGGAATCGTGGGCAGTCGCAAGCCCCAGTACTCCCAGATACTTAATTAGCGGCCCTTTCATAAGTCCGGACATTTCACTCCTTGCCACATACCAAAGATTTTAAATATATAAATCGGAACGTGTCCAGGAGCTGCGTCTGCAGCTACTCGCTCTTGTGCAGCAGGCGCGCTTCCTTTAGTTCCGTACAACAAAAGAAGCAAGAGGCTTGATGTTCACAAGGAGCCTACGCTTTATCAGTGGCGTAGGCTTCTGAAGCAGCTTGCACAGGGAAATAACGCGACAGAAGAAGTAGAAACAGCCAGCCAAAAAAAGCTCTCGACAGCTTGGAAACTTTAGTCCCCGTCGGCTGCCACCCAATGCAGTGCGCCGGGCGGCTTTGGTGTTTGTGTTTCCGTATAATAAACCACGCAAGTGTGTTGCGCATTTGCGACGCCTGTTCCTTTGTCTATCGGCGCCGCATCTGCAACACCTTGCACAGTGTAGGCATCAGGAATACACAAACACGCCAAAACAAGAAGACTGATAGTCCGTACATTTCTACAGGCTGTTACTGTGTAGGCGCGCGCAGTGTAGTAAGTAAGCGGGCAGTTCTCGTTCTGGACCTGGATGCGCCACGCTGCGCTGTACTGACTCAATACTCAGGTGAGCGCTTCGGAGTGTTACGCGGGGACCGCTGCTCTGCGGGGGGACTGCTGGATGGAAGCCTAGGAGAAAAATTTGCGCGGGGAGTATTGGGGCATGAATTTCGAGTAAGCAGCCCTCTGAAACGCACCAAAGCAGTGCGCGCGTACTTAAACGTAGAAAATAGGTGGACAAGCAGCGTATATAGGTTGCAATGCTCGGGGGCTCGCTGGATATATTGGCACTGTAGGCAAAATAAAAAAAGCCCGGGTAGGAAAAATGCATTTTGCGTTTTTTCCTACCCGGGGTTTTTATTTTCAAAACCCCGGGTAGGAAATATTTATCCGCTGCTCTGCACGTCTGTGAGGGTGATAACAGCTGATAAATATTTCCTACCCGGGGTTTTGAAAATAAAAACCCCGGGTAGGAAAAAGTTCAAAACTCATATTTCCTACCCGGGCTTTTTATTTTCAAAACCTCGTATAGCCCCTCCGAAATCTGGGCGGCGCGGCAGCGCCGCGAAAATTTTTTTTGGTTCGCGGATGGCTATGTGAGGTTTTGAAAGCCAAAACCTCGCATAGCCCCCTCAAAATTTGGGCGGCGCGGCAGCGCCGTGAAGAAAGTTTTTTGGTTCGCGGAGGGCTATGTAAGGTTTTGGAAACCAAAACCTTGGATACCCCCCTCAAAATTTGGGCGGCGCGGCAGCGCCACGAAGAAGTTTTCTTGTTTTGGTTCGCGGAGGGCTATGTCAGGTTCCGAAAACCAAAACCCCTTTTAGGGCTCAGGGGGTCGCATCGGGTAAGTCGCGCCAACGTGCGGGCGCAGGGGCTGCAGCGCTGCATTTGGTTTCTACCGTGACCGTCAGTGGTGTGGGCCAGAATGTGAAAAGTCATTTGACCTATGACCCTTATGCAAGGGCCGCTAATTACGTCATACAGAGTACGCTCTTTTTGGGGATACGGTGAACACGGCGAGTCGCATGAAAAGCAAATCCGACACGGACAAGATTCACATGTCCAAATCCACGTTTGATCGCCTTTGCCTCTACAAGCAAGGTCGCGAAAACCTGGAAAAGCGGTTCCACTTTCAGGAGCGCGAACTAGAGGTGAAAGGCAAAGGCAAGATGAAGACCTATCTTTTGCAGGGCTTGCGGAACGCAGATGGCACCGAGACGGAGGACGTGAGCGATGCGGCTGCGCGGGAGGAAGCGGACCGGTCCTCCGAGGAGGATCAGGAAAGGCTGTTGCCGTCCGTTGCGAATGCCATTGTGCATTACGATAAGATGCAAGGCCTGGTGTGTGTGGAGCCAGACGCCGACGGAAAATTTCCTCCCGCGCAGATGTCGACCAGTGCGGGCGCACCGGACAGCGACTTCAGCGTTGGTAGCACCAAGCGCTCGTTGCGGGGCACACTTGCGTGCTGCGCGGGTCGTAGTTTTGCGAGAGGCAGCACAGGCGAATCCCCGCCGGGCTCTTCCTCCGGGCGTCGTTTCGGACGGCTACCGCGCTGCGGGTTTCGGGTCGGTGACCGTGTGAAGAAGGGATACCAATACATCCTTTCAGAGCGCGCGGAGGGCGGAGTGCGACAGGTGTCTGTTGCGGCCATCGCCAACAACCACGACCACGGTGGTTTTTCCTCGGGAGCAGGTGGTACTGGTGGTGCCTCTACCTCTTTGCACGTCGGTTCGTTGTCCCGCCAACGGGACGTCGGTCGACGCTTGAACTTTTTGTTGGCGTTTCGGGACTACAATTTAGAGGAACGGTACCTACGACATTACTTTGGCGACCGCACGCGCTTCCAGAATCTACTGATGTACCTGGCGGTGCTGTGCGTGGCGCATTTCGTAAATTCCGCATTTCTTGTTCTTTTGCCGCAGAACCCAGAACTGGATGCGCTCAGCCTGGTGGTCTGGCGCGGCGTGGTCTTTGTGGCGATCTTGCTCACCTTTGCGCGCGTCCGAGACCGCGTGGCCAATGCCTTCGCTTTTGCTTCCGAAGTCCAGCACCTGCAGCATGCTAGCAACCAACCCACGGTGCAGGAACGTCGTCGGTCCGACCACCCGCCTGGAAGTCGGCGGACGATGGGAACCGTGTCCCATAGTCTAACGGATTTCGACAGGGAGGCAGGTTGCGGCTCCGGTGCTGTGAACGTGACAGCTGCGTCGTCCCCCAGCTCCCGGAACCGCATCTCAACCGCAGCCCGCTTGCTGAGCCAGCAGCTCGCCGCTCTGCCGGCTCGTGAGGATAGTGTGCCAAATGTTGCACAGAAAAGATCCACCGCAATACACTCTGCGTCACTGGCAACAATGGCTGCGACAACTTCTACCGCGCGTACAAACAATTTTGGTTTCGCGGTCGTGCCGGCGCGACCGGGTGGTCCTCCTCCCGCGGGCGCGACGCAACCCACGTTCGTGGCAGAGTGTGCCTCTGAAAGTGTTGCCGGCGGTACTTCGCTGGGGATGGGGTTCGGCGCCCGCCTTTTCGTGCCCGGTGCGGCTTCTCCGAAGAAAGTGTTGCGATCTCTTGTCACTCGCACAACACGGATGGCTTTCGACCTCGAGGCTGATGGACCGACAAACAAATCACTGCGGAGCTTGGCGACTCGCACGTCCCGGTTCAATTACGATTCAGACGAAGTCGTAGAGATGCCAGAAGGTGACGGGAGTTGTACGAGCCTCTCGACTTCTACACCTCAGCGTTCGTCTTTGACTGTGACAGCATCCCAGGCAGCCGGGAACCAAGTCGCTCCGCCTTCCGCGCCGGTTGCATCTGCCGTTTTTGTACAAGGAAAAGAGGTAGGGCTGCTCGCCCCGCAGAAATATCAAGATGAAGCCGCCAAACAGCAGCGGTTCCACGAATGGTTTGCAGGCACAAGCAGTACCCCACTGACCGGATTCGCCGAACGCCGGGCAGCTGCGCCCAGGGGCACTGCTTTTAGTTGGAAGGACAAGTTGCTGGACCTCCCGGGCGGCGGACACGCACCGTCTAGCTCCGCAAGCAGTCAACACAAGGGGCTTTTTACCAATGTGTCGTCTCAGCTAGTTAGTGCCTTTCTTTCCAGCGCTGTGAGACTTTCACCGTTCACGAGCACGACGTCAGCACGGAATCCTTCCCCAGCTGCACGCCAGGCGCAGCAACAATCTCCTTCCAGCCAAGGCGCCGAATGCGGCGCTTCGACAGCACTAAATAACGGGAAGGGTGGCCCGACGGCGGTGCTGATTGGCCGCGGGAGTGAAAGCGGATCCCCTCGGGCCAGCTCCAAGCAGCGGCAGCGCGAACTTGTCGGCCGCAATCGAAGCAACAGCACCCTGTCAGTGGCTAGTGGGAGCGCCGGGGGCGGTCCGGTGCGGCGTGGCAGTCGCAGCCACGATGTCGCTCCCGGGTCGGTGGGTGCCGGTGGCGAGGATATACTGCTGACTCCAGCGGGGCTGTGGACGTCTTTCGTCGATGTGGTCAGTCTTTGTTTTAGCGGCGCCTACGAACAGTGGGTTTTTCAACGGGAGTCACGAAACTTTTGGATTGGGCTACTCCTGTGTGGTTTGTACGGGGCCGGTTTCGTCGCGCACGCCATGGCTCCGTTGTTCGTTTGCGAGAAACCGAAGGAAGACCAGTGGTTGACGTACGCCTTCCCGTTGGAGCTTTTGCTGTGGATCGCGTTGCTTACCAATGGGTCCGGGCTTCCCCTCTATCCAGTAGTTTTTTGGTGGAGCGTTGTGTTGCTAATAGCTTTTTTGGTCGTTACGTTTAGTGCGTACGAAGTGAACCCGAGCGACGAGAACTCCGCCGGGACCACATCCGCGGGGTCCTCCGCGGACCAATCGCCTGCTCTCGCTCTAACGTGGTATCGTGTGGAGGTGGCGCAATTTGTGACGGGATTTATGGTCATGAATTTCCTGGGAACTTATTCCCGCGAGAGGTTTTCGCGCCTAGTTTTTGCGAGCTTGTCCGACATCACGCGTACGGAGAAAAGATCCGACCAGCTGCTTAAGGAGATGCTGCCGGCGCTCTTGCTCGTATGGACTGTGATAAATCTTCATGCATCATAACCCCGGTCCGTAATATATGAAAGGGAGAAGCAGTATATCGTCAATCTTTTGCAAGAAGTTTCACATGATCCATACGCAAATTTGCATGATCGGAGCTTCGAAAGCCAGCAAGTTGCTTCCTTCATGTTGATCAATAAATGCATCTAGCCCGGCCGCTGGCGTAGTTGCTATGCATTGCGTCGAGCATATGCATCGGAAATATTCAGCGCCTCACCCTTTTTTAGTGGTACGCGCCGAGGGTTCTTGTTTCTCTTTTGTTCTGAATAGCTGGAGGAATTTCGGCTGTCTGGGGGCGCTTCTCTGAAGGTGGTCCGCGAATATCACGAGATGACATGTCTCTTCGCGGACATTTCCGGGTTCACTGCGTACTCGCAAAAGGTAACGGCCTTTGAAGTGGTGCAGCTGGTGACGCGGCTCTTTTCTGCCATCGACGATCTCAGTCGTCGCGTGGGCGTATACAAGGTGTGCACCATCGGCGATTGCTACGTAGCCACCCTGGAGCCAAGGCAGGACTACACACCTGAGCTCCTGCGCAAGGGCTGCGCCGATATGTTCAAATTCGCGGCGGGCCTCATCTACCTAGTCGCCGGAGTGCGAGACGAGCTGGAAATCGCCGGACTCGGCATGCGCGTCGGCCTCCACCTTGGCACGTTTGTGGGCATATCGCACAGAAAACTACTGGCATGCAATATTTGATCTGAAGGCACTGGAGATTTATTAGGCGGAGAAATGATTTTCATGCGTTGTAGCGTACCCCAGCCCTAATCCTACACTTACTCCCACCCAAGGCTTTTACTCTTCTGGTCGATTGTGTTCCTTTTTGCAGATCGAGATCAAATTTGACGTGCTGGCATGTTTTTTGCGATCCTATAGATAGGCGTGATTGGGCAGAAGAAACTTCGGTACGACATTTGGGGCGTGGACGTTTTGGTAACAAACAAGATGGAGTCGTCCGGAAAACCGGGCCAGATTTGCGCTTCCGAGACGCTTAAAAACTACACAGATGCGAGCTTTCCGGGTCGCTTTCAATGGGAACACCACACTTTTGTGGAGGAATACCAGCTCCACTGCTATCGGCTCGAGCACGACCGGGGCTTGGATTGGAGCTCGCCTTGAACAAAGCGAAAGGAGCGCAACTAATGCTTTTTTGAAAAAAAGAGCCAACGCTTTCTTTTTTTCTGCAAAAAGGCAAAGCGCTTGCGTGCAGAGGCTACAAAATGATTTTCTCGAAGATGGGAGTAAAAATATATTTGGTTGACAAGGTGAAATCTCAACTATTCAAAAAAAGCTCAACGTTTAGAAAAATAGCATCAACTATTGAAAAGACAAACTACTTGTATCTACTAATCTCTACTACTACTCCCTAGTACTTCTCTGCTACTCTTCTCTTCTCCTCTCTTCTCTCTACTCCTTTCCTACCTCTCAGAGTTCTCGCCACGCACTTCTCGTCATCGATCCCTCTAGCTCGTTGAGCTGCCTGCCCCCCGCCATTCGGCTCTCTCTGTCGTTCTTCCGGGGCGTTGATCTTGGTAAATCCCCCAGCGGGGGGAGTTTTACGTTTTTTCTCACCATAGAGGGTGGCCCCAGCGGGGGCAGTTTAGCGTGGGCGCGAGAGCCATTGTGATTTAGGGCCAGCGAGGCCACAATAGGTTGCTACGATTTACTCTTTTAGGTGCTTCGATCCATGTCTCCGTAGAGACAGGGAAGTCTCTGGAAGAAGGTTCTCCTCATGCTCCAACTGCGCGGCAGTCGAGTATTTGTTTTTATTGGCTTGAGGCTCTGTCTACTTTAGCTTAAATGAAGGAAGGTCTTCAAAAACAAAGAATACGCGCTCATAGTGCCCGGCCACGTGGTGGCTCCGGTTAGATCGGAAATGGGATCCGACAGTGTGCGAAATGTTAAGTGTAGGGCTCGCGTAGCTAGGCCGGTCTTGAGGCTCCGCGCTAAGTCAGCCTTTCTATCCTATCTCTCTCTCCTACTACCAGGCTGCTGCAGTGCTTTTGAGGGCGGATAGTTCGACCCGTTCCTTTGCGGAGTTGGAATTGCGGAGTTTGGAGCAGGCCCGGGAAGTCGGAATTGCGGAGTTTCGGCAGTTTGTCGCCTTTCTTTTGGCCCAGGGGTTTACCTCTGCGGCGGGTTACCTGTCCTCAGCAGTGACGCTAGAAGGGGAGGCGGGAAGAATTAAAAACGTTCTATTCTACCGGCAGCTTCTTGGTCTGCAGCGGGCAATCGGGCGGTACTTGAAGTCGCAGAACCTTCAACCGAAGAAGGCGACGCCCATCTTTTTGGCTTCCCTGGGCCGTATGACGAAGAGGGAAAAAGACATTTTAGTAGTGGCCTCGGCGCTAGGGACCCCGAGGCTACAAAATGATTTTCTCGATGGGAGTAATAAAGATATATTTTGTCTTTTTTTATTTTTCGCTTAACTCAGAAGCGCACGACGTGACAACCGCTTGAAAACTGATTCAAAACGAATTCAAAAACTCTAGGTTTTTCGGTTTTGGGTGCCATGGCGTTTGGCATTTGCGGGCATTTTTTTGGTCATCTGTGTTCACAGATGACGAGCATTCGAACAGCGAAAACAGAAGCCCCAAAATCAAAAACATGAAAACAAAAAAGAGAGCCGGCTGTCCATTGTCGCCGAGAAATTGCGCGCGGGCGCGCTTTCACGGTGCGAGCAGGTGGAGCAGCAGCACCTCCATAGGCCCCACCCTGTGGGCCGATGCGCCAGCGTTCCTAATAACAAAAGCACGAGCACGACGGTGCTGCGCATATACGCCGATAGCTAGGCGGTGCCGTGCACTACACCTTCCCGCCTCGAAGGGATTCAGGCAAGGAATACTTAGGCTACAAAATGATTTTCTAGATGGGAGTAATAAAGATATATTTTGTCTTTTTTTATTTTTCGCCATATCCACATGCACATGACGATGCAAGTAGAAGTAAAAGTGGAAGTGCAAGTAGTAGTGCTGCGCGAACTCTACGTAAATGCAGGTATAAAAAACATAGCACGCACCATCGACCACGGCACTGCAAGTTCGGTAAACGGGGTTGCAGAGTCCTGGTTTAATCATTGTGATCATGTTGTCAGTCTACGTCTACCTGTCAGGTCAATTGCTTTCTTAGCATGGATGTTGGGGCGAAAATAGAAGACGTGATCGACATGGTGCATTAAGCTACTGGTGAGGAGACCACGGAAAGAATTCCAGTAGCGTGGTTCGTTTTGATAAAAATACGAGTGTAAGATCAGTATTCAACGCACTGGCAGATGATCAGGGCAGCATTTACCCTGTTCCTTGTTGACTTTGAAGACATTTTTCTTTTCGATATTTTTACAGAGCACCATTTAGCCTTGCAAAAAGGCTGTCGAACACAAAAAAAAAAAATCATCAAACGATTCAACGTCGTACATTTACTTACAATCAGAACTCCGACAGGTGAGGCAAATCTGTCAGTTTCCCAGGATGTCCACGACCTACTGCATGAATTCTCTCAGCGATGGCGATCGATGTGATTTGATCACCAACACCACGCAGACAGCCACTGTAAGTGCAAGTACCTAGACGAGCATTGCTTGTGACGGAACGAAGGGCAGCGCACCCACCTTCCTTTGACACACTGCGTGTCGCCGACGTACAGCGTCTTCCGTGCCTACTTCTCTTGTTCGCAATATGTGAGCGAAAAAGAGAACATAAAGCAGGACGAAATCGATCCCCGATCATTCTCATCAAAACTCCGATCAGATGTTGCTATTGTGATCTTTATAAGTTTATGGCTAAGATTATGTTTTCAAAAAAAAAAAAAAGAACATAAAGCGCAATGGACAATGAATGAATTATCAATGCAACGATAAAAATCGGCATCGGCCAGCGCAAAGATCGGATTGCCGACAACGCAATGGATCGAGCATAAAGTTCGAACGTCCATAAAGCGCAAAGAGCGATTTTCTCTTTGATCATGATGATGATTGATGATTGATAAACCACAAGATCAAGATGGACTAGTTTAAGGCCATGAATATCTGACACTCACCATGCCCAGGCACGACAAGAAAGAAAGATAGATTACAATAATTTTTTCTTCGAATCGGAATCGATTCAAACAAGAGAAGATTGAAATCATAAATCAATCTTCTTCAATCGATCCGAGATTTCAATGTATATGACGATGAATGGGTCTAAGGACCCTGAATCTTTGATATGAGAGAAGAAAGAAAATGTTTGTGATTTCAGATGGTCATTTGATCGAGCTCAGAGAATAAGAGAATTCGATGGAATGTCATGTGGTTCACATCCTAGGGAGTTTCGTCGTGATTCCAAATTGATTCAGATGTCGAAAGAGTCATCATCCTCTCATCATCATCATCATCATATTCTCATCATCATCATCATCTTATTCCCAACAAGATCCTTTCTTTCTTTCTTTCTTTCTTTCTTTCCATGCCTGGGCATGGCATCAATTTTTCGAGGCCCGAAAATGTCCAACGTTCAGTTCTCACATCAATTCTTCCCTATCACCATCAAACTGAGATTAACTAAAAACTACGACGACCTTCAGGATTTCTCTTGATCTAATAATTTCCGGATCTAAATCTTCAACCGACAATCAACAATAAGTTCCTGATTTTGCAACGACTACTTCCCTAAAAATTCAAATTTAATTTTGATCTGCATCTGTTGAAAAATAAATCTGTTCTTTTTCTCCTTTCGATTTGAGATGTAATTGCAACTTGGATATGTTTTACAAATAGAAAATCTAGATTTCAAGATGTTTCTATTATTTTGAAAACAGCTGGAGGCTAACTCCTAGATTATCTCGGATCGTCAATCAACAGACTCTTCAGATCGTTTCCTTTTTATTTCTCCGCTTGGTCACCACCATGTCGTCGCCTGGTATGGTCCCGCCGCCGTGCTCCACCGCCCGAATTTGGACCGCCCCGTGTGGTGGACCTGGGTGTTGTAGGGGAGGGAAGCAAGCGCGCCAGCATGAGAGTCGTGGACCTCAACATTCCACAAAGAGCAACAGGTGTATGAAGTGGAATTATACCTGTTCGGGTGCCCCCCGTCCCGGGGCACCCGCTCTGGTGTCGTGCCTTGGTGCCAGCCGCAAATGCCCGCCGTCCTAGCGTGCGGCCCCCATGTCCACGCCGTAGGGGTGTTGCCCTGGTTGTCGTGGTTGCGGCACCAGAGGTCATTGCCATGTTGCTTCGCCCCAGGAAGCCTCCTGTTGCCTCCTCGGTAGTTCCAGATTTTCCAGAACATGCTGTGTGGTCCCCAACGTATCGAATGACCTGGAGGTTGTGTGGGGGACGAGCGAACACCGACGCCGGGAGCATGAGAGTATTGCATTCCATGCAGCTCAGAACCACAGCAATTAGAAGTGGAATTATACCTGTTCGGGGGGCGGCCCCCGCCTTGGGGCGCCCCCGCCCATGTCTCGCGAAGGTGTCGACCGTTTTGCCCCGCCGAAGCGTGCAGTCGGCTGTCCGTGGTGGCCGTCCAAATGTGGCTGACTTCGACAGCTCGAGGTCGGGCGGACCAGGCGTAGTACAAATGCAGGTCGTGGTCGGTAGCCGGGAAGAAAGGCGCAACATCCCGGTCAATTTGCTCTCCGCGCGGGTGCTCGTTTCGACGCGGCTGGTGGTAGACCTGTGTGGTCGGTGGTGGAGCAGCGACAGCCAAACGGGAGCATTGTGGCACTTGATATTCGAACAAGCCATGCGCAACACAGAAATTGTGATTATACCTGTTCGGGCACCCCCCACCTGGAGGTGCCCGGGTCGGTGTCTCGCCTAGGTTCGTATGGTTTTGTTGCTCCGGCGGTGCAGAGCTTCCACATACCCAGCTGGTGGTGACCTCTTGGCGAGGATGAAAGCTGGACGCGGCCTCCGGCTGGTCCGAGAGAGAGGATCTTGGTCGCGGGTCTGCTTGTGATGGCAGTGGGACGTCGAGGGTAGCGGGTGACGTTCGGGTCGGATCGTGGGACTGGTCGCGCCGGCTCTGTTCAGTGACATGTTGAGCGGGGAGGCAAGGATCTGACAACGCAGGGGCAAACTCATGACAGCCTTCACTCCTACTCGTAGTGGGCAAGCAACAATCACTATAAGAATACCGGTCAGGACCCCCCCACGCCTCCTCGACAACCCCGCGCCCGCGGTAGTATGAATGGGATGGAGGAAGCGGTGGGCGGAGTCCTGGTGGCGCTGTCTTTGCGCTGAAAAATTCGCCCGCACCGCCGCCCCCGATATTGTGTGGCTGCGCTTCGCCCTCGGTGTCGCTGTCCCAGTCTGCGTCGTCATCGAGCTCCCCACCCGGTTGTAGCGTGCGCCGTAGCAACCTGATGAACTCGATGCCCCAAAACGGGTCCTCCTGCAGCGCCGCGGACCGGAATTCGCCCGGGTTGGACGGGTCTACCGCCCGGAGGTGTTGCAGGGCTGGGCACTCCTGTATCAAGTGCGCCGTCGTTGCTGCCGGTGGGTTCTGTGTCCGCCCTTGACAAAACGGGCAGGCGTAGTCTCTTCCGGTTATGTCCGAAACCAGCAGGCCCATCCTTGCCGCGTTGTAGGCGACTTCGTCCGCCCTCGTCGCGTGTGCCACGCTGTCGACCGGGTTGGCTGCGAAGTTGGACACCTGTCGGAGTGTCGTGCAGGTCTTGGACCCTCCTGTCTGTTTTCCCTTGTCCTGCAGCTCCTTCTTTTTTTGCTGCCGCAGGGACCTCGCGACCTCCCGCTTGGCTTGTCTGTGCGTGACCCTCGCACCGACTTGGGTGTAGTCGGTTTGCTCCCTGGCCATGGTCGCGAGCTTGTCCGCGACCTCGTTGCCGTCCACGACCTTCCTGTGCGACTTTGTGAACACCAACGACAGGCGTCCCGCGGGTCCTAGTTTCTCCAGGGCGTCCCGTAGTGTTTCGTAGAGCAGCAGGTCACTGCCGTCCCGAATTCTTGGGTTTTGGAGCGCCTCGAGATTGGACTGCGAGTCTGTGACCACGACCGCTGTGCGGACTTCCCCTGCCGGTCTCTCTGCTACGGTGGCCAGGGCCCCCAGCAGGGCTGCTCGCTCCGCGTCGAACGAGTCCCCGTAGGACGTTGTTGCCCAGCCGTACTCTCTGTACCTGTCCCACGCGTCTTCGACTACGGCCGCGGCACATTGGAAGTCCTTGACTGAGCCGTCCGTGTACAGCGAGACGTCTGCCGCTGTGGTGAGTTGTCGCAACTCCTCGTCCGTCGTTCCGGTTGTGCGGACCGTTAGCCTCCCGGCTTCTTTTGCGGCGTGCACTGTGCTCAGGCCGTTCTGCGGGAGTGCCCCGGGTTCCGCTAGAACCTCACACCCCTCCGGTAGCGCCGAAGCCCGTAGCGCGTCGGCTGCCGCCGTCACCCAGTCGACCTGCCCCGCTGCTGCTTCAACCTGCTCTCGCAGCGGGTCCGTTTTCTCCCTCGACATGCCTCGCGCTAGCAAAGCGGCTGCTTCTTCTTTTGCCAGGTTTTCGAGTGGTTGGAGACCTGCCTCATGCAATGCACAGTCGCCGTTCGTTGTCCTCGGGAGCCCTAGTATGCTCCTGGCCGCCTGCTTGTGGAACCTGTCGAGCTCCTGTTTGCACTTTTGTGGTAGTGCGAAGTAGTACGAGCCGAGGCCATACCGGAATAAGCTTTCACAGAATAAACGGTAGAAGACTCGGACATCTGCTGTGCGTGTCCACGGGAGCCGCGCGAGTGCCCGCACCGCTACCATGCGGCGCCGCAACTTTCCTAGCATTTTCTCGGTGTGCTTGCGAAATCTCATTTCGCGGTCTAGCGTGATCCCTAGGAATTTTGGATGCGACTCATACGGCAACTCGGTGCCCACTCCGCTGTGCGTGTACAGCTTCAGCTCCTTCTCCTCTTGTTGGAAAACCCGCTGGAGCACCGTTAGTGTGCACTTCGTGGGTGAAAGCGACATGTTGTTCCGCCGGCACCAGTCGTGTAACTGGTCCAGCGCCGCCTGTAGCTTTCTCTCTGTTTCTTCGGGGTCATCGTACTCGACCGAGATTGCGAGGTCGTCCATGTACAAGAAGACCTCGCATCCCGTGCCCTCCAACACTTCCGCGAGCTCGAAAAAGTCGCAGAAAACCGTGGGCCCGATGACCGTCCCCTGTGGTACTCCTTGCGGGATTTTGTGCACCTCGCTTCGCCCTCCTGCGTACTCGACGACCCTTGTGCGGTCGCCGCAAAAGTTCCGCGTCCACCTGACTAGCAACGCGTGTTCTGCTCTTTTGTCCTCCGGGAGGCGCGCGCCATTCTTCAACGCGTGGCGCGCGTACTTGTGCCTGTTCACTCGGTCGAAGGCGGTCTCTAGGTCGATCAACACCAAGGCTCTACGCTTGCCGGCGCGGAACGTCTTTTGTGCCCTCGCGGAGAGCGTGGCGACGTGTTCCGCCGCCCCTCGGTGCTTGCAGTCGCCGTACTGCAGGTGGGAGCGAACTGGCGCCCCTGCTTGTGCAAACAGGAGCCGGGTGCGGTTTTGGACGCAGCGTTCTAACAACTTGGCCAGGATTGGCGTCAAGGCTACTGGTCGGTAGGAACTCGGTTTGTCGACCGGCTTGGACGGTTTCAGCAGTGGCTTCAGCAACTCCCGCTTCAACGTTTGCGGCGTTCCTCCGGTGTTCACACAGTCGGAGAAAAAACCGCGAAGAAACTTTTTCCCTGCTGTGGGCAAGTTCTTAAACTGTGGCCCCTTCAACCCGTCCGGGCCCCCCGCCGACGTTGACGACTGCGAGACCAGTGCTGCTTCTACCTCGTCGAGCGTGAACTCGATCCGTGTGCTTGGCTTTATCTCCGTGCTGAAGATTTTCTCTGCTTCTCTTTTCGCGGTCTGCTCCTCTGCTTCGTCCAACGTCGGCAAGGAGGCGTAGTGCTTTGCGAAGACCGTCGGTAACCCTGTGGCATGGGACTCGCCCTCGAACTTTAGCACTTTGGCCGCCCCCGTGACCGGTCTGCCGCCCGCTTCGAGTTCTCGCAACAGCTGAAAAGCGCCGCTCGTTGTTGCCTGCGCCTTCTCTGCTTTCTCCCGGAACTGTTTGCGCCGCCTCTCGTTCTCTGCTGCCCGCACGGCCCTGGTTGCTAGCTTCGTCTCCTTCTGCCAGCGGGCTCGCTCGTCCCCGGCCTGTGCTGCGTGGGCCCGGCGGGCGCATTCGTTTCGGCGAACGATTGCGGCCTCGAGCTCCGTGGGCTCGTGGTGCTTCCTCCGTGGCTTCACTTTCTTGGGGTTCACCGAAACCCTCGGAACGGCCTTGGCGGTCGCCGTTACTACTGCTTTGCGAAACAACTCGGCCTGCTTGGTCAGCGGCGTCCCCTCCGTCGGCGCGTTGGCGGTTAGGAAATTCGTAAACTCCTCGCGGTACAGGTCCCAGTCGGCTCGTTCGAACACCAGCTTCGTCTGCTTCCGCGTTACTACTGTTTCCTTCTGCTCTGACAGGGACTGGACTTGGGTCGGTGTTGGTAGTTGCGGGCCTGCGAAAAACGACTGCACCAAGGGAACCGCTGCGACCCAGCTCGCCGCCCACTTCCCTAGCCGAAAGCCCCGGGGCTCGGTCGCCTTGCTGTTTGCTTGCGCCTTCTTTTCCTTTCTCTGCTTTCTGCGCGCCGCTCCGCTCGTTTTTGACGGCGTTGCGCCCTGCTGCCGGCCTTGCGCGCCTGCTGTGCCGCCCCCTCCGAAGAGGAAACCGCCTGGGCCTTTGGTGCCTGTTGCACTGCTGTTTCCCGCGTCTGCTACCCCTTCTGCTTTCCCTGCCTGGTGTGCGGAGCCGCGGCTGCCCGCGGCGCTGCTCGTGCTGGTGCTGCTTGCCCCCTGGGCTCCTGTCCTCGCTGCCGGTTGCGGGATGCAGAACACCAGCGCGCTGTGGTCGCTCGCTAGTGGTACTACTGCCGGTCCGTTTGGCTGCACTGCAAATGCCCGCGCTGCTAGTGAGTCAGACATCAAGAGCCAGTCCGGACTGGTTTCCGAACTGGGTCGCGTTGGCGTCTCCCGGTTCGCGAATGTCGCGAGGCCTTGGTCTAGTGCAAACTGTTCGACGTCGCTACCCCTTTGGTCGTCCCGCTCCGCCGGTGGAAAAACTGCTGTGCTGTGGCCGTTGACGTCCCAACTGAAGAAGACTTCGCTCCCGTTCTTGCCCTTCGGCAGTGGCAGCCCCTTCGCCCCGGGGGCGGTGTACACTGCTGCACCTGTGAAGGCTGCGTTCTTCGCTGTGCCACTGTAGACGTGTGCGGCTGCTAGGTTGTGCCGGCCTCCTTCTTCCGTGTTCCACTGAAAACCGTCCTTCGCGTCTTCTGCCTTTACGTTTTTGTGCGCTACTACGGCGGCGCCCCCGTATGTCGCGTTTCCGCCGCTGCCTGACGTTGCGGGGGAGAACGATACCAGCACGAACTCGTCCCCCAACAAGCGCACGAACTCGCCGAACTCTTCCTCCGTTTCGCACCAGTGCTCCTGCAGGAAGATGAGGGAGCTGTCTACCCCCCGGACCAACCTCCGCAGGCCTGGCGCTTTTGCTGCTTTTGCTTTTTCTGAACGGACGCTCTGGCAGTTCCACTGCACTCCCACCTCTCCGGCCCACTCGGTTCGGGATGGGAGGTCCGGGATGGCGAAGTCTAACGTCACCTCCCGCGGCGCGCGCCTCCTGGACGTAGCCCACCTTGTAGTGGGACATCTGCGCCGGGCCCCCGCCGGTGTGTATCCCTCTCGGGTACGCTGGCAGCATCACGCGCGTGACTTCCGGGTGCTCTTCTGCGGCATGGCTCAACATACCCTTCAGAGCGTTGACCCGCCCTACCTGGTAGACCCTGTTGGCGTTTGGGTCTTCCCGGCAGGTCGTGCACTCGTGCCTCTTGTCCGGTGTCCCTTTGTCCGGCGTGATGTCGTGGCAGAGAAGTTCCGTCGTCTTGTCGAAGCGATGGCTGCAGGGCACTGTTAGTGGCCTGCCCCACGCGTCCGTGCCGTCTTCCTTCGCCTGTTCGTCCTGGGACGGCGCTGGGCGTGCCTTCCTGCTGCTGTTGCTACTGCTCGCAGCCCCCGCGCTCGGGTTCTGCTGCCTCTGTTCTCGCTGCGCTAGCCTTTGCCTGCCCGCAATTGCTTCTTGGCTGTTTTCGCCGTAGAAGCGCTCACGGACCTCTTGCTCCGTCAAAACACCCCGGTTTACGAGGCTCCGCTTGCTCTCCCCCGGCATCAGGTCGACAGCGCCGTTTCTGTGGGTGCGCGTCCACATGATGTCGTCCTCGTCCTCGACCTCTACGAAGGCGGTGCTTGCGCCTCTCAGCGTGTTGTTGGGGTGGAGCCTCGGCGTTTTGTTTCTCCTTTTTTCCCTTTCCTGCGCCGGCCTCGCGGGCGGCTCCTGCCTCTGCTCTTCCCCTTGGCCTGCTCTTCTTTGCGACGCCTGTCTCTGTTCTGTCTCGCGGCCGCCGGCTCCTTGTGCTGCCGCCTGGCCTGTGGCTTTTGTTGCTGTTCCCTTTAGCTTTGCCGGAGGGTTGACGAGGTCACTGAACCTGGTGGACACGCTGTCTACCGCTTCTGTGACCGTGTGCACCGCTGCCGCGACGTCCGCCGCCGCGCTCAACAGACCGAAGCCCGTGTTCTGTGCCAACTGCCTGAGCAGCACGGCCGTTTCGCCGCTTCCGTGTTCTTCTTCTCCACGCCTTTCTTTCTCGCGCCCCGTGCCCCGGCTTTCGGCGGCGGCTGGTGTGGCCTTTTTTTCTTCTTTTTTGGCGAACCCTACTTCTTGTGGGTGCTCTGCTTTTTCGCAGTGTGTGTTCCAGGGGCTGCGCGCGCCTGTGGCGCGGTCATACACCAACAACGCGAGCGCGGAACCAAAGACCAGCAACATGACGTCGAAAACGTGCACCGTTGTTGCGACCTGAGCCCCCAGGCGGAGGAGGTGTTCCTCGTCCAGGGTCAGCGCCAGGCCCCTGGCAAGTTTGTCTTCTATCCGCCGCCGGAGCTCCGGCGCGAGTGGCTCCGGCTGTATTAGCCACTTTGCCAACAGGGAAACCAGCAGGGCCGAGATTACAAAAACCCCGAGCAAGTGACTGCAGTTATATTCTCTTCGCAAAACTATGTATTTCGTGGTAGCTTGGGGAAGGGGTGCGGACAAACTGCTGCCTCCCGCCGCTAGAAAACGCCCGTCTTGCCGGAGTGGCACCCTCGTCACTGGCGGCTTCCCGATGTCCTTCGGACCGCTCGCCGGTTGCTGCTCGGGGCGCTGCTCCTCGTCGTCGCTACTAGAGTCTGCTTCCGCCTTGTTCCCCTTGCCCGCAGACAACTGTGGCACCATGGCGCTACGCGGCTGTCCTGGGTAGACAAAAGTTTGCGGGGCTGCAACTTGCGGCAACTGCGTGTAGTGCTGCTGGTTGATCCAGGGGTCGGGTGGGATGTCTGGTGGGGGGAGCCCGGGCGGAGCTTGGTGCGGGGGCATTGTGGAAACAGGATATTGCTGCTGGCCCCCCCAATAGGCAGTGTTCTGGGCCGCCGGGTGTCCCTGGTACAGCGCGGCGCCCTCGCGGTGGAATTGCTGCTGGCCGCCCCCGCGGTAGTAGTGGTGCTGCTGGCCGCCGCCATAGAACTGCTGGGCGTATCCCTGCGTCCCGTCTCCAGGGTGCCAATTATAGCCGCCCCAGGAAGTGTTCTCTCTCTGGGCGCCATGGCCTTGGTACTGGGGTGCCCTGCCCGCGCTGGAGTTGCTGGAGCTGCTGCTGCTGCCGCCTCCCCTCGCGATCATCGGGTTACCCGCCCCGCTCATGTAGCCTCCTACCCAATTTAATTATTATCTCCCCGGACTATCTGCAAAGAGACCAGCTTTTCAGCAGGTCTCGGGACGGCGACGTACGACAGACCGCGGCGGAAGAGGTGCTGCGGCCGCCGTCAACGAACCGCAGCGGAATAGCGTCGGCGGAACAAACTTGGAGGGCGAATGTCGGCGTGTGGGGACGAAGAGCTCGAAGCTGGAAAGTACAACGACGTAGATCAGGCCGACTGGAGATCACCCCGAGGGCGGGAATGGCAGGAAGATCTTGAGCGCGTTTTTGCCAAATCCCGATGCTGTCACCCGCGAAGAGCTCGCCGAGCGCTCACCGTCATTTTCCCCTTTAGGCGTTGGAGAACAGCGCGGCGTAGACGGAAATCTCGCAGAGAAACATGCTGTGTGCCCAACTTCCTGCTTATCTCCCCGACCTATCTGCAAAGCGACCCGCTTTTGTATGTGTGGCTCTCGAGACGGCGATGTGGGACGGACCACAGCGAACGACACGCCACTGCTGCGGAGTTGTTCCTTGCCCCGCCGGGCTGGCCGAGCGACACGCCCCGCCTTGTTCCCCTCTAAAACTGGGCGTCGTCCTGTTCCCAACTCTGTGACGTGGCTGGCTCTTCGGTAAAATCTTCACTGTTCCGCGCTGTACGTCTCGCCTTGCCCCACTCTAAAACTAGCGGACTTCGTGTCGCGGTGGCCGGATGAGTTGTTGTTGCAGCGTTCGCACCGTCGCAAGGATGCGTTGTTGTTGCAGCGTTCACACCGTCGCATTTGAAGGGAAACGGCCTCCAACCCCGGAGAGAGCGTCCGCCAGGCTTTTAAACCTTCTCCCCCGGAATGGGACGCGGTCGCGGTTATGATTTGCTTGCGGTTTGTCTCCAGACGCGGCGGCACAGTCGATTTTCCCCAAGAAAGGCACTGCCTGGGCCCCAAAAAATACCGCGTCAGGTCGTGTCTGGAGGAAAACAGACACACTTCCTTGCCGGCGCCGTGCCGTGAGGCCAGCTGGTGACGAAGACGCGGCTGGTGCTGGTGAACTACTGAGCCGCTTCACGGAAGTGGAAGTGCTGCTGGGGGCGAGCTTGGGTGCCGCCGTGCCGTCGCGACGGTGCTGCAGGATCTTTTTCTTGTCTCGCACCGGGAGAGCGTTTTTATGAAGAGAGCGTTTCTATGAAGTTTTTTTTTGAGCGCAAAGCCGCTAGAGTAAACATACAAGCTTTTCACTGGGGAGCTAAGTTGTGCTGCCGCTTGTGTCTGAGCCGTTTACGACTAAAAACTGCTGACTTCCGACTACTGCTGTGTTGCTTTTTCCCGGTTTTTCTCCTTTTTCCCCGCTTTCCGGTGGTTTGGTTGAAGCCGAGTGGATGGATACAGGTCGTAAACTGGCGTCCCGGTGTTGCTGCTCGGTCCGCGTCGCCTGTTTGTTCGTTCGTCTTCAGGATCAGGCTTTGCGCTGCTTCGCAACACCCGAATAAGCCTGGAGATCTGCTCGCGCGATGAATCCTTCCTACGACCAGACCTCTGCTGCTGCGAGCGTACGGCTGTTGCTACTGAAGATGAAGATCGACGGGGAGGCACGCTGCTACTGACTGCTGCTTCCTGAAGATTACTACGGCGCTTTGGAGCCCGATCGCCTCGCTGGAGCAACAACTGCTGAGGAAGGTGGACGAGAGCAACGTGCGCGGAAGAAGAGGCCCGGCTTAATGACAGGCGCGCTGGACCTGTAAAGCGTCCCACTGGGTGGCGCGACACGTCTCGCCTTGTTCCGCTCTAAAACTGTAGCGCTGTTGCTTGCCTTCCTTGGGTGACGCGAGTATCATGCGCGGAAGAAGAGGCCCGGTGGGATGAAGGACATGTTCCAGCCGAAGCGCGACGTTTTTTGCCCACCCCGCTGGGTAGCCCGACGCGTCTCGCCTTGTTCCACTCTAAAACTGCTCGTCGACATGAAAAATCTTCGCCGCTTCACTTCTTCTTCGTTCGCCTCGCCTTGTCCCACTCTAAAACCCCTTCTGCTTGCTCGTCTTGGGTGACGAGAGTAGCGCGCGCGGAAGAAAAGGCCCGGCGGGGTGAAGGACGTGTCTCGCGGCACGTCTTCAGACGCGGCGGCACGGTCGAATTTCCGCCAGAAACGCGCTGCCGGATCCCCAAAAAATACGGCGTTGGGTCGTGTCTGAAGGGAAACAGACACACTTTCTTGCCGGCCGCGGGAGGAGGGGTAATGGGGATGGATTCGCTTATGTGGCGTCGCTTCGTCTCCCCCGCTTTTGCGTGTGGCTGTTTTGTCCCGACGGTATTGCAGGAGCTAGGCGCTAAAGGCGAAACCCAATGCGGCCGGAGGCCCAGGTGGATTCGGCGCCGGAGAACGTCCGATCTTCGTCGCGGAGTCGAGATTTTGCCGGATTTCCGGGAAAAATCCTGCGAAATTTGCCTCTCCCGACTACAAACGGTTGCTTCGGCGCCCACGTGTCAGGATGACTGCAACAAGCGTTGCGGAGCGGATGTCCAGACGCGTGCCGCGGGAACACCGACCTCGCTCCAGGTCAACCGCTCGTCTTCCGTGGTTTTTGCCGCCCTGCCACCCCCAGTCTCGCCGACGACCACGTGTTGTCGCCTGCTGATCAGGTCGTCTGCCGGTAGGGTGTTGCCTTTTACCGTCTCCTGGAAACTCGGAAGAACGGTAGATCTGGTAAAAGTGAGGCGGTGACGAAGGCCTGGCACAGCGAGCGATCCGTCTTGCTGGCACTGGCTTCTGCGGGCAGGACAGCGGAAACCCCGGAGAGCGTCCTGCGGGAAGGGCAACGGAAAACCCCAGAAAGCGTGCTGCTCCTCCCTCCGCGTCACAGCTCCCCTGCGTCGTTTTCTACTCCAACGTCAATGGTTCCCCCAAGATCTCCAATTCTCCGCGCGCGCCGCAACTGCTGGATCTCCACCTGAAGTCGCGCGTTTTCTTGTCGGAGCCTCTGGATGCGGTCGAGGACTTCCCCCTGCAACTTTTCTTCAACTCGAAGCAGGAGCGCCGGAACAGCAGAACCACCACCGAAGGGGTCGTATATCTGGTTCACCACGAAGAACTTTTCGTTTTTCGACGTGCTATCGACCCAGTCCACCTGTACGTAGCTGTGCTTTTCTGCTCGGAGGTTGTGCAGAAGGTCCGAGACGGTTCCCGCTAAGGTCGTGCTCGTGACGATACGCTGCGGGGGGGTGATGAGGCTCAAGTTTATCAGGGACGGGCGGTGGCTGTACTCAAACACGAAATCCACATAGTCGCCGCGTTTCTTTGGCTCTCCCTTCAATTCCCAGGTCTTGTCTGCTACCGCACTTCCTTCAAAATCCCGCTCTCGTTTCACCAGGACCGAGGAGCACCGGGAATGCAGCAGAAGAGGGAGATGCGACGTGTCCAAGAGCTGCTGTCGTGTGTCAAGCGTGTTGGAAAGGAATTCTTCCAGCTCCCCGCTTGTTATCACTCCTCTCCGCACCAGCTCTGCTAATTCTGTTCGTTCTTCGTGCCGTCTCTGCATCGCATCGGCGCGAGACGTTGATCTAAATGCTGTAGCTGCAGTTGTTGTAGAAATTTCTGCGGGGCTGGGAGAGTCGAACTGTCTAGCGTAGAAAAAGGTCTTCAAGAAATCACCGAAGGCGGACCCCTGGCGCCCTTGCTGCTAACCTGGACGCGGATGGACTATGACGGTCCTCTGCCTCGGATCACTGGCACTGCCACTGGGATGCGTGGGATTAGCTAGACAACGACCACCCTTTTGTTTTGCGCGTCTCTGTATTTGTTGCTGTTGCTGCGTGTCCGTCGCCGCTTCGGACCGCGCCAAAATGGCGAAATCTTCACTGTCCGGTCTCGGCTATCCACTAGCACGTGGCCGGCCGAACTATGACGACCGGAAGTGAGTCACACTTGCCTTTCCTAGACGAGCAACATCTCTCGCGGTTCGTTATGATGGTGGCTTCTGTTGTAGTTGTTCTGGGGGCGTGGACTGCATGTCGGGGTTGTTGTAGCAGGTTGCTGTCGTCTTTCCTGGTGCTTTTCCAACCGGAGAAGGAGTATGCACGAGGGCACTATCAGGCCCTGCGCTGCTCGTCCCTGTAGCTAGGTCGGCCCCACGAAAAACAGACGGAAATAAGGAAAACAATACCACAAAGTGGAGGAGTGATGGTCCGGGTCATGAGTATTTCGCGGGAGACGCCTCGGGGAGAACCTATAGCCGAATAGGCCAGGTAATCCCCAAGAGTCTCGGCACACGGCCATCAGGATCCTATTTGCATTTCCATTTGATTCCTTCGGAGATCATAGATTCTGATCGCAGTACCTCGATGGATACAGGATAGATCCCAGATCTGACGAATTCCTC
>CAJINV010000005.1:4564783-4610566 GCA_905178155.1 Amoebophrya sp. A120
GCGCTGCGGGAAGCGACTACAAGCAAAGAAAGACGGTGGACACTTCTTGAACGCTTGAGCCAGGAAAGGTGCCTAAACTCTAGCAAAATGCCCACGTGATAGATGTAAGCGCGACCCCGTTCACACACTTAAAGAAGAGAAAAGGCGCGACGGCGATTAGGCGCATGCTATGCACCACATCAGCCCGCATGGGAGTAACCTTATCGGACAAAGAGTAAGAAGAGAAACGCGCTCCCAAGAGAAACGCCCGAAGCCTTACATAGGTCAGCAAATAGCCCCGCGCTTTGGTCTACCCCTGTCGTGTTTTTTTTCGCCCGCCCGTAAGGATTGCGCATTTTTGGAAGCCACCCCCCCACGTAAGTTATACCCTCGAGTCCTTTCGCTTTTTAGTGGCGCACCCAAAAAAGAAAATGGCGAAGCTGGAACTCAGTGAGCGCATCGCCTGGCCCGACCGGTGTGAGGTCTGTCATTTTCGCCGCCGGGACGTTGAGAACGACTCCGACTGCTGCCGCGTGTGCAATGGATTTAGCACCGCCTGCGATAAGTGCCAGACCCGATACCCAGCCGGGTACTTCAATTATCCCGATCGCATCAATGCCCTTCGGTGCGAGGAAATTCAGAAGAGCCAGAAGTGGCCGCGCCCTGTGCCGCCATTAACCCACAGCGGTTTTTTTCCTGTCCTCGAAGTGTTCGAGGCGCTTGCTGGTGATGCAGCACCACAGGCCCCGACCCAACTGGACAACCTTTGCCGGCCGTGCGCCATCAAGGCCAACGTCTTCACTGCGCCGGAGTACGCTCTCCCCCACCCGCCCGAGGTTTGGGGAGAGATGGAAGTAGAAGCAGCCCCGTGCAAGTGGTGTGGCGTGTATGTTTACGAAAATACGGAGGCAACGTGGGACCCTGCAACAGAGCAGCAGAAGACCTGCATCCTCTGCAACGACGGCGCGGAGGCGCTTTCCTCGGACTTTTGGGAAAGGTTGACCGATGGCCGGGAGGAATACATCCATGAGTGGGAGACGGTTCCGAAGGCCTCCGCCCTGTACGCGCGAGCAAATTCCAACGTCGCTATGATGCGCTACCAATATGAACCACGGGACGCGCGGAGGCACACCAAGAAGGAGCGGAAGTACATGGGCCGGCGCGCCGAGTCGTTTCCCTTGGGCTCCCAGTTGTTCTCGTTCGGGACTGGCCTATGGTGCCCCAACTACTTAGCGGACTGCCTCGGGATCAAAGTGGCTCTGACGGTGGCGGCAGGAGGGAAGTCGCCGCGGGCGCAGGAAAAAAAGGCAGCCGCCGACATGCTCGGGCTCCTGACCCGGAGGAACCGCGGGCACCCGGTCTACAGCCATGTAAATTTTCAGCGCTACCTGAACGACCCGGGGCCAATTACCGGGCTCGGGCTTGAGCTTGACGCCGGGGGGGTTTGTGGGGTGACCATTCGCGTAAACGCCGGACGCATGCGCGAAGGGTCCGAGATTTTTTTCCCCACGAAGGAGCAGCACGACATGGATGCGAAGAAGATCCACCAAAAGCATGAGGACCTGACGCGGTTGTGGGAGCAGTTGCTCGGCGTCGAGTTTCCGCTGCTTTTCGTGAACGGCCTGACTTTGCCGGCCAACGTGACTACGAAGTGCTTTCTCCGCCAGTATTTCGCACGCCCGGAAATGATGAGCCCCGTGCTCCATGACCTCCACCAGGAGCTGCTCCTGCGCTTTTCCCTCAATCAGCGGCAGCGCCTCATCCTCGCCTATTCGGCAGCGTACCAAAAAAGCCACCCGGGAAAGCTTCCCCGCCGCCTGCCCGCCAACGTGCCCGGCTCGTTAGAAGAAGTCGCGGAACAGCGGGGCAAGGCGTTCGCCATCATGCGCAAGCTCGGCGCTGCGGACCTCATGACGACCGCGACGCAAGCAGACGACACGCGCGAACTTGTCGCCGAGGCTTCGCGCAGACCCTGGGGCACCTGTGGCGTTCTCGACGAACCCGCTGCAAGCGTGCGCGCCTTTCAAGCGAAGATGTGGCTGCACACGGACAGCCTGGAGCAAATCTACGGCCCCTGCGCCGCAGTAACTTGGGGAAAAGAGGCCCAGCCCAGCAGCGGCAGACCGCACCAGCACACTCTGACGTGGTTCCTGCTTCCGCTTTTGCTCGAGCAGGATTTCGATGAATTCATTACCCGCAGCCGCGACTTCATTCCCCAAGACTGCCCCGCTTGGAAAGAAACCGCCGACAAAGTTTTCTACCATAACCACACAGCGGCCTGCTTGCGACCCGGCCAGACGCAGTGCCTCCGGCGCATTCCTGCCGTGGTCGTTGCGGTCACATATCTCGACGACCGGGGCTTCTTGCAGATCGAGACCGACCCCGCCGATGTGATGTTCGTCGGTATCGACAAAAAGACCTTCTGCCGGTTTCGTGCGCATTGCCACGCAACAGGGGTCGGGGGGGCCAACAAAGTCCGCTACGTGATCACCTACCCGATTAAGAAGATGAAGCCCCTCGGGAAAAACACGGAGCAGGGAAGCTGGCAAATGTTCGAGCAGGACGGGCGCTTTAATGAGGTCGAGACGCTTCACGCGGCCCAGGTGCTTCCCGCGTCGGATGCGGCTGCCGAGCTCTATGGCTTCAACCGGCTCGGGGTCCACGTCCCCGACGGCCTTCTCCGTCCGATTCTCGTAAATGAGTACCACATCGACTCCGCGCGTTGTTTCCGTATGGCGGCAGGGCCGACGGATTACGTCAGCAACTGGCTCGACCGGCCGGAAAAATATCGCTCTTGGTCGCTTGAACGGTTCTCCCTCGGCACTATCCCGTCGGCAGACGCGCGGCTTCTGGCGCCTTTCATGCACTGGCGCCCAGCGATCCACGAGGAAGAGTTTCGCGGGGAGACGCGGTTCGGCGTTGTCTTGGAATTGCAGACGCTTCGGGAGTTCGTCCAGTTCTTAGAGGAACACCGGAAGGAAATTCGCGGCAACACGGCGGGCGCGCTCGAGAAAGCCAGGCGCATCCTCGCAAAACGCGACCCCTTTCGGGAGATCGCCCACATCCGCGGCAAAAATTTCGGGGACACCTATCTGCTGTGGCTTTGTGGGCTGCATCTTGTTGAAAGGGCTGACGTGGAGGAGTATTTTGACGACCCCGCAGCGAGCATGCGGCGCTGGAATTACCCCGCCCACCTTGCGGGGTTTGTTTTTCAAAACTTTTTGGATGAACTCACCCAATTGCGGCCGCAGACCGGCCCGCTGACGCTTTTCGTGAAGTACTTCACAAACTTCCAGGCGGAGGCCCGGCAGATTGCATGGCAGTGGCTTGAGGACGAACATGGAATCCCGGCGAAGGTCATCGCGCAGCGGCTCGAGCGCGAAGGCATCGACCGCCACACGATTCGCCAGACCCGCCCGGACGCGGCCACCCACCTGATGACCTTCGGATCCGACCGCGAGCGACGGCAGTACTATGTCGACGCATACCACGCCCGCATCCGCGCAAACCGCCAGGCACACGCGCGGGAGTTCGCAAACCTTCTCCATGGTGCCGACCCGAACGCGATCGAGATGACACCCGGACAGAAAGCAGCCTTCTATGAGTTCATGGACGGCGGCACCGAGACCCCTAACGCGGTCGCCGACGTTGTTGCATGCGACGAAGCTGCCGGGGCCGGCAAGGCCATTCTGATTCGTGCAATCGAGCTCGCCTCCTACCTTCGGGGCCTTGTCATTATTCTGCTCGCCTCCACCGGGCAGGCCGCCACAATCATCGGCGGCAAGACAATGCACGACGGCCTCGGGATGACGATCGAGCTCGAGGACAGCAAGGCTTGGGGGGAGGAGGCGCAAGCACTTGCCGGCGCGGCCGACATTGTTCTGATCGATGAGGACGCCATGGGTAACGCTGAGTGGTTCGAGACTGGGGAGAAAAAGGTCGGCGATCAGACGCTTCTTTGGATGCAGGCCCTTGGCAAGGCGTCGGGCCGGGCACGCGCGAAGCCCTGGGGCGCGAAGAAGGTCGGGCTCCTCGGCGACACCCACCAGCTTCCCAGCGTGTTGCGACTCACAAAAGCCACGGACGCCCTTCTTGCTGGATCGCCGACGCCGTTCGCCCGGTATGTGGAGACCCTCCCACGCGTGCGCTACATCTACACCGACAACGGGAAACACAACCCGCGCTACGACACACAGGAATGGAGTGAAGAGCTGGACCCTATTCGAACGGGCGAGACGAAGGAGATCGACCTCACCACCTTCGGGCGGGTCGGCGCTGCGGACGCGGAATACTCCTACCAATGGCTTGGGGAGCGTGTTCGCATTGGTGGCGGCGTCGATGCCCTGAACAAAGTGGAGATCGTTGTCGGCACCCATCGCGAACGCCGCCGGGTTCTCGGGGTGCGCGCGCGGGCTTTGCGTTCCCTGCGGGTCGCGTGCCGCACATACAAACCCCTGATGCTCAACATGCAGAATCCATTGCTTGAAGGCTTCGAGACCGAAGAATCGACACGGTCGGAGGCTCTGGAGCTCTTCATCGGTGAGCGCGTCGCCCTTACGGGCCCACTCAGATTATTGCAACGCACATACGCGACCAACTCCCGCGGCATCCTTCGCGGGTTCGGCGACACTTTCGTCCTTGTGCGATTTGACGACACAGGGATGGAGGAAGAAGTGCCGCTCAACAGTACCTGGGAAGAAGACGTGGACGCGGATCCGGGCGCGCGCTGGTTGGTTTTGGCGATCGGGGTCCGTGCCAGCGTGGTCAGCACGATCCACAGCTTCCAGGGGCGCACGGTTGCCCTCGGTATCCTTTACGTGATTTCCGTCGCAACCATCTGGGTACTCCATGGGATCGCCTTCACCATGCTCAGCCGGCCGCGAAGTCGCAGCCAGGTCGCGCTTTATCGCGAGGACGGGGTCACGACGTTAGAGAACTACGTCGACCTTGCGACGTTTGGACTACCGCGTCCGCGCGTTAGATGGTTCCCGTAAGTTCCCTACCCCTCTGCGCCCTTATGAGTATGCCGATCAATTTACTATTTTATTTCTTTTTTAGTGCTTCACTGCTAGCCCTTTCCTGGTATTTTGCCCCCGGGCCAGGCGCATGCTTTTCATTCCCACCCCTTGAAGGAAGTACTCCCAAAGCCCCCCCCGTTGATCGAGTTCGCCGCTAAGCCTTCGCCTTTATTTTATTTGTCTGATACCCCCCCCGGTCTTTTGTCTTGCTTCTCTTGATGTATTTGCTTGGTGCTGCACCAGGTCCCTAACACAATAGGCCGAACCACACAAACAAAGAAACCAAAAGAAACCACTGACCCGCTCTGTTTGCCCTTTTGTTGTGAACAAAGAAACCAAAAGAAACCACTGACCCGCTCTGTTTGCCCTTTTGTTGTGCGCCATCCGAAGAACACGCGCCGAGAAAGAATCTGCCACCCTGGTCACAGGCTGGCCAGCAGGTCGTGGCTGGCAATCTGGCCCCGGTGTGTTTTCGCTTTTCTTTGAGGTCTGAGATGTAAGACCTGAGCTCTGAAGTCCGAGGGGTGGCGTTTGCGACGTGATGCCTGAGATCTGGGAGTCGGGCTCCGAGGTTGGTTCGAGAGGCTCGAGGGCTGAGATTCGTGGTCTGAGATTCGAGGTCTGGGATTCGAGATCTGAGACCCGAGCGATGAGACTCGAGATCTGAGACTCGAGATCTGAGACTGGGCTCGAGATCTGAGACTCGAGATCTGAGCCTCAAGATCTGGGATGCGAGATCTGATCTCTGAGATTTCAGATCTGAAGACTGAGACATGAGGCGTGAGATCTGAGATCTGATCGCAAGTCTGCAGATTTCAAATATGAAAGTTTGAAACTTGAAAACTTGAAAGTTGAAAACCTGAAACTCCAAATTTTGAAACTTGAAAATTTGAAATTTGAAAACGTGAAACTTGAAAAATTGAAAACTTGCAATCTGAAAACTTGAAATCTGAAAACTTGAAATCTGAAAACTTGAAATCTGAAAACTTGAAATCTGAAAACTTGAAATTTGAAAATGTGAAATTGAAATGTTTGAAAGTGTGAAATTGAAATGTGCAAATGTGAAATTTGAAATGTCATATTTGCATTTGACGGATCCGGTTTGTCAAATCTGTTTTTGACGGATCCGGTTCTCGCTTCTCGGATATTCGACTCGAACTCTCCTCAGCTCGCAACTAGAACTATAGGGTCGGCCGAGCACCCAACATGCAGATGATTCGTTTTCTACTTATCGCTTACTGGGCCCCAGCGCTGTGATCAGTCTTCTCCTGTCCAGTTTATTCTCCTTCGTGGTAAGTATTTTCGTACGCCCAGCAACGCACAAGTGGTTTTCACCAACTACTTTTACATTCTTATGTCACGCCAGCGCCTCCCCCACGGTTCGACTCACGACGACCTGCCTCACCTCCAGACTATGAAAAAAGTAGTGGAGGAGCCTGTCGGGGAGAAATCTGGGGTGAAGATTAAAGTAAAACTCAGTGAAGTCGTGGAATTTCGATTTATTTGCATCACTTGTTCTCGGGTAGTCTTTATTGTCCTTTGCGCTTCCAAAGTCGTGCTCTTCTTGCTGGAGTTGTTCATCAGCCTCTTCCTCCAATATCTGGTGGTCGAAAATCCGAAAAAAACCACTATTCCTGTTGATTTGCTCCCTACTCGTCCGGTGCTGTTTCCTCCTCTTGATTTTCATTTTGCACGACGATGTTCTTGCCGCACTGGCGGTCCTCTGGTGTTCTTGCCTGCCCGTCTGATCCTGGTCCTCGCGGGATGATGCAGCGTTTTTCGGTGCTGGAACTGCTGGTGCATCTGCTTCTACTTGCGTTTTATTTCCGATAAAAATTCCACCGAATTGCTCCCGTTCTAATTTCTTCTCCGCAGCAAGAAACGCATCCAACATCCGGATCTCTTTATTGTCATCTCTTACTCTTTCATCCACATGATCTCTAGCTTGCGGCTTCGCACCATTTATTTCAGCTATTTGCTCCACTTCTACTGCATCCGATGGATGATATGTTGCCCTGCCGCTGTCAGCACGGGTCTTGCTCATGATCGTAGCCACCCGTCTTTCCAAAAATTTTCGCAACGTCATGTAATAGAGTCTCCGGATATGCAACGTAAATTTCCCGTTGATGTAAAAAATGCATGATAAACTTCACCAATTTGGAGTGTAACACTTGTCATGCTAAACTAGGACTGATGCTCAGTTTTGTCATGCAGAAGCCACATTTGAATTTGTACGTCGTGTACAGGAAATTTATTGTGGATATCGAAGTTCGTGAAATTCTGGGAACGTCAACCCCTTTATGCATTGCAAAAGTATCGTACTCGTATAAATGCATTACAAATTTCCCCAGCATGAGAAATAAAATTTGTAATGCGGATTTACCTTAAGAACAAGATTTGTAATGCAAGTCTTGCATATATACGAATACGATACTTTTGCACAGGATACCCTTCAGCAGCAGTTGAAACACCTGAAAGCCCGCGCCGGTTATGGCGTTCTCAAACGTTACACTCTCAGCTGTTACATGAATTTTTAATGCAAGACTAGCACAGGTGAGAGGGAGACCTCCCTTGCGCGTCTTGCATGACAGGTTTGGTGCGGATTACAGTGCTATTTAGCCCTCCGGGAATTTGTCATGCGAAGCAGCTTGATAGTCTGGCGGGTCATGGTCATTTTGCATGACAAATCATGTAACAGTTGAGAATGTAACGTTTGAGAGCCCCATACCGGTGGTAGATTCCTTGTGTTCTTCTGGAAATGTGGCCGCGGCACTTCTTCTGGGCAGGTGCAGATCGGTTGTCGCATGAAGAAGATGACCTTCGTGAAGATGTTCGTCACCGTCCGCAAGAAATCGCACCGCGTTTTTCAACACATGCGGGTAGTCAATGTGCAAAATGACTTATGAGAGTGCACAAGGACTCCCCCGTCCCTTCATTTGTGACGCAAAAACCCAAATCCAAGTGCTTCCCTGTGGCACTGCTTGCACGACAGATTCCGGACGAAGCCAAAACAGTACTACACGAGGCGCATGAATTTGTCATGCACAGGGTCCACGTCTGGTGGTGTTTGTATTGGTGTTCATGCAAAAGTACAAATGAGGGGGAGGCGGTGTGCACTCTCATATGACCTGTCGCACGGTGGAAGTCGGGCCAAACAAGTACTCTTTCGCGCCGTACAAAATCCGGTGCTCCAGCTTCCCCACAACGTGGATTTTCAGGATGGTGTGCTTGTTGTGTTTGTCGTCACTGTAGTCTTCTTGTTGTTCTTCACGGCGCTTGATGTTCAGTGTGGGAGTTCTTCGTGTACTTGTTCCTGTGCTAGGCTTGCCTGGTGCTGGTGTCCTTTTGTTACTTGTGCGGGGTCCGCTACCACCACTACGTGGTGGTCCCAACAACAACTGGTCCAGAGTCTTGACGTACCAAGAAGGCGCAGCGTCTCGTCGCTCTTGTCCTGTAGTATCTGATGAACCATGACCACCTGGCCCATAGTCCTCACCCGCCGTGGCGTAGTTTGTATTCTTGTCCATCATGCCTAAATGCAATCCGCTGACCCCATCGGTAATCGCCGCCAGCCGCACCCCGCTATCATGCTGCAAAAGTATCGTACTCGTAGTAGAAATCGCGATTATGCATAAATGCAAATCGACGTCGCAACCGCAAGGCAAATCAGCATGACACATTCCATTGATTTGGAATTTGTCATTCTGAGAAAGTTAAGTTTGTAAATTCGCAATTTCTACTAGCAGTCCCAGCACGAAGATATGATCTTGCAAGTCGTACCCGACTTTGTCCGCGAACTTGTCGTTCAGAAAGATGCTTTTTCTGATCCCGTCGACGATCTTTTGGTCGATGTCAAAACCGAAGGAAGTAGCGGTGACTTTATTTTTGGTCAAAGACAATTTCGTTTTTTTATCTTTTTATGAACTGCAAAAGTATCGTACTCGTATAAATGCATTACAAGTTTCCTCACCATGAGAAAAAAAATTTGCAATGCGGATTTGACTCAACAAAAAGATTTGTAATGCATGATTGCAATACGAATACGATGCTTTTGCACAGGATACTTTTCGACGCACAGCAATCTTTTCCAAACTGTCCACAAAGGCCACGGCCCAAAGCATGCAATCTCCGTAGTGCGGCCCCACTTCGATCAACTCTAACTGCTTTATTTGATGCGGGAGGTGGTCGACTTCGTCCACGAGGCCTTTTCCTTTTCGTTCGTGCTGCTGAAGTTGTCTTCCATTCTCTTGTTCAGATTCCAGAGATGGTAGTCCATCCAGCGGCGATGTTGAGTACTCACCTGCAGTTCGAGTCGACGAAGTGATCTTCACCTCGTCGTCCCTCGCCGCCATCCCACTTGTTTTCAGCCGCAAGTACATTTGCAAGACCGCATCTTGGCATTCCCGCGGGCAATACGGTGTGTTTTTGGCACGGAGCGCGGAGGCGACGACGCCGTGGAAGGTGAGGTAGTATCAAATGCAAAAATGTCTGGGTCTGGAAGAATCCAACTTGTCATGCTGATTTTGGATTCTAAAAAAATCTGTATTGCATGAGCAGCAAAGAGAGTCCAAGTTTTGCTGTACGGAAAGAGCATTTGTCATGCGGTATAGCCATCAGGAAGCCCTCGCAAAATCTGTGATGCTAGGGCATGCATCACAGAGATCAGGAGTCATGAAAAATGTGCATGACAAACCTGGCAATCTTCCAGACCCAGACATTTTTACATCTGATAGGTAACGGGGGAAGACGACTTGAAAGTAGGTATGTTTCTTGTGGTATCAAATGCAAAAATGTCTGGGTCTGGAAATTTGTGATGCTGGGTGGCGTATCACGATGAGGCCACAAGTGCTGGCCCAGCATGACAAGTTTCGGAGCCGCTAGGTGTTGCCTATTCTGCATGACAAACTGCGTTTCTGCATGACAGAAAAATGGGGCTCTTGGGCAACGTGCATGACAGATTCAAGAGCCATGCCAGACAAGCATGACAGACATGCATTCTTCCAGACCCAGACATTTTTACATTTGATATGTGGGCTGCGGCAGTGTTCATCTTGGACGGTAGTTGTATCTTATCGCCGTGATGTTCTTCTTCTTCATCCACCCCAACTACCTGATTGTGATTGTCATCTACTTTCCCTTCTAGTTCTGTTGTGGCCAGAAAAATCCTTCTCCACCACGTTTCCAACCTCTGGCTCCAATGCTGCCGGCCCTCGAACTTCCGGTTTTTTTGCAAGACCTCGTTCTTGATTGGTTTGGGAATGGTGTATTTGAAACTGTTTTTGCTGTGCATCATCTCCTCTTCCTGGTGTTTCATCATCCCGGATGTTGCTGCAGTTGCGCTTTTCGCTTCACCTGTTTCTACTGCGTCCTCAGGAGTTTTTATGGCAGTTGTCGCAGCAGTCGTCAAGCTGCTCCTGTTACCCGAATGCGAATCTACTTCGCCATCTTCACCACTGTCACATATTGATGATGAAAGAGTGTCAGCATGATCTTCTTCCGGAGTAGACGCGTCTTCGGTTGTTTCCGTGCCACTAGCTTGATGTTCAATCACAGCAGAAGATCCGGTCGTGTCGCTGGCCAACAACGCCTGCGCCCGGTGAAAATCCGGACTCAGCTGAGGCACTGCCTGGATTTCCACCACTTGGTGTAATTGGAACTGCGCCAGGATTTCCCAAAAGAACCACTTGTCGACCAGCAAATGCGGGCTTTCCTGGAATTTTTGCTGAATAAAAGTGAGCACGTCCTGCACGTCCGGCAGCCACAAATGCCGCAGGTTTCGCATTGCAAGGGAAAATCCCCCCACCTCCCCATAGTGAACGCATTTTGTCCTTCCGAAAATTTGTGATGCAGATTTGTGGCCACAAATCCTGTCTGTCTTGCCAGAAGGCAAACCCAGGGAGTCCGCCACGATATGCAGGCAGCTTGTAATGCTGCAAGGCCAACAAGAAAGACACCTGCCACGCTAAGCCCCTAATCAACCAAAAGCCCCCCCTCAGGCTTGCGATCTGGGCGCAGTGCTTTCCTGCAAGACAAATGTGATTTGTGTACACAAATCCCGCATCACAGGTTTCCGTTTCGATATGGGGAGGGAGGATTTTTCATTTTGATATTTCGCGCCGCAAACACAACCTCGTTTGCCTGCTTCACCCGTAAACTGAGATTCGCCAAGTGGCTCAATGCGTACGGAAGACAGAGGTCGAAATCTTTCTTCGTCAGAAATATGGGGCGCTCAAACGTTACATTCTCAAATGTTACATGATTTGTCATGCAAAAACGCTATCACTTTTCACAATTTCAAACCTTCTCCGCATGACAAGTTCTCGACACGCTAGATAGCATTGTAATCTGCTCCAAACCTGTAATGCAAAAGGAGCAACCTCGTCCTCGTCCCTTTCACTTTTGCCATTCCTGCATTACAAATCTCATGTAACAGTTGAGAATGTAACGTTTGAGAGCCCCATAAGAAACTCGCCGAAGCCCTGGCCTTCCGACGTGATCCGGGAGAGCGTGAGGTCCAGCTCCCTGAAGCGGTAGCGATGGTTGCAGTAACTGGCTGGACCTGGTGGACGAGGAGCGCCTGTAGTTGCCGGGAGAACTTCATTATGAAGAAGTAGTGAATTTGCGGGCAGGTGAAGGTCTTCGTACATCCAGCTCTGAATGTCGTGCTGATAGAAGTCTTTGGCGACGGCTATTGCTCTACTACTTGCCGCAGAAGAATCATTTGTTCCATTGTCATTGCCAAGCTGGTTGTTCGCCATCTCCTCGTCATCGTGGGCCAGCTCTTTCGTTTGAAGATTTTTAGATGATGGGCCGGCATTTCCGCCGCGGCGGCCATTATTTTCGATTTCGCCGTGCGTAGAAGTGCTGCTATCGACATTGTGTCCGTAGCGACCCACGCTAATATCTTCAGAAGTTTTTATTCCATGACCCTGCCGGAGCCCACGGTCGTGGTCTGCTTGTTCTCCACCCGCAACATCCTGCTCAAATTCCCGCACAATGCCGTCGTGCAACTCCGTCCAGGTTGGCCAGAAATCCACCTTCTCACTGACACTCCGATCGTTTGCTGTTCCCTGCTGGTCGCGGTTGCCTTGCCCAGCAAGCGACGACGACGGCGCACCAGAAGAAGTCGTCGCGCCCATCTTATTTGTGAAGTGAAGATCTGACGAGGTGCTGCTGTCACTGTCGCTGTCCAAAGAATTCTCGCTGCTACCACCGTCCTCGTCTCCGGGAGTAGTTTTTGCATGGTGGTGAAATCTATCAAATGCAAATATGTTGTGTGGGTCTGGAAGGATGCAAACTTGTGACGCAGCGGCCTTTCGATCCTACAAAAATCTGTATTGCATGAGCAGCCAGCCAATCCAGTTCTTGCCCCGCGCAGAGGGCATTTGTCATGCGGTATAGGCATCAGGAAGCCCTCACAAAATCTGTGATGGAGGGGCATGCATTACAGACATCCTGGGTCAAGGTCATGCAGAATGTGCATGAGCAACCGTGCATCGTTCCAGACCCAGACATATTTGCAATGCATAAAATCCGTACGTGTTCCAGGTCAGATGCGTCAGCGGGTACTGAAAAGCGACGCCGGCCTTCCTGTCGAGGCTCTTCGCCGGCTCTTCTTGCAGCGAACTGACGGCCAAGGCCGTCTTCAAATTTGTGTGCAGCATCACTGTATCCTGTGCAAAAGTATCCCATTCGTATAAATGCAAGTCTTGCATATACAATTTTTTTTCTTATAAAGTAAATCAGCATGACACATTTTATTTCTCTTTCTCATGCTGAGAAGATAATTTCAATTTGTCATGCGATATATACGAGTACGATACATTTGCAGTTCGTACACTGTCGCGGTCGACGCGTATCGTGCCATAATGGCGGATAACAACCCGAACACCGGCCAGGAAGGTGAGTCCTGTCGGTGGTCGTGCAACCGGTGAGGGGAGTCTGAGTCATAATGTGTAGCCGTGTCTTGTTCTACAGCGACGTCCTCTTCACCTGGACCCGCAAGCCGTCCTATCGCGAGCTGTGCCCAAGTTGTGGAGGGGGCAGCAATTCCAGCGCTGGACGACGAGTCCCCAATCCTCGTCGCCTTGTTCATCTTCAGGAGCCCATGATGTCGTCCATAGTCCATCACGTGTCGCACCACCTCGATGAACACATTCGCATTGTGGCTCAGGGCAGACCTCGTAGTTCCATGGTCTACAACTTCTGCGTGGACTTCCTGCTTCCGCCGCCGACGAAAAAAATCGGCCGAGAACAGAAGTGAAAGTGAATCTTCATGCGCTTCCTGGTACTGTTCATCACGAAGAGCAAGTATATTCTCATCCTCGTTCCCGCGTTCAGTTATTTCCTCAAAAAACGTCCGTGTTTGGTTCACCACCATACGAAGTTCCTGTCTCGGGAGGAACAGAAAGCTGGACAAGAGCAACGAAATCTCACCCAGGAAGCAGGAGCTGGTGCTGTCGTGCAGCTGGGACGTAGTCTGCAAATGGTGTGCAGAGGTCGGCGAGAAATAACTGGTGGCCTTGCCTCCAGATGTGGTTCTCGTTGTGCCAGCACCGTGGTCGGAGATCTTCTCGTTTAGGCCACTGGAGGTAGTTTTGTTCGGACCGGTATTTTTAAACTTCTGCCCTTGTTCAGGTAAAGCTCCGTCTTGGCCGCCGGCGGCTCTCGCGTCGCCTCGCGCCCGTAGCAGCTCCTTCGGTTTTCTGTCTAGCAGGCGGCGGCTCTGCCTGGCTGTTTTGTTACATCGCCATGGTAAAAAAAAGCTGTGGGCTTTGTTTTAATTACGCAAGAAGTAGTCGGTCGTGTTTTCGTTTTCAAGGTACTATCCTTTTTTCAGTCTGCATCAAAAGAACTCACACATGTTGCATCAGATCAAAACTTGTTCTTTTTTTATTTCTTTCTTGGAAGGCCAACAGAATTGAAATTTCTTACCCTATCCGCACCTCCTGCCACAGCTTTCCCAGGGTAACCAGCTCCCGTTATCCAAGTGAAAAATCTACCCCGTCACCCTAACTATAATTTCGAAGGAGTTGAGTTGATGCGACATTCACTACCTGTGCGTACTTCATGTTCATACACAAAAAAAAATAGGTACTACGTTGTGGTAGTATTACGTCCAGCAGGGTTTCCTCGGCAAGACAAGAGAAAACAAGGTCTGAAAATTACTTACGTGCCCCATACGCTTTATTCTCCTGCCTTTGCCAAATAACGCGGGCGCGTCGATGGTCAAGAAGATGCACCACGACGCGTACGTGCGGCCGCACTAGACGCAACAAGTGCAGCTTACCATCAAAAGATAGGGGGTACGGATGTTGACTACCACAGTCGGTTTTATTTTCTTCCATACTCGCGCTTCGTTGTTTACCGCGTACAAGTGCGAAAAATCCACCCCCTGGAACTGAATCAAGATATCGGTCAGCAAACCGAGCCAAATCATACTTACGTTCGCGACATTTTTGCGTCAACACTCAGCACCGGAAAACAAGAAAAACACGTACTTACGTTCACACGGTGGCATCATGTTGTTGAGCATGACAGATATTGGTATCCCATGCGCATGCTGGCATCGGTGCCTGACCAGAAGTTGTTTTGCCCATCATACAAGAACTTCCGGAAATCCGCCCAGGTTTTCAGAGTGGTTTGCTCCCACGCAAGAAATTCTTGCAAGGAAATCGTCAATGGATCGATTTCCGTCTCGTGTGCCTTATCTGCCCGTGTCGCTCCTGGTACTTCGTACTGCTCGTGCTGCTCGAAAGTCCTCCTCGAGGCGACCGTCTTCTGGCTCGTCTCAAAAATGGAGCCCTGGCAAGAGGAACGACCCATAATACCGAGAGAACCTGTGACCAAACCAGCTGACGCGACCACTACCGCCGGGAGAAGATGAAACTCAGGAGTAGCGCTAGCCCGTCGTCGCCCAAGAACGCGGCTAAGGACGAAAAGAACAACCCAACAAGGGGCAGAAAGATTGACGAGCGCTATTCTCCCGACGTTTACCATGATTTGTAGTTGCAGTGGTCAACGCGATAGCATTGGAAAACTTTTAGTACACAAACAAAAAGCGCGGACGCTAGAAAGGCTTCGCAGAAAGTCAACGTGCATAAACAAAGTAAGAGACAGGAGCACACTATCAAAAAGAGAGCCTGCGAAATATAAAAAAATAAAAAAACGAAGGTTGTGCGACGGTCCAATGCTGAAGCGCCATTTTGGTAAAGGAGCACTCGCTTGTGTCCGCTGGTGCCCGTACTTGTAGAATTCTTCCTTGATCGTGTTCTCTGAAGATATTTTCGGCTGGTGTTCTAGATTGATGATCCTTCAAACGCCCCGCTCCACCACACGCAGCATGAAACAACTTACTAAATAATCGAAGCGAACCTCACGCATAAGCATCTTCAGATCTTGAAGGCTTATATAAAACTCGATAAAGCTTATTATTGTTTTGATACATCAGAGTAGACCAAGGTTCTGCAGCCAGCATGTGATTTCAAATATTGATAATCCTATTTTCACGAATGGGAACAACAAAAAGATGTCAACAATATCAATCTGAATCTCAACGGTTGTCAAAAGCCTGACAACGTCTGCTGGTGCGCAACATGATTGATTCCGGTGAAACAAACATCTGCATATTTTTCGGCTCCGTTCCGTCTTCGTCAATTCATGAAGCTAGTAATACACTTCTACTTCATACCGATACACACATTTCGTTTTTATGAACATGAAGTTTTAGTTACGCGTGGATCCTAAATTCCATATACGGTCAATTGTATGTTGTAGGCTACTTGAAAAAATGTGAGTGCATGTTCTGTCAAACTTGATCTGAAAGTGAAAGTTAAAGCCAATGCGGTTACGTGATGTAGAAAATACTGCAGCAAACAAAGTTTCGATTGTGTGCTTCGCAAAAGCAAAACCAAAATTTGATTTTGAATGAAGAAATGTCCGACCTGAAGAAAATATGAAAAAGTATAACTACCAGAAGAAATTTCGATATAGAATTCGTGTTGCTGTTCTACTCAAAGTTAAGTACTTCTACATTTGTTCGTAAGTAGAAACGCTGGTCGCACGTAATTTGTTCTTGTGGGGAAAAAGAATAAGAGAAATTATATTATTCGTCTGTAAGGAGAAGGATTTAATAATGTGCATGCGGCTGACAGATTGGATTCGGTTTCTCCGGGAAAAATTATGCTAGTGGCGCACGATGGCTCCGCAAGAACCGCTTGTTTTTCACTACTCAGGCTCGTGTGCGTACATTTGCGCGCAGTGGGATGTCACAGAGACGCTGCAACACCAATCGTAGAAGACAAACTTGAACTTCGTGAAGATTAATCTAGAAGCAGAAGAACTCTGTGGGAACGATTTTTCACAAAAGGATTTCGGGTGCCGTGGTGTAGCTCGTCACGACGAGGACCTCTACGGGACAAGCGACTTCAACTCATCGCTGCTACCACCGTTTTCACGCGGTGCGGGGACCATTGCTTCAGCTTCCGTGCGTCCGTTCAAGGGAGCAGCCCCAGCAACCCCCGCACCGTCACTGTTGTCGGGTTGTCCCGTAGCGGAGCTGGCTCCATCGAACCACTCCCGGCGCTTCCGTTTCAGAAAGTGACTCGCGTCGTGCCATGTGTCCGCGAGTGTTTTCTTCAAGATATCAGGTGGAAAAGCTCGAAGATCTCTCCATGACAAATCAGTGCCGAGAATGCAACAAGTCAGAAATTCACAATCTTCTAGAGAACGCGACTTCTGCGGGTCATGCTGATATCGTCCGTAACTGTAACATCTTCACTTGAGGCGGCGCGCCGGCCTGATATAGCCACTGGAAGCTTGAGGCTCTGCGTTTGAGTCCCCTTTTATGCGTATTAAGTCATGCATGTCGGAAATGTTTTTGCAGGGGAAAAATCTATTTTCTCCTTCAGGTACGTTGGTAGCAGTATTTGAGTGCGATGAAAGGAAAAGTTGTTGACAAACATGCAAAAACTCTATTCTCGTGTTCCTTCATGTAGTCCTCCCACAGCCACAGACTCGCACACTAATAAATCACTTCGGCGCGATTGTATACAAGGCAGGTACAAGTAGCGTGGTCGTGGCGAGATCCTTGCTTCTTCCACCATACAGTTTCCCGAAAACCCCGGCTTGATGATTCACAACTTCCTGTTCGCTGAGCGGCTGACCTCGACCATTTTTCTTCGTGCCCACTGTCCTTGAGGTCTTCGGCCGATTCGGTTTGCTCGAATTGGTTTCGGAAGAGCCCCTGCTGGTGAACCAGGAAAAAAGCCGTGTGAAGAAGCCCGGCTTTTGTTCTTCTTCATCCGATCCCTCACCGCCATCATCATCATCATCATCATCATCATCAGGAGAAGCGGTAGCGGGAGCTTCATCACCGTTACCCTCGTTCTTTGTGATCAGACCTTTGACCACCTCCTTCACCGCAGCCGCCATTTTCGCGTGCCCCTTCTCGTTGGGGTAGAGCTGGTACTTCGCCATGAGGCCCATGTCTTGCTGGAACCGCAATGGTATGCAATGCAAAAGCATCGCACTAGTATAAACCAGCCATGCTCCGGCTGCCGCCGGAGCGCAAGGCTGTTGGGTCGGGGCAAGACTGTTTGCCGATAGGACCACAACCCCGCGGGCCTATGCACAACGAAACACATTGCGCCGCGCCAACCCGCAGGACCACTTGCGCGCTTCCCGCGCCTGTGGGCGCTCTGCGCAGGGAGCAGCTGCAAAGACCACCGGGGGCGAACAGAAACCGCCCGGCGGGGGAGGGTAGCGCGAGAGGGTGGCGCGAGAGGGTGCGCGAGAGGGTGGCGCGAGAGGGTGGCGCGGAAAGGCGCCGAACAAAACAGCTCCGCGAATGGCCTGCAGTGCCAAATATGGGTAGTGCCATGCGGATTCGCGCCCGCTTCTTTGTGTTTTACCCTCTCGCAGACCTCTCGCAGACCCTCTTTTTGGCCTCTTTTGGGGGTCCCCGCTAATAATCCGGCTATACTCGCGGGTAGAGGTCGACAGAGGTGGCCGAGAGGTGGCCAAGAGGGTCCGCGAGAGGTCGCCCCTTATTCGCGCCACCTCTCGCCACCTCTGTCGAACTCTCGCGCCCCCTCTTTTTGACCTCTCTGCACCCTCTGAGGCACTTAGGCGCCGCCTTAGGGTGGGTCCTTCGGCGGGCTATACTCGCGCACCCTCTCGCCGGCCCTCTCGAAAGGGGTCCCGCGCCACCTCTCCACCTCTGTCGACCTCTTTTTTACCTCTTTTGACCTCTTTTTGACCTCTCGGCCACCTCTTGTTTACCCTCTGTCTACCTCTTTTTTCGCATGAATATAATATATAGTAATTGCAATACAAATTGGCCCAGCATTACAAGTTGAATTTATAATGCTGATTTGCCTTGAGAAAGAGATTTGTAATGCATAAATGCAATTAGTACGAGTACGATACTTTTGCACAGGATAAATGGCGATTCGTGCACTTTTTCCCAAAGCCGGATTTCTTTCGGCAAGTAGGATGTCACAAAATCGGTTGTGTCAAGCTTCTGTGTTTCGTCCTGCAGTCCCTCCATGTCCGTGATTGCAACTCGAGGTCCCAGGCCCTTTTCCAGCAGCACCCCTTTGAAATAGTCCCACGCGGGCTGAGTCGTCGTGGTACTCGCGGCGCTGCCCGAGTCGGTTGTTTTGGTGGTGATTTTCCCCTCCCCGCGGAAGGGGTGAAACGACAGGTCGGGCAGGACGACCACCACATAGCGGCTGTAGTGCGTAAGCAGCGTGTTCACGAGGTCCTGGACCTCTTTGACGTAGTTCTTAATTTTTTCAGCGTCGCCGGTGTACGGCGGGTACCCACACAGGTCCAGTTCGGTCTGGGCATAAGAAGATACGTAGGAACTCAAGGCCCGCTCGAAGAACACCCCCGACAGCAGCTCGTAGGAGCCGAAGCTGATGGTCGTGAGAAAAATCTTGTCCTCGTCGGGCATCGGCTTCCCGTCCGACGAGGCCCACTTCGCCGGCTCCGCCCCCGTCCAGTCGGAGAAGTCGAACAGCCCCGCCGGCAAATTCTTCGTGATCGGCGGAAAGAAGGTCGTGGCGTGCGTCCAGTGTATCGGACCCTGCGTCCACCGCTGTCCTTCGTCTTCGTCCCCACCACTTCCAGCTGCGGCCTTCGCGACCACTTCCAAGCGCCGCGCATGCACCGGCGGGTGCTGGGGTGGGCCAACACCTTCACTGCCGCCCAGGTAGCCGCCCCGGCCGAGGAGCTGCTGCTGCGTAAAGCCGACATTGCCCGCGTTGATCACCGTCAGCTTGCGCACGTTTTCATCTTTTGTCGTCCCTGGAAACAGTTTCTTTTTCGGCTCCGAGCCTTTCGCTTTTGCAGGACGAACTTCGAGGTGCAGCAACTCCTGCGCAACTTGGTTGACCCACAGGGCTGGCGATTGCGGGCTCACGTCCGGCCCGCTCGAAGAATCCAGCTTGCCCGCAGTGCTCGAGTCGCCGAGAAACAACACGGTCGGGTTGTTGTGGTACACACCTTCGGCGCCCTTGGCAAATTCCTCACCTTCATCGTCACTGTCGCTGAGATCGTCCTCGTCCTCGTCCGCCTCGTCAACATCCCCGGACGACTTGAACAGTTCCTCCAATTTGTCCTTCAGCAAGGTGGTGGCTTCTTCGAACATCTTTTGCGCTTCTTGTCCAGCTTGCTCGAGGACCAGGCCCAGTTCCACGCCCGCCTCGTTTAGCCGCTTCGAGACCTCGGTGTGGAAGAAATCCGCCCAGTAGGACAGCGTGCCCTCCCACTGCGACTGCAGCCGGGCCAGCTGCTGCCCTGACGATTCTTCAGTGAGTTTTGCCCCTTTCGGAGGCTTCTGCATGTTCGTCGCTACCTTGCGCAGCGGCTTAAACGAGCTGCTGAGTGGGATGGCCTGAAAAGCAGCTTGTTTGTTGCGATCCTGTGCGGGCACGGCGTACTGATGGATCTGCTTTTCGCCACACGATATCCAGTGCAAATCATTTTTTTATCCGGGTCTGAAAGGTGGATCACTTTCAATGCTCATTGATTTATAATCGCGAAAAAAATCTGCCTTGCTGGAGAAGCAAGAAACGTGCACTTCTCGCTAGCTGAAGAATGTCATTCGGCAATGCTCAAAACCATCTTTGTACCTCTACCGCTGCATTACAGACCGTCTCCTGGGTGCACTGAGAGTCGTGCGACCGACGGCTGCTTCACAAACAATTACTTTAGACTTTCACTTTTCCTCCAGCTCCAGATCCCAAAAATATAATTTCCACTTCATATCCATGTAGAGCACAAAGCTGCTCCAGGGCATCCACATCAACGCGGCCTTTTGGTCATCCCAATTCTGCTATACATTGCAAAAGTATCGCAGCCGTGCAAAAGAGTGTTTTTGAAAAGGTAATGCTGAACAAGATGCGCCATACTTACTAGGCTATACATGATCTGTCGCGCTAAATTGCAATTCGTTCGAGCGCGATACTTTTCCCGAGGATATCTGCTGCCGGGAATACGGCTTCATGCAGGTTGTCGGCCCGTCTGCGTTCGGCGGCAGCTGCAGTGTCCGCAGATAGGGGTCTGCGGAGGCGCCCCGGCCCCCCGCGCCGGTCCACGAAGCTGGAACAAGAAAAGGAAGCCCACCCCCCGGGAGACTGGAAAGAAAGGCTCCATTCGCACCCGCGGCTGCGGGAGCTGCTCGCCCTTCGTCTGGCTTTTTCAGCTTAGAGTTCAAGTCTTTCCCCTCCACGCAACCGGGTTCCAGGATGTAAAACGGGGTGAGCGGAGCCTTGGCGACACTGCCTGTGCCTGCATCTTTGGCATACCCTTTTAGCTTGTTGTACTCTTCCAAAACGGCGTCGGCAATCACTTTGTGTCCCTCTCCATCGGGGTGAAGTTCATCCATGATTTTCCGGATTGCCGGGTCGGTGCCGGGCAAAGTCAACTTGTAGTATTTTTTGTTTGACGCGCATACTATCCAGGCCAAAAACGACGATGCGAGTGCGTCGCATCTATCCGTCATCAAAGCACAACGCAAAATAAGAGGACGCACTTTAAGACAATGTGACACAACAGCACAGCCTCGCGGGTGGGCTTCATAATCAGGAGGACGAGGATTTGCTGGAGAAAACCTAAATTTATTTCTCTATACATTCGTTGCACCCGATGATTTCATGATCACCATCATAGCATACTGTGCAGAAAAAGTAAATGCAGAAAAGAAAAAGATGATGACGGACACTTGCGTTCGTTATCTTTACGCATCAAGTCTCTAATGTCATATCTCGATCGTCTGCGCCGTCGAAACTTGGCAAGTAGTCGAGGTCGACCACTCCGACCGCCGTGTACTCCGCCGAGGAACCGTCCGCGTTCCTGATCTTGCCAATGATGTCGGACTTCAAGTTTACGATTCCCTGCTTGTAAATGTCCCTGTAGTAATGCAGATTTTCCGTGTTCAACTTCCAATGGTTCTCGACGAGAGGTAGAATCACAATTACGAACCTCGAAAATTTCAACGCCTCCGTCAAAATTTGCTTCATGTTTTTGACGAGATTCTCGGCCGTGTTTTTGTCGCTGAACTTGCCCTGATTGACCTCGTTGGTGCCGAAGAAAACCGTGGTCAGTTCGACCTTCTGGTCCTCCGCTACGCCCACGTTGCCGACAATACTTGCTCTCACGTGCTGCAACAGGCCGCCGTCACCCGCCTGCGCTCGCAATGCCGGCTCGCCCGAGTTCGTGATCTGAAAAGAACCTCCGGTCGGGCCATGGGAAACCAGCACGCGCCCCGCATGGGCATGTTGGCCCGGCTGGGACTGGATCGACAGAGGCTCCGCGCCCGTCAGAACCGTCGCAAACGCGCCGCTGTTTCCCCCATTGAGGATCTGCAGCCCGGACTTCATCGCCCCGTTTGTTCCACTCCCGTCCTTCTCTTCCTTCAACTTCAGCATCTCAATTCCCAATTTGTTGACCCACAAGTCCGAGCTGGAAGTACCCCCTTTCAAGTTGAAGCCCTCCGTGAGGCTGTCCTATGAACTGCAAAAGTATCGCACTCGTAGAAATGCATTACAAATTTCCTCAGCATTAGCGAGAAAATTTGTAATGCGGATCGACCTTGAGATAAAGATTTGTAATGCATGTTTGCAGTACGAGTACGATACTTTTGCACAGGATATGTCCCCCAGCGCCACCAAATCCGGCGGCGTCGGGCGTTTCGCGTAGTTCCAGAGCAGTTCCCGCTGCTTCTTCGCATCCGTGCCGAACCCCGCCTCGTTGGGCAAAACGTCCTGCGGCACGATATGCAATACAAATTTCCCACACGCGTAAGGCATCACAAATCATTCTGCCAACTTTCTTGTGGAGCACATTACTACTTGTCATGCTAAAAGTAAAAAAAGAATAGGATTGCAAGGTTAAAGCTTTCTGCACTTGTACGTGTACGGGAGGATTACTGTGGATACACATTCAACAGATGCACCAGCGTTTCGGTCAGTCGCGGCTTCTTCAGGTCCAGCTGCTCGTACTGCCCGTTGGCCAGGAACCGCAGGTCCTGAGAACCCCCGCTGAGCTGCTATAACCCGCTCAGGTGTTACAATCTCAAGCGTTACAATAGAATTTGGAAATCTGTGATGCAAGAGTGCATGATCTAGCCAACTCTCATAGGATTGCGCATGACAAGTTCGGGAGCTCCAAACCCGACTACAATCTGGGAAAATTTGTATTGCAAAAGGTGGAACGCTGTGCGAGTCTGTCATGCTCATTATGCAAGACAAATCCCGGATTCTATTGTAACGTTTGAGATTGTAACGTTTGAGCAAGTCATACCTGCCCGTTGGCATTTTTGAACGGGTTCCAGGCAGAGTCGCGGCGCCCGTGGTATCCTGAGTAAAAACGTACCCACTACACCAGAGTTGTAATGCAGATTTGCAAAGACAGGAAGACTTGTAATGCGCATCCCCATGAGAGCCATTTCCAATCGTGTTTTGGAATTTGTGATGCTGTGAACAGGATGAGCAGATGAATCTGTGACGCGGCTGCACTTGCTAGCCTGCACTACACTGCATAGTGCAACTTGTCATGCGTGACTCACAAAACTCCTAGGTTTGTGTTGCAAAATCCTCATCCTAACTCTGGTGTGGGTACGTTTTTACTCAGGATACGTGGGGGTTCCGAATCAAGGCGGCGTAAATGAGGAGGTACTCATTCGGGTTGACGCTCATGGTGGGAATGGCCAAGACGTGGAGCGCTTCAAAGGTGTACGCATGCCCCTGGTACAACCCCTGGGCGAATGGGTATGCAGTGCAACTACTGCCTGGGTCTGGAAAGTTGATGTGATGCTACTAGTGTGCGAAACGGAGAAGCACCCTACGAAAAAGAAAATGGAAAAGGAAATGCGGGGCCGTGCATGACACGTCTCGGAGCGACCACGTCTTGCGTAAATGATAATACCTGCACGAAGACAGACATAAACTCCTTTTGCATGACAAAAAAATGACGCTGCAGGGCAAGTGCTACCCGGTCCCGGTCATGCGGACCGCATGACACATTTTTTTCTTCTGGCAGCCAAGCGTAACAAGTCGTGCACACCTCTACTTTCCGAGCCAGACATATTTGCAAAAATGCATAGTGTGTGTTTGCTGTCAATATTGAAGCTGAGGACGTGCGTCTTCCGCAACTTCGACGGATCGTTGGGGTCTGCCACCGCACCGCGCAGGATGTGTTCCTGCAAATCAAAGAACAAGCAGCGCACCGCCTTGTGCCTGTCCTGCTGGGGATATCAAACTGAAAAGCGCATCGCCACCAGAAGTCTCAAATCCAAATTATTCTTTATGTGATTGCAGACACTTTGTTTTGCATGCTTGAGCACAGACTGTTCCTGCTTCAGATTCTAAGTGCAAAGAAGCCCCCACATGCCCAGTGGTCTCACCTGTATTGGGCCCTTTTGCAACTTTGATTGTCGCTATTCTGGGGCGAAAATCTGTCATGCTGTTACCTACATGCAAGTGTTCCCAGTGATAGGACCACGACGACATATGATCAGCTTTTACGAATACAAACGCTGTCAAGCATTTTTGGGGCTGGTGCGCTTTTCGTTATGTTGATAGGGGCAGCTCCTTGAGGTTGGGTGGGTGCCGCACGTCGAAGTTGCCTCCCAAAACGTCCCGAAACAGAAAGGTCATGGCCTTCTCGTATTGAAAAAGTGCGCTGCGTTCCGTCGCCACAGCGTACTCGGTAAACACCTCTTGGAGAGCGGCGGCGTCCAGTGGCCCTTGTGCTGCGCTTCCAGGAGCCGAAGTCGGCGGGGTGGTCATCAATTGCTTGACCGCGAGAGACTGCGGTGGCAGTAGGGAAAACGCTTGGGCCTTCCCGTTCGCGAGAAAAGGAGTGCTGTTCAAAATCTCTGCCAGGTTCGCCGCCACGTCGGTTGCAAAGTCAAAGTGCGACACAAAGAACCACAGGCCCCGACTGCCGAAGGTGAGTTCTCGGATCTGGTCCATTTGCGTATTTTTCAGCGGCGATTGCAGAGAGAGAGGGGGCGTCTGCTGCTATCAGAAAGAAATTACGCGCCGAACAAGCATTATTCAGCGTACGTGTTGGTATTATGCTACTTCCAGAGTAGGTGGTGTGTTCTGCTCCTTGCTTCTTGAAAACATTCACTTTCGTTTCTAGCGTTCACGAATACGCAGGTCGATGCAAAATGGTTCTGCTTGGAGAGAAGAAACCTTCAGAGAGATAAAAGCATAATTAAATCTTATGGCGGACAGCAAAAAAAATACCACGACCTCTCAAACAAACGTCTTGAAGTCGCTTCTCGAGCAGGCGCCGTTTCTTTCGGTAGCTGTGTGAGGCTTGCAAGGCAGCCCCGGACGAATTCCTTGTACACCTTCTCGCCGAAATTTTCCTTCCAATCAGAAAATCCCGCAAGAAATTGATACACCGAAAAACCCCCCGAGTCAGCAGGAACCAAACTTGCGTCAGGGTGGGAGTGAGACACGGCACATCAACTCATAGTCATAGTCATAGGCAAGTACAACAAACCAGTTGTAGCCGAACAGGCGCCACGGGCCTACACACAATATGAATTAGTAACAGCTGCAAGGATTGGAAAATTTACTGGACCTGCACATTAAAGGACAGCCAAGCCGACAACTGCCGCGCCTGATCAATGTCATCTTGCAGTGTTACGCTGGCGGCGATTGTGTTGGATCGTGACCGTGAGAGCACTTCTACAGGCGAATAAACACAACTTTAGTCCTTGCTAACCCGTAGACAACAAGCCATTTCCAGCGATATGGACTGCGTTCGGCTACCACTTTTGCAAGCAGCGCCTCGTTCCCCCTTGGAATACTGGCCTTGTCCTTCGAACTGAACGCCAAACACACATTCGTCCGCCCGAGGGCGCTGGGCTGACCCAACCGTGCGAACAAGTAGTCCGTACAGGAATCCTTGGCGTAGCACAGCTTCTCGCACATAGAGGCGGACTCGGGCTCATCGTGGCCTTTCACCTCCTGCTCCTGGCCGGCGCAGTCCGATGGCAATGGCAGTGGTTCCGTGAGAAAAGATTCCGCTTCCTCGTCCTCACCGGTTTGCTTCCTGCCGGACGTGACGACCAATTTGAAGCTGGCGTCGCCGGAAAACCGTTTCCACTCCTTCAGGGCCTTCATGCCCTGCCACTTCGAAACGTCCGCCTTCGGATCGTAAAACAGCTCGCACTGGTGTGTATGCACTACAAATAAGTATCGAAGAGCCAGCACGCGACGATTTTCTTCTTACTTAGCGAGAAAGAACTTCTCAAATTCCCGGCCCGACTAAAGTTAAAGTTCTTCCCGAAGCTGCATGCAAATTGGAAGCCGTGAGCTATTGCTATCATCCTACAAATTACAACTCGTCAGAAGATGTGAAAGATGGCTAGAGGAAAATTAGAAGACCTTTGCTTTCCATTTTCTCAGCAAGCTGAAAACTTTTTTCATAACAGAGTGTTCACCATTGCAAAAACCCTTTCGAGCGTGCAGATCCGATACGTTATTTCCACTGGATAATTTGGGTCCGGTGACAACACCTTCACACTGTCGGTGTTCTTCTGGTACTCGGGCACATAAGTGACCGCGCTCTGCAGCGAAACCTGGCCATTCGCGCCCATCTTGTGCGTGGGGAGCCCCGTGAGACTCTCCTCGCTCATCAGAAAGAGTGCTTTGGACACCTCCGGGGTGGCCACCCCACGCCCATTGTACTTGGCCGGGCAACTAGCGGAGTTATGCAAGAGACAAAATGTTGTGTGTGTTCTTTTGTCTACTCTATCGTTCTACCTGGAGTGCCAGCATTCAAGTAGTAGGACGCAAATCTTAATCTGGCTCCTGCAATTATGTCGGAAAGGGCGTCTGGCTCTAAGCATATGGTGCGCGAGACCGAGAGTGAAGTACGTGTACGTGATACTTAAATCAATAAAACACGTCGCTATAATGCACTAAGGACGAGGCTAGACTGCAAGTCAAAGTCTCAGTCCAAGGAAAAAATACCTGTCAGTTTTTGTTTCGCTACTTGTCATGCATGTTGCAGAGTTGTCACAGAGAGAAGAACAAACGAAGTTCTAAAAATATTTCGTTTTCCTGCGATAGGAGTTATCCAAGAAAAAAACTGTGCTAGTGTATGCTATCTTTGGCTGACAGCATCACAAATTTGCTCTACATGACAGAGAAAACCTGTCATGGGTGGCTGGTAAGGGAAAACACACCTGAACAGAGGACTTCATGGCTGCCTGGCATGACAGGTCGAACTCGGTTGCATGTTCTGCATCACAGATTTACACTCACATAGTTTTTTTCTCGCATACGAGTTGGCGCTCGTGCACTGGATGGTCCAGTACTTGAAAAAGGACTGTCCCCCCGCCACCGCTATCCACTGCAAATATGTCTGGGTCTCCTGGAAGAAACTTGTCATGCTGCCTTCGGATGCTAAAAAAATCTGTATTGCATGAACAGCAGGGCGGGCAGTCCAGTTTTTGCTGCGCGGCGACGGCATTCGCATTTCTGCTCATGCAGGATAACATTACAAGGCGACGACGGCATTAAGATGAAGGCCGCACAAATTATGAACCTGTGATGCTAGAGCATGCATCACACGCATCGTCGGCTATTCAAAATATGCATGACAAAACTTCCATTCTTCCAGACCCACACATCTTTGCATTTGATAACCGCGCGCACCGCAAAGGGCGTGATCCCGGCCTCCAACGCAAAGTAGCCGCCCTATCAAGTGTAAAAGTGTCTGGGTCTGGAAGATTCTGAGACTGAGACTTGTCATGCACAGTTTGCATGAGCCATGATGTCTGTGATGCATGCCCTAGCATCACAGGTTCTTTGAGGGATTCTTGATGCCTATTCCGCATGACAAATGCCCTCCCCGCGTAGCAAAAATCAGAATCCTCTTGCTTCTTATGCAATACAAATTTTTTAGCCATCCAAATGCAGCATCACAAGTTGCATTCTTGCAGACCCTGACACTTTTGCATTTGATACACCCATCACCTTGGCAACGGCCTTGATGATGAGCTCGACCGTGATCGAGATCTGCATCGTAGTGCCCTGCTGCGCAGGTTGATCATGGGATCGTCCTTTCGTCATCAAATCGGTTGAACCGCCGCCGGCCACAGGTTCTTCTTGTGCCACTTCCTTCTTGATCCCAAACACCTGGTCGGCGCCCCCGGAACTGTATGCATTGCAAATATGTCTGGGTCTGGAGGAATGCAGATTTTTGTCATGCTGTTTTTGCGTGACACACAATTTCTGTCATGGAAGCCCTAGCATCACGGATTTTGAGAAGCTCAAGTTTCCGCGTTGCCTAATCCGCATGACAAATCCCCCATTTTGGTGACAGAAAGTGAGCGTCTCTTGCTGCCTCTGCTTGAGAGATTTGTGTGTGTTGTGAAATGCGCATCACAAGTTCGCTTCCTTCCAGACCCAGACATATTTGCATTTGATAAGCTGATGGACGACGCCGCCCGGGACCCGTCCTCAGGGTCCAGGAAGGTGAAGTAGGGTCGGTAGCCGCAATAGCACACGTCGTCCGGGGTATCGACGCCGCTGACCTGGCCGCCAACGGTGGGCAGGTGGTCATCCACGAGGATGAACTCCCACTTCGACCGGATGTAGAGGGGCACGAGCCACAGGCCCGAGGGGGACACCTTCTCCGGCTCCAGGAGCAGCCCCTGGTTCGCCAGGTTCTGCAGCGCCGCCATGAAGTAGCAGTGGCCCAGCGGGCCCTGCAGGATGCTCTCGGGCGGAACCGGCGTCCCGCCTGGCACAAAATTCTGCTGGTTCGACTTCCACATATCCCGGATGCGGACGATTTTCGAGCTTTGCACTGCGTTTCGCACGCCCGCGTTACTCTGCTTCGCAGGGTCGTCGTCCAGCAAAAACATGTTCGGAAAGGCCAGGTCCCGGGCACGCTTGCGCTTGCCTTTCGCTTTTTCAACAGAAACATAATCCCCCGCGCTGTCAATAGTGTTTGCCCGAGGCACTTGCGGCAGGGATGTTGCTGCAGTTGCGTCTTCCCGAACAAGTTCCACGAACTCCACCAGTTTTTCCTGCTCCTTGAGCGGATCCGCTTCGTCCAGCGCTTGCAGCCGTACGTCCCAGATCTTTTTGTCTGCACTGCTTTTCTATGAATTGCAAATATGTCTGGAGGGTCTGGACGAATGCAAGTTTGTCATGCTTGTCTGGCATGACTCGAGAAACTGTGTTGCAGAGGCACGAAACGGGGGCCCTCTTCCCTGTCATGCAAAAACGCAGCTTGCCATGGGGCATACGTAACACATGGAACAAGCCAAAAAAATTGACATGCATAGCTGCGTATTCCAGTGCGTGTACCATTCACTTTTAGCAATACAAGTTTCCAGACCCAGACATGTTTGCAATCCATATTTGCTTCGGAGTGCCCGTTGTGCCATCCGTGCTGCGGTAAATGGTGACCTCTTTCTCGGCCTGACCCGTCCCTGCCATGGGCTTTTTGAGCTGTGTAGTCTTCGCAGAATTTCTCCGCGCACGGGATGTTCCTTGTCGCGCCCACCCCTCGAACTGCTCCTTTCGAGCGGCCCCGCACGGTGTTGGAACCTCGCAGGTCCGCGGGGGAATTTTGCTCAGCTGGCCTTGCAGCACCGTGGCGTCGATGGGGGGACGCGCGGTCACCTTCTTCTTTTCCAGGAAATTCTGGCCCGTTTTTGTTTCCATCGACGTGGTCCCGTGATGAAGAAAATGATCATCTTCAGTCGTGACGGCTGCGGCTCGTGCACCAGTAGCAACAGCATCATCTGGGCGAACGTTGTTGTAATCCAACATGTGGCCGTCCTCTTCTCCGGCTTGCCCCTCCTGCTGGATGTTGTCTTCAGTGGTTCCCGCACTTCGTAGTTCTTGTGAAGAGGTTTCTTTTTGCAAGAACCCTACCATCTCCATCCGGGATGTTGACGAAGACGACGACGCGATCATGTTCATGACCCCTGCACCATCGGCTGCCTGCGCGCGCGCCGCCAAGAAACCAGCGGATTTTTGTGGGTGAAGCAATCGGGAGGACGAAGCAGAGGAAGAAGAAGAGCCGGATCCGGATTCAACATCCACTTCATCTTCGACGCGGCGCGGTTGATCAACATCTTCATCTTCCTGCGAAATTTTTCCCGGCTGTACTTCCAAAAACTCCGCGTTCGTGTCCAATTCCAGGAAATTCAGTTTCTTTCCGTAGTTTTCGTTTGTTTTCACGGCACCTCCAGGGGAAGTGCTCGTCGCTGCATTGTTGACCTCGACGCCGTCCACCTCGCCAGCAACAGCTTCACCAGTCATGCCGGCGTCATGATCTCCCGCTTCGCCTCCAGTTTTCAACTCCACAAACCGTGCCTCGACGAAGAACCACAAAGTGAGCGGGAGTTGATATGGCGTTCTCAAACGTTACATTCCCAACTGTTACATGAATTTGTCATGCAGAACTACCATCAAGATCCACACGAGGAAGCTGCTTCGCATGACAAATTTGCGAAGAGCTAAACAGCACCTAAATCTGTGCAGAACTTGTAATGCTAGAGGTGCAACCTCCCCCCTTTCACTTTTGCAGTTCTTGCATCACAAATTCATGTAACAGTTGAGAATGTAACAATTGAGAACGCCATAATTGATGAAAAATGCTTGTGAACATCCACCAGCCGTTCAGCAAGAACAGCAGCATGTTCATCTTTGAAGGTTTCATTGACAAGGACTACCTGCTCCCGGGTGGAGTAGTAAAGCGCTCTAGTTTTTTCTTGCCCGCCCCCTGTGGGATCTTCGAGGAGGACGAGGTAGAACTAGTTCGACGTGCACCCGTGGTCGTGGTGATGCTGCAATTTTTCCTTAGTTTGCTTCAATTTCGCTTCAGGGACACGGGCGGGGGTAGTACAATAATTTTACAACTTGGGTTCGATTTCGTTTCAGATAAAGAGAATAAAGTACTTTCGAAAATCAGTAAAAAGTCGTGAAGTAGGGAAGAGGGGAAGGGATTTTTTTAGAATCCTTCACTTCCGCACTGCAGTTTTTATTCCGAAAACGGGGCGAATCACAAACATCTCTTGTAAGAACTATTCTATGCATTTCCATTTTGCTATCAATGCCGCACACTACGTAACGGTAATTAATAATTCTACTTCTAATTATACGAGAATAAACAATTAGGCACAACGAGAACGACGCAGAACCAGTAAGTATGGTGCTACCGAAGCGGAGACAATGTCCACGGGAAAAGACCGATCCTTTTTATCAAGTACGAGTACACTGAAGTACCGATCAACAACAAAACGTTTCGCACAGCATCAACAGAGGACGACTGACCGAAAGAAATGTCAGCTTTCGACGTATGTAAAACCGAATGATCAAAGATAGTACGACAACACGCGCAGCTAAGTCCGGACCGAAATGGATGAAGCTGCCACCGAGGTGTAATACACGATATCAACGCATCTCATCGTCTGTCAACCGAAGCCGAAGGCGCTATTTTCCTCACACCACGTGAAAACGAATCATCAAATTAAAACCGATCTATGATTTTTTCCCACGAATCGAAGGTAAAGGGGTGCCGAACGTCTTCCAAGATGAACTTCTACAACCGAGTACATATTGCAATCAGAATCAACGAAAGCGCTTGCGCTAAAGAGCGCATAAAGAACGCAAGGCGACGAGGGGAACCGACTTGTTGGAGCATGTCAACACTTCTTGTTACCCAGGGACAGCAAGAAGTTGATTTCCAGGTCGACCACCTCTATACTAAACCGTGTTCGTAAAAGTTAGTTTGTGATGTTCTTGTTCTTCTTCCTCTTCGTTCTTCTACACGACCAGGCCATATCAACTGTAAAAATGTCTGGGTCTGGAAAAATGCAAGTTTGTCATGCTTGTCTGGCATGACTCTTAAATCTGTCATGCACGTTACTCAAGAGCCCCACTTTTCTGTCATGCAAAAACGCAGTTTGTCATGCAGAATAGGCATCATATAGAAGCTCAGAAACTTGTCATGCTGAGCCAGCACTTGTGGCCTCCTCATGATACTCCACCCAGCATCACAAGTTTCCAGACCCAGACATTTTTACAGTTGATAGGCCACATTCACAGACTATTCGCGCGAAAAATTCAGCTGAAATTTCACTACGACGAGATGAAAACCTCCTCGCTGTAGAAATAGAAGCAGGATCATCACCATCACCTCCACTCCAAGCCTCTTCGTCAATATCCACCAAATCCAAGATTTTCCTCAAATCCGGGGTGAAGTATCCTGTGCAAAAGTATCGCACTCGTACTAATTGCGTTTATGCATTACAAATCTCTTTACTAAGGCAAAGCCGCATTACAAATTTGATTTGTAGTAATGCTAAGTGAATTTGTGATGCAATTTATACTAGTACGATACTTTTGCAGTTCATATGAAATTCACCTTCACCAAGACCCACTTCTTCCGTACCTGTATCCACAGTAAATCTCCCGTACACGTACAAATGCAATCTCTGCATGACAAAACTTGCCTTCAGTCCCAGTCTAGCATGACAAGTTGGACACTCCAAGTTAATGAAATTTGTCATGCATTTTGTACATGTACGGGAAATTTACATTGCATAACCTGCACATCATTACCATTACTGTCGTTCACAACAGCGTCCGCGTCTACCGCATTCTCATGGTCGTATATCCCGCCGCGGCGCGGAAGAGCCGGGGGTGCTTTGTTCACGCCGTAGTCTTCGTATTCACCTTGATTGGTGGTTGTCTGCCGCTGCCAGTGGTGGTCCCGCAGAAAATCGGCGGTCCAGATCAGGGGGAAGGCGGCGTTTGTTATTGATGTTGTATTTCTGTTTTTGCAGTTGCTGCTTGACATTTTATGCATGACAGACGCGGGATGTTATGTATGTTTTGCATGACAAATTGGATGTGGATGGGTGTTTTCCTGGATAGTGGGTGACAGACTGGTTTCAATCTCCTCCACAAAGACCTGGTCGACTAAGTTGTTACTAATCGTGTTGGCCAGCATATGGAAAGAAAAAAGTTTGTCACAGTCACTAACTTGCAGGTTTTGCATTACAAATTTTTTTAGCATCACAAGTTTTCCTTGTATTGCAGAAACACTAGGGAAATCCCCTATGAAGCTTGGCTGTCATGCATTTTTACGCATGACAGCCAATTTTGTACTTATTGCAAAAATGCGCATGAGTGATCGACGTGACGAACTTTTTTTGTTTGATACAGCAACTCGGCTGCGATGCCCACGATGTCGCGACGAAAGGTTTCATGGATAGAGGTTATGAACTGCAAAAATGTCTGGGTCTGGAAGGTTGGAACTTGTATTGCTGGTCTTACATCATTCCTATGAAATCTGTGTTGCATGACTAACAAGAGTAGTCGCACCCTCTCTTTTCATCTCAGAAAATCGGCGGTCCAGATCAGGGGGAAGGCGGCGTTTGTTATTGATGTTGTATTTCTGTTTTTGCAGTTGCTGCATTCCTCTGCTCCCTGCTTTGGTGTAGTTCTCCTCTGGTGCACTTCTTGTACTACAGCAGAGTCCTCTACTTGAAGTAGACCTCCATCTAGTACTTCTTATCAAATGTAAAAGTGTCTGTGTCTGGTGGAAACTTGTGATGCTAAAAGTGAACGAGAGTTCCACTGCAATACGGAGCCAAGCATGACAAATTTTTTGGGCTCCTATGTGTTGCGTGCTCCGCATTGCAAACTGCGTGTTTGCATGACAGAAAAGAGGGCCGCTTCGTGCCCATGCATCACAGATTCTTGAGTCATGACAGACAAGCATGACAAATCTCAAAATCTTCCAGACCCAGACATTTTTGCATTTGATACTTCTCTACTTTGGTCGTTGATGTCATAGTTGTACTCCTCCTCGCGAGCAGGACTAGCACTTGTCGTTCCTCCCGACCGCAGTCGGACCCTTCCTGTCTTGCAATCCAGCACGAAAGCTTGTCGTAGTTCCTGCAATTCTCGCTGCAGTTTCCAGTTGTAATGCTGCTGCAGATTTTCTGTCATGTAGGACGAGGATGTGTCATCTAGCCGTTTTATTTCTGTGGCAACTGTAGTTTTCACTGCGGCTCCTTGCGTGTATTGATGTTGTTGACCACGCCCAGAACCGTGAAGATCCAGATTTACTTCCTGCTCGTGCTGCGAAAACAAACGCCACACGATTTCCCAATCTTTCTCCCTGTATGCACTGCAAAAGTATTGTATCGTACTCGTATCAATGCATTACAAATTTTCTCAGAATGAGAAATCAAATTTGTAATGCGGATTTACCTTAGTGAGAGGATTTGTAATGCATGATTGCAATACGAGTACGATGCTTTTGCAGTTCATACCCCCTCTTCGGTCTTCAATTCTCGAAGCAACACGTTCCTATCAAGTGCAAAAGTATCGTACTCGTACAAATGCTAATGCAAGTCTTGCATTACAAATCTTGTTTCCAAGGCAAATCTGCATTACAAATTTTATTTCTCACGCTGAGGAAATTTGTATTAATGCATTTATACGAGTACGATACTTTTGCACAGGATAGTTCCGCCGCCGCAACAATACCAGCCCGCAGAAACTTTTCCCGACCATCACCAGTCGGACGGAGCCCTCGGAGACGCGGGGGTAAAAAGCCGTCTCCAGGATTATAACGCGCTCAGCTGTTACAATCTCAAACGTTACGAATAGAATATGGAAATCTGTGATGCAAGAGTGCATGATCTAGCCAACTCTCATAGGGTTGCGCATGACAAGCTCCGCAGCCCCAAACCCCACTACAATCATCTGGCGCAATTTGTATTGCAGGAAGTGGAACGCTCTGCGAGTGTGTCATGCTCATCATGCAAGATCACAACTCTCAGATTCTATTGTAGCGTTTGAGATTGTAAAAACACCTGAGCGGGTTATAAGGATCTTGAATGGGGTCTTCATCAAGCTGTTGTTCTTTTGAGTGGTTTATCAAATGTAAAAATGTCTGGGTCTGGAAGGGTTGGGACTTGTGATGCAAACTCTGGAACCCACAAAAATTTGTGTTGCATGAGCGCCAAAAGCTGTCCATTTCTTGGCACGCAAGTAGCGAGTTTCTCATGCGGGAAAGGCATCACGAGGCGTGCTCAAAACCTGTGATGCTTTTACCTGCATCAGAGGCTATTTGCGTGATCCGAAATATGCATGACAAATCTCGCAATCTTCCAGACCCAGACATTTTTACATTTGATATGGTTCTGGTTGTGGTTCTCGTTTTTGCAGGTTCGCCTTCGCGTTTACTTTTACTGTTTGATCGACCAGCATCTTGTTCATCTCCCGAATCCGACAACTCATCCTCTATGCCAAAACCGGAGTCAACTGCCACTGCAGTGTCAAAATCGTAATTCTCATCAATCCCCGAAATCGCCCCCTGCACCATCGGGAAGGGCCGTTGCTCGTAGTTCTTCTCAAAAAACTTCTTCAAGTCTTCCGTGGTTTCTGTATCCCCAGAAAAAACTCATAACTCCCATCAATTTTTTGCATGACAGACTGGTTTTGATTTTGAATGTGATGCATGTCTTGGATGACAAAGTGAATGCTGCGGATGGGTCGTGTTTTTTCCTAGATATTCTGTGTCCGATTTCTTCCCAACGACGGGAGACTGGCTCCGCTTATTCGCAGCAGTCGCTTTCATCTCCGAAGCGGTGGGCAGAATTTTCAACGGCGCAGCTTCATCGCCCGGCTGTAGCTCCTTCCAGGTCCCCACCCGGGAATCGGAGCGGTAAAAATTTCCCTTCGTCTTGTCGAGTTGCTTCTTGCACAGAACGGTCTGGAAAATCTCGGTGATGCGGTCGTCGGTCGTCAAATGGGTCTTTTTCGGGGTGTATCAAATGCAAAAATGTCTGGGTCTTGAAGGTTGGAACTTGTGATGCTAACTTCGGACTCCAAAAAAATCTGTATTGCATGACCAGCAAGAGGAGCCCAGTTTGTGCTACGCATGGAGGACATTTGCCATGCGGATTAGGCATCAGGAAGCTCTCTAAAAATCTGCGATGCTAGGTCATGCATTACAGACATCCTGGGTCTTGCAAAATATGCATGACAAACCCGGCAACATTCCAGACCCAGACATTTTTACATTTGATAGGGTGTAGGAAGGAGAAGCAGGTGGAGGAGGTGATGATCTTCTTGATTCTTGCGGCTCCTGCGCCGTTAGTTTATTTTTCCCCGACGTTTCGAGTTCCCTTTTTGCCGCTGCGCCGACCGATGAAATTTTTCCCGCATGATCACGAAGAATTCTTTGGCGTTGCGGGTCTTCTGTAATTTCGTGCACTGCTTGTTCGTCACGACGACCACCGGCTGTTACTGCGACTCCGATTTCATCTTCGGTGCCCGCTCCTGCGATAGACACATTTGATGTGCTAGCCATATTATTGAACAAATGCTGATCCTCGTGGTCCACACCAGCGGTGGTAAGAGTACTAGATCTCTTCATCGGATTGTGTCCCGACGTACTACTTCCTGATGTCAGTTTATTCTTCTTATCTGCTCCTTCCAACACCAATTCCAACCCCAATTTGTCCAGCAGCTTTTTTTTCTGCTTCAAAAACTTCGCCCTTTTCTCGTTTTCCAGCTCAAAGTATCAAAAGGAAAAATGTCTGGGTCTGGAAACTTGTGATGCCGGGTGGCGTCTCATGATGAGGCTACAAATGCTGGCTCAGCATGACAGGTTTCTGAGCTCCTAGGTGTTGCCTATTCTGCATGACAAACTGCGCTTCTGCATCACAGAAAAGCGCCGCTCTTGGGTAACGTGCATGACAGATTTGAGAGTCATGCCAGACAAGCATGACAAACATGAATTCTTCCAGACCCAGACATTTTTACATTTGATACAAAGTCCGACTTTATCTTCGCCAGCTCCTTCGCCTTCTTCCTAAACACGGGAATCACGTCTTTCCGCGGCTTCAGCTCGACCTTTTTCCTCTGGTAATCTTGCGGAAACGCCTCGTGCACCAGCAGCATGCCCGGCTCGCGCGCCTTTCTGGTTCTTGTAGGAGATGTTGATCCGGTTCCGGGTGGGGGTGGGGGTGAGAATGAATTATGGTAAGTAGACCCTGCTCTCGTCTTCGAAGCGTTGGTACTTGTTCCACCCCGACCGGTAGATGAAGAGATCGCACTACCTGCAATGGACGGGAAAGCACCTTTGTTATCAGGCGATGAAAGAACCTCCTCCTCGTCCGGAGGAGGTTTAGTTCCAGTTAGCTCGTAGACCCAGCTCGGCACGGTTTTTTTCAACGGTTCTTCCACGATTCCCTTCATTTCCTTCTGCTTCCAGTATCCTGCAGAAAGGAGCTAGCATACCATATTTCGTTTGCAATGCAATAAAGAGGAAAAGCGGAGCAAGAGACAACTTGTTCTGTCGAGAAAACACTTTAAACTCGGGAAAAATAGGAATCCCCATGCTATGGCCAAGGAAAAGGTGTCCATTTGTAAGCCATTTGCATCCATTTGCAAGACGGAGAAAAACCCAAAACACCATGATTGTCTGTGCTTTACATGAGACAAATGCTGCTTTTACAAAATTGCAACAGATTTGCAGAAAAAAATTACTTCTGCACGCTATGGCGCTGTTTGGGCGCCATGCAAATGGACGCAAATGGCTTGCAAATGGACCTGTGTTTGCAGCTAATCACCATGAGGATCTGGAAAAAACCCAAAGCAAACTTTTTTTGTCAAAAAAACGTCCCAGATTCCGACTAAATAGTAATCCCCATGCTATGACCAAGGAAAAGGTGTCCATTTGTAAGCCATTTGCATCCATTTGTAAGACGCAGAAAAACCCAAAACACCACGGGAGTCTGTGTTTTAGAGAGAAAACTGCAGACTTTGCAAAATTGCAACAGATTTGCAGAAAAAAATACTTCTGCATGCTAGGGCACCATTTGCACGACATGCAAATGGACGCAAATGGCTTGCAAGTGGACCTGTGTTTGCAGCTAATCCCCATGAGAATCTGGAAAAAACCCAAAGCAAACTTTTTTTGGCAAAAAGACCTCCCAGATTCCGGCTAAATAGCAATCCCCATGCTATGACCAAGGAAAAGGTGTCCATTTGTAAGCCATTTGCATCCATTTGTAAGACGGAGAAAAACCCAAAACACCGCGAGAGTCTGTGTTTTACAGAGAAAACTGCTGATTTTGCAAAATTGCAACAGATTTGCAGAAAAAAATACTTCTCCATGCTATGACACCATTTGCGCGACATGCAAATGGACGCAAATGGCTTGCAAATGGGCCTGCGTTTGCAGCTAATCCCCATGAGAATCTGGAAAAAACCCAAAGCAAACTTTTTTTTTCAAAAAGACGTTCCAGATTCCGGCTAAATAGCAATCCCCATGCTAGGACCAAGGAAAAGGTGTCCATTTGTAAGCCATTTGCATCCATTTGCAAGACGCAGAAAAACCCAAAACACCGCGGGAGTCTGTGTTTTAGAAAGAAAACTGCTGACTTTGCAAAATTGCAACAGATTTGCAGAAAAAAATACTTCTGCATGCTATGGCACCATTTGCACGACATGCAAATGGACGCAACTGGCTTGCAAATGGGCCTGCGTTTGCAGCTAATCCCCATGAGAATCTGGAAAAAACCCCAAGCAAACTTTTTTTTTCAAAAAGACGTTCCAGATTCCGGCTAAATAGCAATCCCCATGCTAGGACCATTTGCATCCATTTGCAAGACGGAGAAAAACCCAAAGCACAATGATAGTTTACGTTTTACAGCGAAAGCCGTTTTTTTTGTAAAATTGAAACAAATTTGCAGAAAAAAATACTTCCGCATGGTATGGCGCCATTTGGGCTAAATGCAAATGGACGCAAATGGCTTGCAAATGGACCTGTGCTTGCAGCTAATCACGGTAAATGCCAAACAAATATGATATGCTATGCGATTTTGTCTGACATATCCGTTCGTACTCCCTCATCGCCCAACCATGATTTGCGGGAGGCTTCTGCGGGGGGAACGCGCCCGAGCTAACTCGTTCGTTCATCAGCAACTCGTTCTTTTCAAAATTGTAGAAATCCTTAGGCGCAGCGACGACGGCTTGGAGCGATTGGTCTTGCTGATGCATGTATCGGATGGAAAAACTGTAGTTTCAATCTCAACAAATCTAAGTTGCAGACTTCTCTGCAATACAAACTCATACTCGCTCAGCATGGCATACAAAATCTGTCATGCTTCGAAAAGCAAGAGGAAGAGAAAACACGCACCATTTTTTGCCTGCTGTAGTGATCACTCATCAACGAGCTGGTCGTAGCATTCCAAGAAGTTGAGACTGAGACAGCTTCTTCCCGCGATAGCCCAAGGGGAAACACGTGGAGGAGGTGAGTGTTCGTGGAAGTTGTGCCTGCTGCGGAGGAAAAAATCCGGAAAATGCGCGGCGAGGTAATGAGCCTTGATGTTTTATTTTTTTCACGATGAATTTCTATTTTTCACGCTTAATGCTTCAGATAGCTCCCCAGATGAACATGAAACAAATGCTGATGAGAGTTGGTTCTTGCAAAAATTCTCCCAACACGATCAACATCTCATGCTCATGCACTACCGCGAGAAAAAACAAGCCAAAGTATCCAGGAAAAAAGCTGTGTAAGTGTAACTTTGTAGGAAGAGCAGCATCACAAATTCGTTTTGCATTACAGGGAAAACCTGTCATGCGCAGCAAGTAAGTGAAAACACGTATGATGGTAGTCTATGACGCACTTCCAGCATGACAAGTGTGACTGTTTTGCATTTTCTGCATCACAGATTTACACTAACTATACACAGTTTTTTTCTGGAGATACGAAGCCAGACAAATTCAATACGAACTTGAGGCTCCGCTCGAGGCTGCCAAGAGATTGGTGGACGACGGTGTCTCCCGGGCGTGCGAAAGAATCTGTCATGCTGCAGCTCTTCCATAATCTTGCAGTAGGACTACCAGCAGCGGTGGCGTCATCTCCGTCCAAAACCACTGCGTCCCTGTTGGCGGCAAAGAAATCTTCGGTGAGATATCGGACTGCACCGTAGTCCATGGCGGGAGCGTAATCGACGTTTTTATCTGGTGCACGGCAAGGCTGGATCAAGAACGCCGTCTTGCTGAAAAAAGCAGGCTCTTGTAGAGCTCCATCACAACCTGTCGCGGCTGTCGTCCGCGCTGCGAGCGCCCGGGGGAGTTCTTCTTTCAAAAACTTGATGAAGTTCCAAAAGTTGATTTCCTCGTTTTCCGCTACACCGCTACTTTCCGTATCGGTAGCACAACTTTGGTTGCGTAGTTGCGATCTTCCAGTGGCCCCGCCCGCGTCCGACTCGGTGTTAGGACCACCTTCGCCTCTTTTCTGTAATTCCGCAAAAAGATTCCTGCTCTCGTCTCCTGTCGTACTAGCTCCCACGGATTGCAGATCGTGGATGTGATTCAGGATGGGCAACACTCGAATGTCACCTTCGATCTTGGGTTCAGGTTCTACGTCTTCTTCACCTCCAACTACGTAGTCCTCTTTCTGTCCTATCGGCAGAAAGTGTTGAAAAGCGATGTTCTGCGCGTACCGTCGCCATTTCGCGTCCGTGGATTCTGTCCAGGGCGAAATCACCACGACGCGGACTTTCTCCTGCGATGATTTCTTGTAGTGCTTTTCCTCGATAGAAGCGATCACTCTGTCACGCCAGGAGGTCAGACTGGTATTCTTGGTATGCTGCGACGTGCTGGGCCGTCCCGCCTCGGTGGGGGTGGTAGTAGTTCTGCCGATTTGATGCTGTCGTTCAGGATCTGCATGCGAAAACTGCACGGGCCCCTCCACCCAGAAGAGCAGGTCGCGACGGGCAGAAGAGGGCCGAGAAAATGAGGGTAGTTTTACTAGCGACATCTTTTCTTTATCGCGAGCCTACATCATCACTTGTCATTCTGCCCACTCTCTAAGTCTACCGAAGCTGCGCAGCTCTCGCTCACGTTCAGTTTTGTGTACTTACTTAACCCAAGGTTGTTCCCAAGAGCCACTCTTTCAACATCACATCTTCGCTCCAAACCGCCCACACAGAGGTAAGAAGTAGTCACTTCTTCACGACTGCACTCTTTGCATTCATCCTATTGACGTAGCGACCTCGGTCTTACTCATACTTGTCCCCACAGAAAAGAAAAATTTCCAGAACTACACGTTGGGGGTGAAGAATCGCGAGGACATTTTGTCCTTCCGAGAGGAGCAAGAAGAAGCTGCTCACCATGCTTGTCACCAAGAGATGCTCTTCATGATTAGATAGACTTCTAGCAAAATGAACTTCAAATTCAAAGCCTGGTCGGGTACGACGACAGGGAAGAAACTGATTCACTTCTACCTGCCGTCGTGTGCGTGTCATGTTGTTCGACTCCACACAAAAATCGTCTTCTAGCACTAGCAGCGTCCAACATCTTTATCGTGTATTCCACAGCGTGAGCATACACTGCTTCACCTCCTCATCCCGCAGGATGTTTTCCGAATCCAAAAAGCAGGTCGCGAATTTCGCCAGGGTCTCCACTACTCTTTCGTCGTTCTGGATAGTAGCAGTTTTCAAAAATATCCTGTGCAAAAGTATCGCGCTCGTAGTTGTAATCACTGTCATGCATTACAAACAAGGTCCGAGCACGGGGGCTGGGGCCCCCGTGCAGAGACCTTGCATCTTTGGAGGGCATTGGGCGGTCGGAGCAGTTTCCGAGGCCGGGCGGGCTTGCTCCTCGCGACATTCGAACGCAACCGCAACGGGGACGCGCGTCGCGAAGTAGAGGAATGGCCAGTGCCGCGCCATCCCCAGCGGGCTACCACATAGGGCGCCCCGATGGGCGCCCGAGGGGTGGCGCGTTCGCTTCCACTTGCAGGACTCCGGCACCGGCCTGCAAGCTGATGGCAAGCGTTTGGAAGTCGGCGCCGGGCCATTGGGCGCCGCTGCCTGGCGGCCCTACTTCAACGAACTTCAGGAGAGAAGCGCTTGGCGGGCGGCCTAACTTCTAAAAGCCGGCGGCACACCTGCGGAAGGAAGCGGCCCCCAGCCTTGCGGAAGTCGCCGCCCGGCTTTTCTTTGGCCAGTGCGGCCGGGCTTTTGGGTGTCTGCGCCGGCCGGAATCCCGCAAGCCGCCGACCAACGCCACGAGGCCCGTCCCGGACTTCTGGAAGCGCGGGCGGACTTTTGAAAGCTAGCCGGCGGCAGACGTTGGCAGCCTGCTCGTCCGTGTCCCCCTGCCAGTCTGTCTCCGCGGGAAACCGGGCACCCGGCAGGCAGCGCCTTCGGCCGCTCGACTCTTTCTCTGCAAAGCTTCGGGCCGCGGTTTTGGTCCGTGTCCCCGTGCCAGTTCGCGCGAGAAGCCGGGCACCGCCCTCGCCCTACTCTGGGGAGCCTCTGGCCATGGTTTTGCTCCGTGTGCCCACGCCAGTTGGCGCGAGAAACCCAACCGGGCACCACCTGCGCCCAAGTCTGGGAAACTAAGCGCAGGCCGCGGCCTTGCCCCGTGTCCCCAAGCCAGTCTGCGCGAGAAAGTGGGCAGGCACCGCCTTCGCCCGGCTGATTCTGCGAAGCTTCGGGCCGCACTTTTGCGCCGTGCACCCCCATGCCAGTTTCCGGGAGAAACCAGGCACCGCCCTCGCCCAATTCTGGGGGGGGGAGCGGTTTTGCTCCGTGTGCCGGCGCGGCGGAAGCGGCTCTGGCCGCGGCTTTGCTCCGTGTCCCCGTGCCAGTTTGCGCGAGAAACCGGGCACCGCCCTCGCCCAATTCTGGGGAGGGAGCGGCTTTGCTCCCTCCGTGTGCCAGTGTGGCGGAAACTACCGCCCTGGCCGCGGCTTTGCTCCGTGTCCCCGTGCCAGTTTGCGCGAGAAACCGGGCACCGCCCTCGCCCAATTCTGGGGAGGGAGCGGCTTTGCTCCGTGTGCCAGTGCGGCGGAAACTACGGCTCTGGCCGCGGCTTTGCTCCGTGTCCCCGTGCCAGTTTGCGCGAGAAACCGGGCACCGCCCTCGCCCAATTCTGGGGAGGGAGCGGCTTTGCTCCGTGTGCCAGTGCGGCGGAAACTACGGCTCTGGCCGCGGCTTTGCTCCGTGTCCCCGTGCCAGTTTGCGCGAGAAACCGGGCACCGCCCTCGCCCAATTCTGGGGAGGGAGCGGCTTTGCTCCGTGTGCCAGTGCGGCGGAAACTACGGCTCTGGCCGCGGCTTTGCTCCGTGTCCCCGTGCCAGTTTGCGCGAGAAACCGGGCACCGCCCTCGCCCAATTCTGGGGAGGGAGCGGCTTTGCTCCGTGTGCCAGTGCGGCGGAAACTACGGCTCTGGCCGCGGCTTTGCTCCGTGTCCCCGTGCCAGTTTGCGCGAGAAACCGGGCACCGCCCTCGCCCAATTCTGGGGAGGGAGCGGCTTTGCTCCGTGTGCCAGTGCGGCGGAAACTACGGCTCTGGCCGCGGCTTTGCTCCGTGTCCCCGTGCCAGTTTGCGCGAGAAACCGGGCACCGCCCTCGCCCAATTCTGGGGAGGGAGCGGCTTTGCTCCGTGTGCCAGTGCGGCGGAAACTACGGCTCTGGCCGCGGCTTTGCTCCGTGTCCCCGTGCCAGTTTGCGCGAGAAACCGGGCACCGCCCTCGCCCAATTCTGGGGAGGGAGCGGCTTTGCTCCGTGTGCCAGTGCGGCGGAAACTACGGCTCTGGCCGCGGCTTTGCTCCGTGTCCCCGTGCCAGTTTGCGCGAGAAACCGGGCACCGCCCTCGCCCAATTCTGGGGAGGGAGCGGCTTTGCTCCGTGTGCCAGTGCGGCGGAAACTACGGCTCTGGCCGCGGCTTTGCTCCGTGTCCCCGTGCCAGTTTGCGCGAGAAACCGGGCACCGCCCTCGCCCAATTCTGGGGAGGGAGCGGCTTTGCTCCGTGTGCCAGTGCGGCGGAAACTACGGCTCTGGCCGCGGCTTTGCTCCGTGTCCCCGTGCCAGTTTGCGCGAGAAACCGGGCACCGCCCTCGCCCAATTCTGGGGAGGGAGCGGCTTTGCTCCGTGTGCCAGTGCGGCGGAAACTACGGCTCTGGCCGCGGCTTTGCTCCGTGTCCCCGTGCCAGTTTGCGCGAGAAACCGGGCACCGCCCTCGCCCAATTCTGGGGAGGGAGCGGCTTTGCTCCGTGTGCCAGTGCGGCGGAAACTACGGCTCTGGCCGCGGCTTTGCTCCGTGTCCCCGTGCCAGTTTGCGCGAGAAACCGGGCACCGCCCTCGCCCAATTCTGGGGAGGGAGCGGCTTTGCTCCGTGTGCCAGTGCGGCGGAAACTACGGCTCTGGCCGCGGCTTTGCTCCGTGTCCCCGTGCCAGTTTGCGCGAGAAACCGGGCACCGCCCTCGCCCAATTCTGGGGAGGGAGCGGCTTTGCTCCGTGTGCCAGTGCGGCGGAAACTACGGCTCTGGCCGCGGCTTTGCTCCGTGTCCCCGTGCCAGTTTGCGCGAGAAACCGGGCACCGCCCTCGCCCAATTCTGGGGAGGGAGCGGCTTTGCTCCGTGTGCCAGTGCGGCGGAAACTACGGCTCTGGCCGCGGCTTTGCTCCGTGTCCCCGTGCCAGTTTGCGCGAGAAACCGGGCACCGCCCTCGCCCAATTCTGGGGGGGGAGCGGCTTTGCTCCGTGTGCCAGTGCGGCGGAAACTACGGCTCTGGCCGCGGCTTTGCTCCGTGTCCCCGTGCCAGTTTGCGCGAGAAACCGGGCACCGCCCTCGCCCAATTCGGGGGGGGAGCGGCTTTGCTCCGTGTGCCAGTCAGTGCGGCGGAAACTACGGCTCTGGCCGCGGTTTTGCTCCGTGTCCCCGTGCCAGTTTGCGCGGCAAACCGGGCACCGCCCTCGCCCAATTCTGGGGAGGGGGCGGCTTTGCTCCGTGTGCCAATGCGGCGGAAACTACGGCTCTGGCCGCGGCTTTGCTCCGTGTCCCCGTGCCAGTTTGCGCGAGAAACCGGGCGCCACCCCCGCCCAATTCTGGGGGGGGAGCGGTTTTGCTCCGTGTGCCAGTGCGGCGGAAGCGGGGGCTCTGGCCGCGGCTCTGCTCCGTGAGTGTCCCCGTGCCAGTTTGCGCGAGAAACCGGGCACCGCCTTCGCCCAGTTGATTCCGCGACGCTTCGGGCCACGATTTTGGTCCGTGTCTCCGTGCCCGTTTCCGCGCGAGACCCCACCGACCGGGCAACGCCTTGCGCCGCCCGGTTGACTCGGGGAAGCTTCTGGCCGCGGCTTTGCTCCGTGTCCACGTGCCAGCTTGCGCGAGAAACCGGGCACCGCCTTCGCCCTTTTGTAAGTATGTATTCCGGGAAGCTTCTGGCCCTTGTTTTGCTCCGTGGCCCCATGCCAGTCTGCGCGAGAAACAAATCCGGCACGCGGCGGCCCGTGGCGCCGCCCGCCGAGCCTTGCCTTGGAAGCTAGCAGATGGCGCGCAGACCTTTGCAAGCCTGCGCCAGCCGGAATCCTGCAACCAAGCCGCCGACCTTTTGGAAGCCGGTGGCGGAGTTTTGGGGGCCATTGCTGGGCGTTTCATTCTTTGGAAGCCGCTGGCGGACTTTTGGTCGAAAGTCGCTGGCGGGCCTTTTGCGCTTAACTCTGCACCAGCCGGACTCCTGCAAGCTTCGCGCCAGCGTTTGGAAGCCGGTGGCGGGGTTCTGGAAGTCGGCGGCGGGCGTTTGGAAGTCTGTGCCGGCCGATACCTATCCGACCGCCCCCGGCCCGCAAGCTTCGCGCCAGCTTTTGGAAGCCGCTGGCGGACTTTTGGAAGCCGGTGGCGGGCCTCTGAAAGTCGCGGGCCGGTGGGCTCGCTCACTCTTGGAAGCCGGCGGCGGGCTTTTATTTGGAAGTCTGCAGCGGCCGGAATCTAGCAGGCTTGGCGCCAGCCTTTGGAAGTCGCTGGCGGACTTTTGGAAGCCGGTGGCACACCTGTGGAAGCTGCCCCCGCCCTTGCAGAAGTCGCCGCGCCTCCCGCTTTTGGTCATTGCGCCCGGGCCTTTCGCGTGCAGTCTGCTCAGCCTGCACCGCCCGGAACCCCGCAAGCTGATGGCCAGCCTGTGGAGAGCGATGCCGGGCAGTTCCAAGGCGCCCCCAGCAAGCCTGCCAGCCAGCCGCGGCGGCCAGGCTGCTGCCTGGCTTTTGGGCAGTCAGTGAAGGGCCGCGGACTTTTGAGAGCCGGCGCCGGCAACAATCCAGCGGGCCCGATGGCTTTTGAAAGTCGGCGCCAGCAGGACTCCGGCGGGGTGTGTGGCTTTGTGTTGCCGCGCTGCGAAGCTTCGGCGCTCTGCTTCTGATCGTCCAGAGCAGACGCATTGGCAAACTATGTCGCATCTGCTGGACGAGTCGGGT
>CAJINV010000005.1:4610785-4667529 GCA_905178155.1 Amoebophrya sp. A120
GAACCCCGCAAGCTGATGGCCAGCCTGTGGAGAGCGATGCCGGGCAGTTCCAAGGCGCCCCCAGCAAGCCTGCCAGCCAGCCGCGGCGGCCAGGCTGCTGCCTGGCTTTTGGGCAGTCAGTGAAGGGCCGCGGACTTTTGAGAGCCGGCGCCGGCAACAATCCAGCGGGCCCGATGGCTTTTGAAAGTCGGCGCCAGCAGGACTCCGGCGGGGTGTGTGGCTTTGTGTTGCCGCGTTGCGAAGCTTCGGCGCTCTGCTTCTGATCGTCCAGAGCAGACGCATTGGCAAACTATGTCGCATCTGCTGGACGGGTCGGGTTGAGTCGGGTAGAGTCGGGTAAGGTCGCTTTCCCTTTCCCGAGCTATGTGCCCGACTTTACCCGACTCAAAACCTACCCTGGACCCGACTTTTACCCGACTCTTCACCCGACTCCACAGCTCGTGTTTGTTTCTTTACCCGAGCTGTATCGGTCGGCTGAGGAGTCGGGTTGAGTCGGTTCCTGGGTCGGTTCCTGGGTAGGCTGTACCCCCCCCCTCTTAAATCCACTGTCCCCTCGTGTTACCTACCCCAGAACCTACCCTGGAACCTACCCTGGATCCGGGGTAGAAAACTCAGATTTGGGTAGTTGCTGCAGTTTCAATAGTAATCTCCTTCTCAACCTATATCCGCATTACAAATTCCATTTTTCGTACTGAGGGAATTTGTCATGCGATTTCTACTAGTACGATGCTTTTGCATTTCATAAAAACAGTCGTCGTTTTTTCCTGCTGGTCCTGCAGCTTCCGATATCAAGTGTAAAAATGTCTGGGTCTGGAAGGATACAACTTGTGATGCTACTTTTGGAATTTACATAAAAACTGTGTTGCATGAACAGCAAAAGTGGCGTAATCTATGCTACGTGGACAGCGCATTTCTCATGCGGTGTGAGCATCAGAAAGCCCTCGCGAACTGTCTGATGCTAGGGCATGCATCACAGACCTCATGGGTCATGCAAATTTCGCATGACAAACTCCTGCATTCTTCCAGACCCAGACACTTTTACACTCCATATCCGAATAACTTCGACGAAGAAGTCTCGGTTGATTCTTTCGATACTGAGTTTATTGTTCAGCTTCTTGTTGGTGTGGAAGTCGTGGTCATCGTCCGGTTGCAATGCCGCAGGTGGAGCAGGACGGCCGAAGGGAGAACGAGGATCGGAGGATGAAAAAACACCGCCCTCTTCCTGCAGAAAAAGCAAAACATCGAGCACGTGCTGCAAACCAGTGTCGAAATGTCGGATTAGAGATAGAGACCGAGTCATGTTGATCAGATGTTCCTCTGCATGACCACAGCGGCTTGCTGGATCCGGACAGTTCTCAGCCTGTTCATCTGCACGACAACCCGAGTCGGAATCAGCCTTCCTGTAGTCGAAGATTCGCAGCTTGTTTGTCATGCTGCAGTTGTTCTCACCACCTGCAACACCCCTCCTCGGTTGCTGAGCTGGAAGCAGGCTCTTTCTTCGACTTGCCGTTGCCCCTGAAGATGAGGATGACGTCGCTGTAGTTTTTTCCACCGCTTCTTGTAACACGGCCACTCCCTTCTCGGTGATCAGCCGCTGGAGTTCCGAAAGCCAGAGGGCGCTCCTGCGGGGACTGCAGACATCGTGATGATCTCCGTACTTTGCTGCTTCACGACGACGGTCCCGATTCTTACAGCTTTTTGAAACGACGTGCGAACCTGTGCCTCTTGGTGAGGAGATTAGGTTCGTACCATGTTGCAGATGCCGGAAAAGACTCTTTGCTTTCACCAGAATTTCGAGCAACACGCTCCACGAAGTGGCACTGATGCTCGACAAAGTAGAACCAGCAGCACTAAAACTTCCGGCTGCGCGGGCGACCATATCCAGATGCAGAAGCCCAACAACCCGGCTTAGAAATTCTTGCACTTGATTGGCAACGCAGAATAACTCGCCGGTGCTGGTAGTTGGATCATGGTTTGCGTCTCCTAGATGTGGTGCTGGTCCTCCTTCTCTGACCGCTGCTGTTTGAATATCATCAGCACGTGTGTGATGGTGGTCTCCTCCTCTCTGACGTGATCTGATATCCTCGTGTTTGTTTGTCTGAAGCTGATGACTCAAGACGACCTTCGAATGGGTCGGGTAGCTGTGGCTAGTACTACTCAACCCCAAATTTTGACCGCCAAGAGATGAAGCTGCAGCAACCTTCCGCCTCTTACTGCCCCTGCTCGTCCCGCCTGGTGATAGAAGTCCTCTCGGCCTTTCCTCTTCTAACCGCATATTAATCTCGAATTCGTGCAACTGAATTTCGATCAACCCGACCACCGTTTCGTAGCAAACAGATGAAAACACACTAAATTTCTCCAGTCTCGGGATTAGCATATGCACTGCAAAAGTATCGCACGACTCGTATAAAGGCATTACAAACTTCCTCAGCATGAGAGATAAAGTTTGTAATGCGGATTTACCTTAAAATAAAGATTTGCAATGCAGGACTGCAATACGACTACGACTACGATACTTTTGCACAGGATATAGCAGCTCCAATCCCAACATCCGGACCGCAGTTTTCTTTTGCTTCAAAAACGCACGGCAGATGTGCGCGATCTGCATCTGGCTCTGGGGTAGAATTTGAATTTCATCGCGATCATTCCGAGTTCTTCCTCTCACTCCGTCTGTTCCGCTTGTTCTGTCAGGGAGGATAGGGTGGTCCGCGTGAGGATGCTGCTCATAATCATCCCCATCCTCATGGCCCTCGTCGTGTCTCCTCAGCAGGCGCAGCTGTTCTAGTCCCTCTTGGTAGTAGTCGTCGAGAAGTTTTTCGAAAAATTCCCGTAGCGGAAACTTCATTTCTGTGAGGAGAAAATCATAGAAGTCGACTTCGAGAATATTAGAGCCAGACAGGGCCGCCGCCGCAGCCTCGCCGTTTTCGTTCATTCCGGTCGTCGTGTAGAAGTTGTTCTTGCCAGTTCTTCCCATTTTTACCTGGAACTTAAAGCCCAGCATCCCCAGGATGAGCTCCAGCTGAAACTGGGAAATCTTAGTCGCCCCTGTAGAAGGTGTGCTGTTTTTCGCTTGGTGTAGAAGTGCGGGATGTTCTTGAACATGATCATGATGATCTTGATGCTCCTGGTGTTGATCCACTTCTCCTTGTTGGGCAATATGTGGATTCTGGTCCCGTATTGCGAGAATGTTCGAACAAGCTGGGTCCCGCCCAGAAAGGACAGCTGCCTTGGTATTTGTATTTCCCGTACCAGCAGCGATACAGCATGCTCTTGCTCCCCCTCCTCCTGCTTCAAATTCCTCCTTACCGAAAAGAACTCGCAGGACCTCTTTCAGCCTTTCCAAGTCAGCTATACCGACTACCTTGGAAGCCGAACTCGAAGATGAAGACCTTTCTTCACTTCCGCAACAAAACTCCCTGATGTAATACTCCAAACAGGTCAACACGTGCTCCGGTCGTGCAGTTGCCGCTTTGGAGCGCGACAGCGCGGCTTTTGTGGTCGTCCCTCTTTCATTGTCGCCGCGTGAAGATCCGCACTGTGCAGGAGCTCCCCGTTGAAATTTTTGCTGTTGGTCTTTATTTCTTTGGTTTGAAGACTGAGAATCCTGTTGGGTGGTGCGGGAGGAAGAACTGGAACTCTCGCTGAGTTCTTCCTGCTCATCTTCTGATGCGAGGTGCTGCACGGGGTTTATCGAGTTCATGTTGCCATTGCCATTGGGAAGATGTAAACTTTTGCTGTTCTGGTTCTGTCGTCCCCGCCGGGCAGGGAGATTGGAGGAGCAAATACGCGGCGCACGACCAGCACCACCGGAAGCACCACAACTCGAACTCTGCCTCATTTGACCACTGGTAGCAGCATGCTCGATCTCCTTTTCCAAGGCGAGGAGAAAGAGAGGAGCTGTGTTTATTTTCGTCACAGAGTTCTTGCTTTTCATCGCTGCGCTACTTCTGTCCTTCTCCTTCGAGTCGATTTCCATGGCAATTATGTCACCGTCTGGCATCATCTCTTCCTCGCGTTCTGCTTCTTGACGGAGAGAAGTGCTCTGAAAGTCATCATGAAGAAACAACTCCCGCAAGGTTTCTCGCACGGACGGTAGACTGCTTGTCTTTGTACTTCTGTGCGCCTTACTACTTGCTGACTTCGTTTGATTTTCTTGAAAATCCTCCTTCGCCAGCGCTTTCACCACTTTTGCCAAGACCTCCCAGTTCCATAGAAAGTTCAGCGAGAAGGACGCAGCTGGTTCATCTGTGACGAGACCTGGTACTACTTTCGGGTGGTCATGGCCGTGCCGCTGGTGCCCATCGTTTCGTTGCTTTTCATCGCCACGGTGAAGTTGTTCAGGTGCTTCCTTTCCGCCCCGGCCCCGGCCAGCAGAAATGTAAGAATCCTTGTTCTGCGCAGATCGGCTAGCGTTCGCTGCTTCACGTCGCTGCTCACGTGTCGTCAGTGTGGGCCTCACCGAGGTGTAAAACACCAGGCACAGAATTTTGAAAACAAAACCGTCCACTAGCTCCCCCTCTTCCTCCGTGTCTGCGCCTGTTTCTGGAACTACGAGTTCTCCGTGAAAATCATAATTTTCGCCATTATTATTCGAGGATCTCCTCCTTCCCAGAATCTCATCCTCCAAAGCCCGGCAGATCGAAATTGTTTTCTCCTGCGGCAGAGACTGCAAGTAGAACTCCATCTTATCCTTACTCACCGCAGTGATGACACCCGTAGAAGTACTAGCGCTAGATGTCGCACAGGAGCTGCCACGAAGTAGATTGTGACCACTGTGCTCGCTCGCCGCCAGACTCTTGCACAGCATCTTCGCCGCCGTTCTGGGTTCTTCCAAAAGCGCCTCGAACAGCCTTTGAATCCCAACGTCGGTGGAGGTGAAAAGCTTGGATTTTTTGGTCATTTGCGAGCACGGAGGTGGTGCTGGTCCTCCCGGAGGTCCTTGAGCGGCGGCTGATGCAGGCCCTGCTCCAGGTTCCTCTCGTCCTGCTCGTCCGAACGCAGTTTGATTGTAGCCCCTGAAACTACTACCTGCTGCACCAACTTTTTGTGCAGCTGCCCCTGTGTTCATCTTACAAGTGGAAGTCGAGGACGTAGTTGTCGTGCCGATAAAATTATCAAGTGTAAAAATGTCTGGGTCTGGAAGAGAGCAACTTGTGATGCTGAATTTGGATTCCAAAACAATCTGTATTGCATGAGCAGCCAAGGGAATGCAATTTTTGCTACGCGGAGAGGGCATTTGTAATGCGGAATAGGCATCGCGAAGCCCTCAAAAAAGCTGTGATGCTAGGGCATGCATCACAGGCATCATGGCCAATGCAAAACATGCATGACAAGTCTCAGAATCTTCCAGACCCAGACATTTTTACACTTGATAAAAATCCAGGTCCAGTTTTTCCAAAACTTTCAAATACTTCGCAAAGGTCGAGCTCAAGTTGGAACTGCTACTGCTGCTGTATGAACTGCAAAAGTATCGTACTACACTAGTAGTATATTGCAATACAAATATAGCTCAGCATGACAAATCGAATCTGTCATGCTGTTTTGCCTTGGGATGGAGATTTGTAATGCATGACTGCGATTACTTTTGTAATGCATGACTACGAGTACGATACTTTTGCACGGGATATGCTGTTGCTGTTTCCAATTCCACCCGCAGAAGTTCCCGTGCTTTTGTTGTTGATGTGGGAGTAAGAAGTCGCAGGCGCGGCTCTTCTCACGGGAACCAAGGCGAATGCATTGGAGCTTGCATGATGTTCTAGTTGCTGTTCGTGCGCGACACCACGAGACGCTGTCGAATTATGATTATCTTCACCTCCGTGCCGAGAAGGAACAAATAAACCGTCACCCGAGTTATTCGCTTTCTGATGAGAACCCGCCCCCCGCGCCGCCGTACTACTGTTGGCTAGGTTGACAAAATTGCTCGAAGAACCTAATGCACCGGTAGTGCAACCTTGAATGTTCAAGACCCGTCGTCGCTTTGCAGCTGGATCACCGTGATTTTGCAGCTCTTGTTGACCGTGAAGATTATCCAGACGAATTTGTTTTTGGTGCTCTTGTTCCTGCCGGCGACGATTTTCATTTCTCGCGGGTAGTTCTTCCTCGCGACGCAAATTTTCACCCTCGGTCGTACCATTTCCTCTTTGATTTTTGTGCGCTAGACCGCCGCGAGATGCAGCTGTAGTCGGTCGGTCGTGCTGCTCGACGTTGTTTGTGTTTTTCTTGACGAACTTTCCGCTCTCCTGGTGTTCGCCGATCCTGCTCAAGTGGCCCACCTCGCGCCTCCTCGCCTTATTCATCGTGGACGAGCAACTCATCTGCTGTGGCGCCGAACGTCTTTCTCGTTGTTCAGATAATTGAGGAGCCATTTCATCTTGCCTCTTCTTGGAAGAACCTGCTTGATCATCCAGAACTACATCCAAATCGACGACATCGTTTTCGTTTTGCCCATTTGTAGTAGTTCCCCTCCGGTTATTTTGGTGGACTACTTTCCCCTCCGCAACCTGTGGAAAGAACTCTCTCCTGCCACAGTTCTTATTTCGATGATCGGCTTGGTCCTCGTGCTGACCAGCAGCTGCTACGTCCTGAGCACGAAGAAGATGCACTCTGGACGAGGACACAGAAAAAGCTCCTGCTGCGCCAGGAGCAGCAGCAGCACCAGCAGCAGGAAGCTCTCCTCCGACATATGAGCGATTTATTTTCAGAGAATTTTTGCCGATAAGATCATCACGATTCGCGCGTTCTTGTCGTTGAATTTCTTCTTGTTCAACGCCCCGTCGCTCCCCGCTAGCGACTGGTGAAACGCGAATTTGTTCACCAAACAATCGCTCCGCATCTTCGTCTTTGTCCTGTTCATAAATCGGCGACAGCAACAAATTCAATTTCGATTCAAAAATCAGCTTTTGCATTTTGAAAGAGGCCAGTATAGCCTCAAAAAGGTGATGCAAAAACGACGCCCATTCCAGCACTGCGACGCGGCGGCACAGGTTGCCTCTTTTTGGGATGTGTTTTGGTGATCTAAAATAGGCTCCAATGTGAACTAGCTAGATAAGGAGTAGGGTACTTAGGAAGGCGGCTGGAGACCGCTACGATGGTGGCGCTTTGCCATCGCAGAACCACGGCTGGAAGCGGCATTTCGCGACCCCTTCTGGCTGACGTAATGCTGCCCTCAAAAAGGTGACGCAGAAACGACGCCCGTTCCAGCACTGCGACGCAGCGATACAGGTTGCCTCTTTTTGGAATGTGTTTCCTTCGGTGCTCTAAAATAGACTCCAATGTGAACCAGCTAGATAAGGAGTGAGGTAGGAAATTAGCGTAATGCTGCCGGGGCCCCGTCCGGGGCTCCGGCAGCATTACGCCAGCCAGAAGGGGTGGCCCAATGCCGCTTCCAGCCGTGGCCCTACGATGGGATGAAAGCGCCACCATCATAGCGGTCTAAAGCCACCTTCCTACCATACTCCTTATCTAGCTAGTTCACATTGGAGCCTATCTTGGTTCACATTCATTGGATCCACGACGGTATTCTCAATCTTCCACGGTACCATGCGGATTAGCAATCTGCGACCCCCCCCGAGAGGGGTCTCCAGAAGGGGCCCCCTGATTTGCTTTCGCCGATGCTATGCTGTAGAAAAGAGGGGGGGGTTTTTTTGGCGTCTTCCTGGAGAGGTTTCGGCCACCTCTTGAATCGTTAATCTGAGTTTCTCAATAGAGCTCCATGCGACTGCATGCTATGATGGACTTTCCATCACAAAAAAAGGCGACTTTACTTCAGAGCTCCGTCAACACGCCACCAAGATGTCAGGGCCCCGCCCGGGGCCCCGGCAGCATTGATGCCATTACGTCAGCCATAAGGCACCAAATGCGGGCAGTTTAACGGCGGCAGCAGTGGGCAGGCCTGGCTCTCTTCCGCGGAGCCTTCAGGAGCCTCATTGAAGCATCGCCTGAACTAGTTCAGATTGGCGCCTGAGCTAGTTCTCCACTTCCGACATCACATCTTATCAGATTCCCCGGATCTTCATCTGCGACGGCGAAGCAACATTGAAAAAAGAATGCGAATCGAAATGAAAAGCAGGCTTACGTCAGCCACAAGGCACCAAATGCGGGCAGTACAACGGCGGTAGCAGTGAGCAGGATGGCAGTCTTCCGCGGAGCCTCTTAAGGAGTCTCATTAAAGCACTACCTTAGCTAGTTCACATTGGGGCCCTAACTGGTTCATCACTTTCAACATCAAATCTTACCAGGCGGCCCGGACCTTCAGCTGCGGCGACGAAACAACATTGAAAAAAGAACGCAAATCTGAATGAAAAGCAGGCCATTTGAAAATTGCAAAGCTGATTTTTGAATCGTTTTTGAATTAATCAAGTAATTTGTCTCATAATCGTCTTTTTCCTGTTCATAAATCGGTGACAGCAACCGGTGACAACTGGACGCTCTTTCGATGGAGGAAAGTTTTGACAACGGATCTAATGGGGACGCGTTCGGCCGCAGGGACGAGTTTTGGTTAGGATTACCGTGATTTTTATCTGTGCCCACCTTGGCGCCGGGAGTGACCAACATGTTCTGGCCGAGGAGATGCGATTGGTTCCTGTTTAGGAACAACTCCTGGGAGGATTTTGAGATGATGTTCGTACCGGCCGCCCCTGCCCCTTCATTCGACGGGGGAGCTGCAGGATCAACAACACTCGGTAGTAGTTGTTGACCACATGCTGATTGTACTCGCTCATCTTCAGTAGTTCTCCCGCCACGCGGCACCGGTCGTTGACCTCGACTCGTCCCTTCCGAGACATCATAGTGCCGCCGCCCTGGTTCTTGGATGTACTCCTGCAGCTGGTCTTCTTCTTGTTGTTCTTCAGCCTCGGCGCCTAAACGCTCCTCTTCCTGAAAATTGTTACCCTCTCGTCGACGCTGCAGCACAGCTGAATTGTCAACCTCTCGCTCCTCTGGACTATCTGCCCAATACTGCCTTTCCTGTTCTTCAGTCGCTAAGGCTCGCAACCGTTCTTCCTCTAGGTCTATGCATTGGAAAACAAGTATCGCACAGCACGACGCACTAGCGGCACCATGGCGGACATGGACAAATTTTTGCAGAAGGAAAAATTTGCAAATTTCGCATGCAGTTTTGTGCAAGCAAGAAAATCTGTCATGCAAATGTCCATCCACTTCGCACGAGTACGGTACCTTCGTATATTATGCGTAAGATCGCGCATTTGCTCCTCCTCTTCTTCCCTGTCCCGCCTCTGCAACTCTTCCCGCTCGCCGGAATATCAAGTACAAATATGTCTGGCTCTGGGTCTGCAAATTTGTGATGCTAAAATGTGCATGATGAAAACACTTCCTCATGCAGGACAGCATAGCAAGTCTGCACAACGCTTTATCATACGAACTCCGCATGAGAAACTGCGTTTTTGTAGGACGTGAGAGGCTCCTGCCACTTTTGTTGGTCATGCAGCACAGATTTCACAGGAATGCAAGACCAGCATGACAAGTTCCAACTGTCCAGACCCACACATGATATTTGCATTTGATACGGAACACACGCTTACCACTTCCTCTTGCAACATGTCATTCGCCATAATATCATCTCCCAACAACTGCTCGACGTCCACGCGCTCGTCCGCCCTGTGTCTCCTCTCATCTTCTAGCTCCTGCAAAGCCAGCTGTTCTTGTGCCTCCTCTTCCCGTTGTTGCTGGTGCGCCACCTTCTCTAAAAGCAATTCTTCCCAAGATGAGTAAATTTGATTAAGTGAGTATTTTTTTTCTGAAACGAAAAATCAACGGCCCCAATGGATGGCGCAGAAAGTTGGGCGTCGCAGTTCCTGTTGCGGCGACGGAGCGTCTCCCGATTTGCCAACGGCGTTACCCGACGCGCTGCAGAGTCAGCTCGACACCCGATGTGGTGACGCAGGTCCGTGTAGCAAAATCCATCACGAGACTTTGATCGCGCCTCAATAGCCTGGCCAAGAAGGCGGAACAGGACTGCTGCCTCGTCGTCCACCTGCATCCCTCGCCCGAGTTCTATTCCGAGCTAGTCCATATGAAAATACTCAGCCAATAGTTCCTTGATGCGAGTTGAGTACTACCATGCAGATTGGTAGCAAGACGTTTGGTAAGAGGAATACAGTCATTCTATGTAGCTAGTTCAAATGAATTTACGACGTCCTTCGATTTGCAGCCGACTCTCATCGTGCGAGCAGCGATATAATTTGCGAGGCCGTTTTGATTAGCGATTTGGCATGATTCCCTCTGCGAGGTCGAGTAGAGGCTCTAAGCACTTTAAGCTACACACGAAGACGACAATGCTAGCGAGCAAACCCCTCGGCAGAACCAACACTATGTCGATCATTAGCTACTTGAATAGAAACGACTTACCTGTTTGTGCCCTTCTCTTCCTGTTCCGAGAATCCGTCTGCCTTCCTGCCCTGGTTCCCGAATTCGTCAAGCGTTTTCGTTTTTTTTTTTCTCAATTAAATGAATTTACTCATCTTGGGAATTGCACCACATAACCGTTGTTGCTGGTGCGCCACCTTCTCTAAAAGCAATTCTTCGCTGTGGAGCGCCCGATGAAATAAGGGCGTTGGATTTTTTCAGATTTTCACTTTTTCAAATTTTTAGAACAGGCGCCCTTCTCTTGCTATCAACATCGACCAGCAGAGGAGTACTTCTCCAGCCACCAAACAAGCTAGTGGGCATAAGAGGAAGAAAAAACTGTAGCACCGGCGAGCGCTACACCCTGTCAGGCGTTGACTTTGGAACGCAGCCAACCGGCCAAACAGACGCAACACAAATTTCGAAACAAAGCGCAACATTTACCACCTGACCCCCAGGCCCACCCTTCAACCTCGACTGAGCAGCTTCATCCACATTTGGCAGAATGCTCTGGCTCTAGGCAAAATGGAATGCCTGTGGAGAAGAGCTGGAACAATCTGGCCGGAAATGGAATAATTTTCATGCATCAGCTACCAATCGGGAGGAGCAAAGTTCCAGATTTTTCCAAGTTCTTCCAAAACCAATTCCACAACCTCCTCCAAAAGCGCCAAACTGACAGGCGCGGGGGTGTGGCGGGGGGTGTGGTGGGGGGTGTGGCGGGGGGTGTGGTCAGGTGTGTACCATTTTTCCACCTGTGTTTATGTCGTCGCTTTTGCGCACAGAGAGGCGCTAGTCGGAGATTTTTCTATATGGGGCCCCGTATTAGGTCGGTTGATCTACTCCAATATCCTGAAGATGACACGGACCCACTGAGAAGTCTTGCACTAATCGCCAAGTGCTCCCACCGGCGAGTTCCCTCCGCCGGACATTTCGTTTTTCAAAAGTTCTTTTTTTGAAAAATAGCAAAAAAATCCAAGCAAGTTCCATCACCGGTATAAGTTCCATCCTCTTCCCGTTGTTGCTGGTTCGCCTTATGAATTGCAAAAGTATCGTACTCGTACTAATTGCAGCAACTATGCATGACATTGTCCTTAAAGTAAAACAGCATGACAAAATCCAGCTCTCATGCTGAGGAAATTTGTATTGCAATTACTACGAGTGCGATACTCTTGCACAGGATACGCCTTCTCTAAAAGCAATTCCTTCGCGTGTTCGTCCAAAGAAGATTCTTCTTTTTCATTTCCCCCCTCGTCGCTTTCAACTTCATCATTATTCACCTCGTCGTCCTGCTGCTGCGGTGGATTTATTTCCACGACCTGCTCATGTTGTGCTGGTTCTTTCTCGTCCTGCCCGTTTTCGAGATGATGTCGTGGATCCTCGTTGACATGGAGATCAGCATCATCATCATCATCCGGTGGTTGCTGCGGTCCTCGTCCTTGCTTGTACTGCTGCTCAGAGGAACCACGCCCATGAAAACTACACTCACCCCGAGCAGCAGCTGCTGCGCTGTTGACGCGTCCTAACTGCGGCTCGTGTCGTGGACCAGCATGATCTGGGCGCAGCTCCGCCTCTTTCTCCTCTTCATCTCCGCGAGTACTTCTACCCCCGGAAAGACAACTACCGGGTAGTAGTTCCTGTTTCACACGCTGCTGGGGCAACAGCACGACCCCTTGATCCTCGTCGACGTCGCCTTGTTGCGCTGGCACGGCGATCTCGTCCATACCACCACTCGCGGCTCCCACGCCTCCAGCAGAAGCTGCAGGCACTGCGGAAGAAAGGGAACAAAGAGCTCCTTCCGCTGGTCGTGAAGATGTGTCTAGAAATAAATCATCGTTGATCCTTGTAATGCGAAAGACCTTCTCCAGAATAAGCTTATCTGGCGGCAACCCGGAGGGCTGTGCTGGCTGTGCTCTCTCAGCGGCCTCCATCTCTCCCGCCCTTCGCGCCGCGTCGGTCTTCTGGAAATCGATTTTGAAGGACAGTTTTTCTCCGTCGGTCAGAATTTGCTTCTCCCCACGCATCAGCCTCTTTCGGGTCAGAGCAGTGGTGGGAGTTGTTTTATTCATACTGGTCCGCTGCTCACCTCCTGCCGTACGATTTTTCCCGGCTTGTTCACTCACTAAGACATACGCGGGGTTGCGGCCAAGGTTGTGCAATTCCAGGTGGTAGTCATTTTTGTCCTGTCGTTCACCTCGCACGAGCTTCAGGACGGATTGGACGCCACTCAAATATGCGCAGTTGGAAACACTGTAGTCGCAAGTTGCGTCGCGACCGAAGGTTAGTTCGGGCAGCTTCTCGTCTACAGGAGCAGACGCCTGGTTGTGGTCATTCTTATTTTCTTTTTTGTCGTCGACCGACGTCACAAACAGCTCCTTTTTCCAATTCAGAATCGCCTCCGGGCTCGCTTGCTTGATCTTAGCGATGTTGCACGGTTTCTCAGGCTCCAAAGTGATCACGAACCCGACTTTTCTAGTGCCTGGTTTGTGTCTATTAGTGAGGAGGACCTCGTGGTCCGCAGGAGGGTTTTGAAGATGTGAGGAAGAAAAAGAACTCTTCTGGTGCTGTGCAGCGCCTCCGGTTCTTGTTGATGACACACCTGCGGGGGGATGCTGCTGGTGTTGCTGCTTCTGGTAAACCCTGTTCGCATGATTCATGTTGTTTACGACCCTTTTCTTGTTTGCTCCCGAAGTAGATGATCCGCCCGCACAACTACTACTGCTTCCGCCGGCGCCCTGTCTTGAAGACTTTGGTCCGTTCCCTCCTGCTCTCGGTACAGCGGAGGACCGCATGTGGTCATGATCCAACGAACCGCCAAAACCAAACATCTTTTCACACTGCTTTTAGTCGTTTCTTGCTGTAGTTGCCCCGGATTTCTTCTCAAAAATAAATGCGAGAGGACACCCGATCAAAGAGGACACTAAGGACTTTTTGTTTTTGCCCTAGATCAAGCAGCTGGAAGAACTCCTAAAAAACGCTGAGAAGATGAAGCTACGAAACATTTACTTGTTTTAAAAGTCATGCAACGAAGTCACGGAGCTAGTATTCCAATGAATGAGATGATGAATTTCTCAAGCTCGCCCTGTTGTCAAAAAATTTCTGCCGTGCTGGAAAGCTACTTCTTCGCGCACAGAGCAAAGCATGCGACCTTTTTGCCTTGTCGTTTTCTCTCGGAAAGATTTTTTTTTTTTGTGAATTAAGGTGCAGATGTAATAGTAGGTCGCGCAGGCACATCCCTACTACAGAGATGTAGATCTCTTTTTTTGGAACCGGAATCGAACAGAAAAAACACCAAAAGAGACGTCTCAAGAAGCGCCATGAGGTCCAACAAGACTGGAGAACTCCTGGGATAGCAGTGCGTGAAAAACGCACGAGCTACGGTGCTGCAGCAAAATTTTCATGTTGCTTGGATATGGTGCCATGGTCGCTTGTACTAGGTGTTGATAGAAATTCAAGAATTTGGCGCTTTAGAGGTCAACAAGTAGAGCACGAGTGTTTTGATGTTCAAGATCTTTACTTTCACAAACTATCCTCCTCCTCATCCGTCGTATCTGGGCTCGGCTGCGTCGGAAAGATCAGGCTTATCCTCCGTCCCGTGCTCCTTGGCTGCCCGACAGGATCGCCGGGGAGGTGCTGATCTTCCGGCGACATCGAATAATTTGTATCCTGTTTACTCACGGTCTCCGCATCATGATCGGTCTTACCTTGGCTAATTTTCGTCCCCACGACGACAGCTGTTCTCTCGCGCCCGCCGCTCCACAGGCTATCGTACTCATACACTTCCAAGATTTCTCGCATCACTTTCGTTAGAAGCAGCTCTTCCTCGCTGCCAGGCTGAATCTATCCAGTGCAAAAGTATCGCACTCGTACAAATGCAAGTCTTGCATTACAAATCAGAATCTTGTCTCCAAGCTACAAATTCTATTTGTCATGGTGCTGGGGAAAATTGCAATGCATTTGTACGAGTACGATTACTTTTGCAATGCATAGAACCGCTAGAAAAACCTTTTTCTCCTTCAGATCCCGCCTGGCGAGCTCCAAGCACGCCTTCGCAACCACTTCCGCGGAGTAGAGACACCGAAGATCGGTCCGGAGGGAGTCGTTCGCGTAGGCGATGGCTTTCGTGAGGAGGGCCTGGTTACGTGTGGAGGAAGCAGAAGATCCCGAAGATAATCCTACATTTCTTCGTGGGCTTCGATTGCGAAGATTTGTTCTTTCATCATTGGCGGCCCCTGCCCTGGGTGATGCTGCGGAAGCAGCTGCACCCACAGTTGTTGTGTTAAACAACTCGTAAAGGACGGATTGCGTGTGTGCGTGAGACAGACTTAGGACAGCTGAGGAATTCTTTCCTTCATCTTCTTGCATCGTCATTCCATCGGGAAGTCGTGCTGAACCTACTTCTCCTGCCGGCTTGTTTTCATCATCTTCTCCTTCCCCCACAAGTTGTACTACAGGTTCTCGATTGTAGGAGCAGAATTGGACCAAATCGAACCCTAAAACCCGCAAGACCCGTTTCTCCATCTGCACGAGTTTTTTCGCTTGCAACTGCAAATCGAATTTCTCCGCTTCGTCGGGTGATCCGGCGTTCAACTGGGAAGAAAGTAAAGCGGTAGAAAACTTTATCCTATGTAAAAACGTCCCCACCCCATTGTCAAGAAGGAGAATCGGCTAGACAAGTCCGCAAGTTTTGGCTGTTTCGCATGACAAATTTGGACTCGTAGTGTAGTGCTGATGTTTGAGGTAGTTCAGCAGCATCGCAGATCTAGGTTATCATGCTGATTTCAGCATTACAAATTCCAAAACACGACTAGAAAATGCTTCTCATGGAGGGCTCCGCATGACAAACACTTTGACTTTCAGCATGCAGGTTTGCATTACAACTACGGGGTGGGGACGTTTTTGAATACGATAAACTTCCCCATCAGGAGCTTCAACGAAATCCGGCACTCCTCCGTTTTACACGCGAGAGACAAGGCTGCGATTGCCGTGTACCGGACGTCATGGTCTTGGAACTCGCAGTAGTATATCCTTCGCAAGAGCATCGCACACGTATTGCAGTCACGCATTACAAATTGTTTTCTTAAGGTAAACCCGCATTACAAATTTTCTTTCTCATGCTGAGGAAATTTGTAATGCATTTATACGAGAACGAGTGCGATACTTTTGCAATGCATATAGCAGTAGAAGACCTGAAAAATGTGGCACGCCGTCACCATCACGCGTTGGGGGAAGGATGCTGGGGTTTGCTGGCAGCATTTCTGAATCAGGAAAGCGCCGTAGGAACGGTGCGCCTTGGCGGTCGTCGTCTGGAGAGCAGCTTTTGGGAGGTCTTTGCTGTTGTCGTGGGGTGGACCACTCGGGTCTTTTAGCACAACTTGGGGTGTAGTGGTGGTCATGGCGGGCGAGATAAAATCTCGTTAGTCGGAAAAGCTCTCCACTGAACAGAAGTTGCGCCGACCAGAGCAAGTTGCGCGCTATCGAAAGTTGATGTTTTTGGGTGAGCCGCGCCGCGCAACCACACGGAATTCAATGGTATCCACAATTGCGCCGCTGTTGTCAATGGGCCATGGTGATTGCTTCTCTACTTGAACTTCGACAGGGGGTACATTGACATGATATTCGTATCGAGCACAAAATTGCTGTTGCTCAAACGGTCCTTGAGATCGATGTCTATACGTGCTAAAAAAGGCGAAACGTGTCTTGCTCAATTGAAACTGTCTCTTCGTGGTTCTCTTTACCTTTCGCTGTTAGAATCTGACGCAAAGAAGAATGATCATGATTACACACAGGTCTCTCAAAAAGCAAAAACCAGCTGCTGCACGTGGGTAAAAAAGTTGGCCTCCCTGCATTCTTGTTCGCTCGGTGATTTTCTCAGAAGCAAGATCCACCAAAACAACGGATGGTCATCAACAAGGAACTTGCATTGGCGCGCTTTTAATTTGCGAACTGAAACTGCTGAGGACTCGTCCACCTGAAAGAAAATGGAAGAGGGCTCTGAACAAAGGGCTAGAAAGTATTAACTCACGGACATTTAAGATTTGATCGTCATTCCAGAACCTAGAACATCTTGAGCGCCGTGTCCGTCTTTATCTTTAATTCACAAACCGATGATTGCCACTAAACCCGCGTGACGAGATGCGGGAGCTGCAGGTTGCAACACTTGCGCTGGTGATTCGCAACCATGCGACTACATCGTGAACACCACAATATCGTTCTCGAACCGAAATCAGCGAAACCAGACTCCTGGTCCACGAGGCAACCACAGCCAGAGCCATCACACGCGACGATGAGAATCGTTGCGCGCGAGTGGTTCTCTTTCTTTTTTTTTTTAGAAGGTAACAGCCGGCATAAAAGGAAAAAGCAAAGTCTTCAATCTTGGGTGTCAATGTGTGCTTTGAATACGTGCATCACAAGTCACAATTTTCTCTCCTATCATCAGCAATTCTTCGGCTAAGAAAGTCTAAAACCGAATGGTCTTATTCGTGCGGCAGAGAATGTCATAAAAGCGTTCAGAATCTCGGCTTGACAGCAAGTGTCATTTCATCGTTCCAGATCTAAATTCGAAAACTTCAACTTGTGACTTAGATGCTAGTGATTCAAAAAAACGCGTGAGGGTGATATCAAAAACCATACTTCTTCCTCTCTCTCTCTTGTTTCGAATTCCGAATTCAGTCAAAACCAAGCACATGTTGCTGCAAGATGATGCTTGCAACAGCACACGTCGGCTTACGACTATACTTGTTCAGATGAATATTCTCACATCGTAAGTAGTTTTCTCTCCGAAAAATTTTAGAAAAGTTGTCACGAGATCACAAAGTGAAGCTCGTGTTTTTCTAAATCATCTCAGTACCACCTACCCAAATTACTCGTCGGACCGGGACTTGCGCTCTAACAGGGCCTTGCGATCCTTGTCGAGCTTGTATGAGATTGCACAACTCCCCCTCCCCCTCATTTGTATGGTACGAGCAGCAATACAGACACCAGCTCAAATGGAGCCTGCGCACGACAAATATACACACGAATTGTAGTGCTGTTCGTGGTTCCAAAATTTGTCATGCTCGCTGTTCTTGCAGACAAGATGTGGATTTGGGCTTTCGCATCACAAATGAGGGGGAGGGAGAATTGTGCACTCTCATAGCTTGATCTTGGTGATCATCACCTTGGATGGCTGCACCGGGACGTTGGTGGACTGTCCGTTAACCTTGTCACGGGGACTATGCATGGTAAAAATCTTTTGCTTGTGACATCGGCTTGTTGTTGTGCTGTCGAGGACAATTCGATACTAGTCTGTATCGCATACCCATATACTCTCGGCATACAAAGCAACGGCCTTCTTCTCGTGCCAAGACTTTATTTCATCCCTCTTTGGACCTAAAACTCACGCTTTGAAATGTGGTTCTGTTAAAAAAATCTTCAAAAAAAGCCATTCTTGGCATGAGAGATGACCACCACACCGACGCTGAAGGTGAAACGTATGCAAAAATCCACCTTGACTCTCGAATTATGACAAAAAGTTATCCTCGACATCAACAGCATGACAAAGAAGAACAAAAGCAGAAGATTTTCCTTTTTCGTAAGACACCCGCTCGACGTGGATCATCCACTTCTTGCGGAAGACGCCGGTCACCTTGCCCTCACGCTTCTCGGCGCGGCCACGCTTGATGATCACCTCGTCATCCTTGCGGATAGGGAGGGAGCGGACCTTGTACTTCTGCTGCAGCTCCTTGGACAGCGGAGCGGACATCATCACACGGCGCTTGTGGGACGGGGCGTTGAAGTGGGCCTTGCGGCACTTGCGGCGGGAAGAAGTCACGTTGGAGAATTTCATCTTTTGATTTCTGGTTTTTTTCGAGAAAGCCGGCTAAAGCTTTTCAAATGAAAGAACTTCTATGTTACCCAGAAAGGTCCCTGTTTTCGTTGTGGAGTTGTGTCAGAAGAATTTTGTCGTGTGGGATTGGAACAGAACTGTAAGGTGGCAAGAAAATCTGATGCGTCGATCTTTAAATTTAAAGATCTGATGATGATGTGTCGAGATCATAAAACAGGACGAGGATCCATGTTTCTCGAAATAACTCTGATCCAATTAGCGATTTTCGCAAGTTTTTAGAAGCTTACTCAGGATCACATGTATTGTTCCGCTTCTTGTAGATCTGCTTGTTTTTGTCAAGGCGAATTCCGATTTTTTTTTTCCGTATGCGTATCTGCTTTCCTTTGTGCGAAATCAGTTGGATAAGAGGATCAATTGCTCCATGGTTGCCAATAATCCGGACTCGTGAATTTAAAGAGCTTTTTTCCTACCCGGTGGACGAGGTACTATTCGGACCACGAAAATTTTCACAATGTTTTTCAGAGCCGAGTGTAGCCTTCGCAAAGTCCACCTCAACTTACAACAGATCATTCGTTTTCGTAGTCTGTCATCGATATGGAGACAACAGAACTTTTTGATCCGCATTTTCTAGCGAGGTTCGAACCACTGGGATCAGGAAGATTCTCGATTTTGAGAGGCACTGAAGGATCCGTAAAACGACCTGCGAAAAGCATTTCAATTTAGATGGAAGAGCAGCGAATCGCGCATTTGCCTTTATTGGCACTCTAATTTCCAGAAAGAACTACTACTCGACCATCTGCACAGCCAGAACACTTGGCATCGCTTCTTCGCCCCATCGCCGCTTCAACAACAAATCCGCTACTCAGTCGTGATATTTTGAAGAATCATGATATAGGCTTTTATTCCCACCTGCTGTAGTGACTCTAGACGCCTAAAAAATTTTACATCTGGTCCTCGTGGGCCGTCATGTATAATAAGGAGGCAATCTTTTGCCTACCAGGCACTAAGTTGCACTGATTGTTGCAATACCTTGTTCCAAAACTTGTCTTATCTTGGTCGCCGTGATGGGCCGCTCTCACGTGTCACGTCGTTTAAGTAGTACAGGATTTACCTAGAGCTTTACGAGCCTCAGGACACACATTGACATTGCTTCCAAGAAAGATTGTTTCTGCACTTTTTGACACTACTTCATCAATTTGTTTTGATTGTACACGTAGGAAGCATAATCTTCGAGTTAAAGAATGAAAACAGTACCATCGCATCATATGGGTTCTCGTCAAGTGCTGTAAAAAGAAGAAGCAACTGCATCTACGACTAGTCACCAGCACCATGAAGACATCGCTTTCACTACTCAAGAGAGTGCAACTTTAAGCTTACCAGCACGACCAAGTTGTAGTCGACGTGCTGCCTCCGCTCCAACCAGCTCCAGCTGACGCAATTTTACACTATCTAACCGTCGCACACCTCCTTCACCTCGCTCTCCGCATTGGCAAAAATCAAAAGACCCTTCCTTGGCCCCCGACCGTCCGGTGCGGCGTGGTAATGCTGTCTTACTCCCACGGCCTGTGGCGGAAAAATACACAAAGTTTCCGGTGTATCAAATGTAAAAGTGTCTGGGTCTGGAGAAATGCAACTTGTCATGCTAAATCTGAAACTGAAGCATGCAAAAATCTGTGCTGCGTGATTCCCACAAGTTGTCCAGTTTCGACCAAGTCGGGGGGGAGTTTCTCATTCTCACGAAGGATAGGTATGAGAGAGATCGCACAGAATCTGTCGCGCTAGGTCCTGCATTCCAGACCTCATGGGTCACGGAAAAGCTGCATGACAAGTCGCGCACTCTTCCAGACCCAGACATTTTTGCATGTGATACGGTGGGCAGGGCTTTAAATTCGTTTCCTCCATCAATTTAGAAAAGGCTATGCATTCTCTTTGTCGGACTCCGGGATAATAGCATTGGCCCCTTTAGATGGTGGTTGTGGTTCTTTCTTTCCATCTCGCTGTGTGGCCTTCGTCCCTCGCTTCCCGAACAGGCTTTGGTCTAAAGTCAGTTGCGAGGCAGCCTCGTCCACGCCGGCTTCGTCTTCATTCCCCGCTGCATAGGACCCTCGCTGACTTTGCTGCTTTCCACGCTTCCATTCGTCGAACTGGTTACTCACTCTACGTAGCTCCTGGTACTGGCGATCGAACGAAGCTCCTGCTTCACGTTCATCATGATCCTCTCCAAATCTGACAAGCGGCCCAGACAGTGTCGTGTGCGGAATACTGCCACAAGAAAGTTCCGGAGCTTCTAGAGATACAACCGCTACCAAAGTATCGGCTGCACAGTAGTCGTTTCCCAGCGGTGGCTGAGCGGCAGTGCAAACTTTGTAGCCGTGTACCGAGGCCGGCGGGTAAAGAGAGCCCGGTGGCGGTGGGGGGCTAAACTGATCTCCTATCTCGTCCACCGTATGGAAGCGTCAGGTTTGAAATAATCGCCAAAGTTGAAATAATTTGCAATGCATAAAATGCATGCCCCGAGGTGCGTGTGTTGCAGATCAGGCAAGTGAGGCCGATCGTAAGCCTGTTTGGGGTTACAGCTCGAGCTGCTAAAGTAGCATGAGAAAATCACTCTTCTTTGCCTGAACAGCATGACAAACTGGATTTAGGGACCGCCGAAATTTGTCATGCGCCACTTGAAAACTGGGTTCCAACTGGCGTCCGTTTTATGCATGGCAAATCATTTCAACTTTGTCGATTTCAACTCTGACACATCCATACACCGCGCGGACCGTGTATACGCGCGCCTCACCCTCCACGTCCTCTTTCGCATTTGCCAGTTTCACTCCGGCGCGCCGGAAAATATTTCGGATCGTGTTGGCTTCGGCCTCGAAAAGATGCGTGCCGTTTATCCAGGGGTCCATACGCCGGCTGAGCGATTTTACTTCCTCCTTCGTTAGCTTGATATGCACTTCATTCTTTTCCGGAATGTATCCCGGCAGCTTTTCAAACTTGGCCTGCTGTGCGCTTGCAGCTGCAGTCTTTAAAAAACCCAATCTCGGCGATTTCCAAGGAAGATGTTGAAGCTGAAGATCTTGCGCAGAAATTAGCCGGCTCTAAAGTCGCTTTGCCGTGGTTCGGGTCGATGACGGCTTTGGCATGACAGACCCTTAGCGGTTCGATTTTTTCCCCTCCGGTTTCTTTTTGTCGATCATTTCTGCACGCGGATCGGACATCTGCGCCGAACGGCACACTGACCACGCACGGGTCTGTGTAAGGAAAAGCATTGCAGGTCTGCTCCCGAGCCAGTGGCTCAGTACCACCTTCGCTCCAGCGCGACGCGTCTGCCGGCGCTTGTCCGAGGCCGGCCGGGGTCGTTCCGACTACGGGCGAAGAATTCCCGATCAAAGCCGCTAACCCCGTAGTTGCAGCCGCCAACCCCATCGTGGCAGCCGCCACGGTTCCGATCTTTTTGCAACGCTGGGGACGAGGAGTTGCCGCAGGCTCCTGTGAAGCAGGGGAAGAACGTGGTCTGGACAACACCGATTGGTCCTTTTTGGATGTTGATCCGGGCGGAGGACCCGAAGACTCCTCGTCCTTGTTCGTGCGTTTCAACGTCCGCGCTGAGGCAGCTGGAGTCATGGCCAGCGCAAAAGCAGCATTACTGGGGCCGATAGTTGTACCCCAGAAACTGCCGAGCAAAGATCCCAGTACGAACAGGAGGAAGCGACCGAAACCTCCAGCAGGAGTGCACGACAGCATGACTCTACTTCCGCTGCGCATTTTCGTATCCACTGAAAAATTGCACAGAAAAAATTTACGTACTGTTTTTTGCTTCCACCACTTGTAAGTGCCGTCGAATAAGCTACTTAGCTCAATGAGGTCGTCGTCACTAGATGCCTTGCACGACTTCCACACTAAAAGATTGATTGAAAAGGTCAAGATTCTTTTACAAAGAACAAACTCTCGTGCCTCGGTTAAATGCGCTGTAAACGAGTTTTTTGAATTTGATGATAAGTTTAGCTTTGACTTCGGTAGAACCTTTATTACGCTGGGGAATGCATGGAAATAACATTTGCGTACGACATTGTTGAAGTGCAATCTCGTCACAGAAACAGAATGTACTAGAATATCGAATCCGAAACAACTTTTTCCTTGCTATCATGATTGCAAGAACCTTTTGCGATGGTCTTCACAGGTGGATCCGTCATCGTGCTCGTTTTTCCTTCTTTACTGCTCTGTCACCGTGAATATTTTTCGGGAAAATATGGAAAGCTGTACTAGCACGACCAAGGTTCATTCTCGTCCAGAGATGATCTTTGATTCACTTCTGTAGCTGATCCCTCCTGCATTGGATGCTCACGTGGTTCGACTCCAGAACATTTTCACTTCTTCATCAAAACGGCGACGGGGACGGACGGTCGTGGAGGTCGGAATTTGCACAAAATTGCTTCTCGTCTTATCCAAAATTTCTTCCACCGGGATTCTTTTTGTTGATGTATAAGGGGTTCGTTGACGTCGGGCTGCACCTGCAAGGAATTGTAATTCCTCGAAAGGCAGCCACTGCGTCGCTCTGCAAGTTGTACGGCAGTTTTTGGCCTCGTACGTGATTGATCTGCTCTAGTAACATTCACTGTAGTGCACGTCGTGCTCCAGTTGTACGACAGTGTACACGTGGTATAAGTCTGGACTCATACATAATTCCGTAGGCGTAGCTCATCATTCGCACTAATCTGTTCCTTCTGCTACACCTGATTCCCTAGCTCACCTTGTTCCGCATCAATCTGTTTCTTCTACGCTTTCATTCATTTTCATTGACATTGTACACGTGGTGCTATGATTCAATCCGGGCTCCAGACAATGCCTGAAACAGGAACAAAAGTAACTTTTTCCAACAATAAACTTGCGTGGAGGTATAGAAGTCGAAGGTACGACACAGCCAAAAGCGGTAAACGGTTGCAGACGAATAGAATTTTTTACTGACTTTGAGATTGCTTCCCAACTACACCTCGCGGTAGTGGTCTACCTTCCACGACCCTCTACCTCTTGACGACGAAGGGTTCTTGCTCCTACAAGGCTATAAGTATATCCGATTCTGTTTTAGAAGATCCTGAAGTTGAATGTGAATCCCAAATCACGTATAAAAATCGCTGACCCGCTGGTGCTCGCCTCTCGCGAAAAACTCCAATTGTGTGTCTGCTCGCTTCTTTACGCGAGTGAGTGGGCCCTGTTCTTGTACGTGTTTAGGCCTTTCGCGAGAACCAAAAAACCCTTCCGCGGCCCATATTGTGGAGGTGCTGCGTGGTAATGCTCCGACGTCCCTTCTGCCTGGGGCGGGAAAATGCACAAGGTCTCTGCGGGACAGGGCTTCAGGATGGTATGGAGGTATGCAAAACATTATATCGTGCTTTGCTAGTAATAATCTCGATCTAGTTCGTAGAAGTACACTGCAAGATGACAATTTTTGTCTTTTTGAGATGAAAACCGATGTAAATCTGACAGCATGCGGATGTGAATATGAAGAGAGCAGAGATGAAGATGTAATGTTGCAGCGCACCTTCGTCGCTACATCCACGTCGGACGAGCAGCAGCACGATAGTAAGTACTTTTGCAGAGCATAGTTGGTTTCCTGGATCAGTTCCGAAAATGCGGCGCACTTTTTCCTATCGGCCTCTTTCTCCATTTCCTCCGGTCGCTGAGTGGAATTTGTCCCTTCTTCTTTTCCGAACTGGGTCATGATATCGTCCAATTCACTTATTGCACGGTTCACTATCGCCACTGCCTGGCGTTGCCTTTGTAAAAATGGCACGTCGGAAGATGAGGCAGCGCCGTCTTTATAATTCCGGTCGAGCAGTGGGCCCGACAGCGTTGCGTGCGGAATGCCCTCAGGGTGGAATTCGTTTCCCTTTGGGAGCATATCGGGCCCCGCACAAGCATAGCCGGGGGCTTCAAGCGACACGACAGCCACGAGCGGGTCCGGCACGGCTAGGCACTGGTCTTTACCTTGTGCAGGATCGGCATAAATGCATGACCCGGAGCTCGGGCTACCTATGTTGGAACCGTGGAACGGCTGCCGCGGTGGGTAGAACGGCCCGGCGGGGCGCGCTAATCCCCAATCACGCGCTTGTTTGGGGTTGAGTTCATAAACGCGACGGAGATGAAAATACGCCCCCGCGGTTTTGTTGCCGGGATGAAAAGAATTAATATCCTCGTCCCCTGCATCGGCAACCCGCACGCCGGCGCGCTCGAAAAGCTTTCGCACCGTCTCCACCTCGGACTCAATTTCTTCTCTCGTCATGATCTTTACGCGATCGCGACCCGTCCCGGTGCGCGCGGGGCTCCTGCTTAGGGCCTCGACCTCCTGTTTCGTCACCTTAACGTGGACCTCGTTCTTCGGCCTGATATACCCCGGTAGCCGCTCAAACTTCGCCTGCTCAGACGCCGCAGTGGAGGCGTCTCGGAAAAACCCAATGGCCGCTGTTTCCAACGGAGAACCGCTGTAAGAGCTCCCGTCCTCTTGTAGAACCGATCTCGCTACAGTCGCTTTCCCCCGGTTCGCATCCATGACGGCCCCTTTCTTGCACACGCTGCGTGCGTTTCGTACGGCTTCTTTTTGTGCGTGTTGAAAACATATCAAATGCAAAAGTGTCTGGGTCTGGAAGAATGCAACTTGTCATGCTAAATCTGAAGCATGCAAAAATCTGTGTTGCATGATTACCAAAAGTGGTCCAGTTTATCTGACCAAGTCGGGAGGGAGTTTCTCATGCAGGATAGGAATGAGAGAGATCGCACAGAGTCTGTCATGCTAGGTCCTGCATTCCAGACCTCATGGGTCATGGAAAAGCTGCATGACAAAGCGCGCATGCTTCCATACCCAGACATATTTGCATTCGATAAAACATTTCGGCTCGGGCTGCACCAGGTGGGTTCTTTCAGTGGGCTGCACTATGGATCTGTCAGGATTGAAATCGACAAAGTTGAAATAACTTGTAATGCATAAAATCCATACCAGTTAGAAGCCCAATTTTCAAGCGGTGCATGACAAGTTTGGGTAGAGCCGAAATCCAGTTTATAATGCTGTTTGGGTAAGGAAGACGCCTTTTGTCATGCTACTTTAGCAGCTGTATTTCTACCCCGCGACAGGCTTACAATCTGCCTCCCTTGCCTACTCTGCAAGACAGGCACTTTGTGGGTTGCATTTTATGCATGGCAAACTATTTCAACTTTGACGATTTCAATCCTGACACTCCCATATCCACCAGGCAGGGATCAAGATAGAAGTGTGAAGGACCACCATCGCCTTCGGCTGTTGTACTAATATCTTCGCACACGAGTACTTTTGGACAAGATTTGTCAGCAGCGTCCTCATATGCATTGCAAAAGTAAGGTAATGCATTCGTGTAAATGCATTACAAATTTCCTGCTCAGCATGAGAAATAAAATTTGTTATGCGGATTTACCTTGAATTGAATTGAAGTAGCGACGCCCCCTGACGTGCCTCGGTAGCCGATCGCTCTACCAACCGGAGGTGCTAATTACATGCTTACTTCTTCGTTCGTCGAGCACCTTATTCCGCCATACAAGCCGGCTGGTGAGCAATTACCCGGACTGCCGGCCCAATTTGTGCCGGTTTTGGTGTTTTAGGGAGATACCAAGATTTTGTTTTATTTTATCACTAGATTTAGATGAAATAAAACCTCGTCGCGTACAACTGCGCCCATTGAGGACGCAGCTGCCCCACGGCAAAAATTACTCCTTCGCCCTCCCCTGTCCTAGTATTCATTAGTCGACAAATTTCATACTTGTTTTGTCGACCAAATCACCAGCACTCATCCGCATTCCCCGCTTGATCTGCGTGCATAGTTCCAAAGTCGCGCTGATCCGCGCTTGGTCCCCGCTGGCAAAGGCCACGCGCAAAAGCTCCGCGTTGTTTTTTTCTACTTCCAGCACCCTTTCCGTCCGAATGCGCTTCAGCTCTTCGTTGAAACAATGCAGCCGCCGTTCAAATAACTTCATGGCCTGTTCCCACACGTTTTGCTGACAGGTATACCCCCGCCGGTAAAACTCCAGCCAGGACTGCGCCATGGGCCCGTGGTATTGTTGCTGCTGCAGAAGCTCCTGCCCAGGCTGCACCACCTGGTGCACCAGAGCCGGCTGCTGACCTTGCTGGTGAAGAGGATCTGGGTGAAGGTTGTGCGGTCCGCCCTGCGTAGAAGTAGGGGATCCGGAGGAAGTAGTCGAAGCTGTAGTCCTAGTTGTCACACATAAAGCCAGCAGTTGCTGTTGCATGCACGACACCGATGCAACAAGGGTAGTACCAGCCTGTTCAACATGTTTTGCACCTCCTCCTTTACGGCTTCTTTTTGTGCGTGTTGAAAACATTTCGGCTCGGGCTGCACCAGGTGGGTTCTTTCTGTGGGCTGCTGCACCAGGCGGGGATTAATATAGTGTGAAGGACCATCATCTTCGGCTGTTGTACTCATATCTTCGCACACGAGTTGTATCAAATATAAAAATGTCTGGGTCTGGAAGATTAGAACTTGTCATGCTAAATCCGAATGATGCAAAAATCTGTGTTGCGTGAGTACCAAAAGCTGTCCGCTTTTGACCAAGTTGAGAGGGAGTTTCTCATGCAGGAAAGGCATGATAGAGACCTCAAAAAATCTGTCACGCTGGGTCTCGCATTCCAGACCTCATGGGTCATGGAAAACCTGCATCACAAATCTTGCATTCTTCCAGACCCAGACATTTTTACATTTGATAAGTTGTACTTTTGGACAAGATTTGTCAGCAGCGTCCTCAGCGGCAGCGAGGTCTCGTGGATGCGGGACACTTAGAACGCACGGGCCACTAGTTGTACTCTGTAGAGCTACTTTATTCATCGTCCCTGCAGAAATGTAGTACAACCCTGCTCCGCCGATCGCCGCAGCCAGCAACGTGGCTTTTTTTCCGATTGTTCCGAAGAGCCGCGTGGACATTTTATTGCTGGGGGTGACTTCGGAGGAGCCTTCAACATCCTTAGATGAACCCCGCCGTGGTCCACGACTAGAAATAGATGCTGACGCAGTTTTGTTTTCCCCTCGAGCAGGTGGTGGCTGCAACGAAGAAGAAGAAGTGCGCGACGACGAGGACGCCAGGATCGGTTCGCCACTCTTTGAAGATGATGTTGCAGCTCCGCGATTGGAAGTAGGGCGCCCTTGCCCTACCATGAACGGTCTGAAGTTGTTCGAGCGTCCTGTCGCTTCTGAGGGCATCATCAACCCAAAAGCCGCAGTGATGGTACAACTCCCGAAAAAACTACTGCCCGAGATAAATTGTCCGAATGTTAGTAGCCGTAGAAGCCGACGCGAGCCGGAAAAGGGCGGGGGCAAGGACTGCAACATCTTCTTCCTATAACTTTCGCTATGAGATGAATCGTCCAAGATTATAAACAGGAGTTGATGTTGATACACTTACAAATCGAGGAGGTTATCAAAACCAAAAGGTAAGGTAAACACACGGCTGCCACCTGCCAGTCTGTGTTGTATATTTCAGATAATAGTATAGTCGTGCTTAATACGCTTGTTTGGTTTGCGAATTGACTTTGGTGCTCATCAACAGCATTTGATATTTGCAGGCGATGAACATCAAATGCTTAAATGGAACTATAGCGTACTTGCTAGCAACAACAACAGGTATACAATCAATATTTGCGTCGTTGTACAATTTACCTCGCGCCACCGCGAGCGCAGAATTTACAAAAATATCGAAGCCGTATCCGACACAACTAACAACTTTTCTTGTCATTGCAAGAACCATTTGCGGGGATCTTCGCTGGCCCTCGTGGATCGGTCGTTACAAATCGTGATCGTTTTTACTTTGCCGTTCTGTCACCATGGGGATAGGAGGAAATAAAATGGAGCGCTGCACTAGCACTAGCACGACCAAGAAGCATATATAATTCTCAAGAACCCACGATGATCCTTTTCTCGTCCTCTTCCCTAGTTGATCATCCCTGTATTGGGTCATGCCTAAGTGGTTCGACCCAAGAACAAAATCTTCTCTTCATCCAAGCGGCGACGGTCGTGTTGAAAGCCTTTCTTATTCTTTCCGCGCCAGGGCTGGTAGCACAAAGCTCCTTCTCGTCTTATCCCAAATTTGTTCCCGTTTTTTTTTGTTGCTGAAATGGAATTACTTTGGCATGCAAATGCAATTTTGCAATGAAATCTTTTTGTTGTTGAAGATATAGAAAATGCAATTTTGTTGTTGATACATAAAAAGGAGGCTCACATCTGGCAGGAAGAAATTGTTCCTCGAAAGGCAGCCACTGCGCTGTTCTGCAAGTTGTACGGCAGTCTGGCTTTGGCCTGGTACGTGATTCCGTAGCTTATTCGCATTAATCTGCTCTACTAACATTCATTGCACCCGGACGTGGTGCTCTAGAGTTGGACCTGCTGGATGCCGATCAAATAACTATCGTGGACCTGCTGCTCGCTTCTCGCGAAAACCAGAAAACCCATCCTCGGCCCATATTCTGGAGGTGCTGCGTGGTAATGCTCCAAGGTCCCTTTTGCCTGGGGCGGGAAAATGCACAATGTTTCCGGGGGACAGGGCTTCAGGATGGTATGGTGTGCAAAAAAGTCGTGCTTTCTTCGACCATGAGAGTGTCGGTGACTATACAATACATTAGACCACTTTTTTTTGAGAGATCAACCAGTGGAAATCTGTTAGCACGCAGACGTGAATGAGAGCATAGACTTTGTAGTCATGCAATACTGCGATTTCTAATTCTAATTCTATCTAAATCACACGACAACCGGAACCGGGCAGCACGATAATAAAAAGTACTACTTTTGCAGTGGATAGTTGGTTTCCTGCATCAGTTTCGACAATGCGGCGCACTTTTTCCTATCGGCTTCTTTCCGCATATCCTCCGCTCGCTGATTGTAATTTTTTCCTTTTTCTTTTCGAACCAGGCTCAGATCCAAAGGCAGTAGGTCCTCCCACGTAAAAAGAGGCTCTGGTGGCTTTTCTCGAATCAATTCACCCATCACACGTTCTACTCGCGCCAGCTCCTGGCGTTGCCGCTTTAGAAGATGTTGCGCCACGTCCAGCTCAGAAGATGAAGATGAGCCAGCAGACTCTACTTTCCGGTCGATAACCGGGCCCGACAGCGTTGCTTGTGGAAACCCCCCGTCGTGGTATTCGTTTCCCTCCGGGAGCATATCGGGCCCCGCGCAGGCAAAGCCGGGGGCTTCAAGAGAAATGACAGCCACGAGCTCGTCTTGCACGGTTCTTACGCACTTTGTCCCGTCATCATGATCCACGTCGCACAAGCTAGGGCCACTTACCCCGGAACTGTGAAACCACTCCGGTGGGTAGAAAGGCCCGGCGGCGGGTAGTGACGACGTTGACCAGAAGGGCGATTCGCGATTGTATTCCTCCACGGCTCGCAGAAAATAAGCCCTCGCCGCGCCGGAGATGTCATCCCCCGCATCGGCAAGCCGCACGCCGGCGCGCTCGAAAAGCTTTCGCACAGTCTCCGCTTCGGACTCGAGTACATGTATCAGCTACAAAAGTATGTAATATTGCACTCGTAGGAAATGAATTTTTTGCAGTCATATGCATGACAAATCCGACTTTCACTTTCGACCTGAACTGGCATTTTTACAAATTGCGTTTTTGTTCTTGACAAAATTTCATACGAGTACGGCACTACTATAAGTCTATATACTTTTATTTGCAATGCATAAAATGCCTGGAGGCCCATGCCATCCCGGAGCCCATGCGCCCGCCGGCGCTCAGGGACTCGACTTCCTGCTTCGTCAGCTTACCGTGGACCTCGTTCTTCGGCTCATTATACCCCGGTAGCCGCTCAAACTTCGCCTGCTCAGACGCCGCAGTGGAGGCGTCCCGGAAAAACCCAATGGCCGCCGTTTCCAACGGACCGCTGTGAGAGCTCCCGTCATCTTCGAGTAGAACCGATCTCGCTACAGTCGCTTTCCCGCGGTTCGCATCCATGACGGCCCCTTTCTTGCACACTCTGCGTGCGTTTCGTACGGCTTCTTTTTGTGCGTGTTGAAAACATTTCGGCTCGGGCTGCACCAGGTGGGTTCTTTCTGTGGGCTGCTGCACCAGGCGGGGATTAATATAGTGTGAAGGACCATCATCTTCGGCTGTTGTACTCATATCTTCGCACACGAGTTGTATCAAATATAAAAATGTCTGGGTCTGGAAGATTAGAACTTGTCATGCTAAATCCGAATGATGCAAAAATCTGTGTTGCGTGAGTACCAAAAGCTGTCCGCTTTTGACCAAGTTGAGAGGGAGTTTCTCATGCAGGAAAGGCATGATAGAGACCTCAAAAAATCTGTCACGCTGGGTCTCGCATTCCAGACCTCATGGGTCATGGAAAACCTGCATCACAAATCTTGCATTCTTCCAGACCCAGACATTTTTACATTTGATAAGTTGTACTTTTGGACAAGATTTGTCAGCAGCGTCCTCAGCGGCAGCGAGGTCTCGTGGATGCGGGACACTTAGAACGCACGGGCCACTAGTTGTACTCTGTAGAGCTACTTTATTCATCGTCCCTGCAGAAATGTAGTACAACCCTGCTCCGCCGATCGCCGCAGCCAGCAACGTGGCTTTTTTTCCGATTGTTCCGAGCCCCCACGTGGACATCTTGTTCCTGGGGGTGAGTGCTTCGGAGGGGGCTTCAACATCCTTAGATGAACCCCGCCGTGGTCCACGACTAGAAATAGATGCTGATGCAGTTTTGTTCTCCCCTGGAGCAGGTGGTGGCTGCAACGAAGAAGAAGAAGAAGAAGTGCCCGACGACGAGGACGCCAGGATCGGTTCGCCACTCTTTGATGATTTTCCCTCGCGATCGGAAGAGGGCCCCCCTCCGGGTGGTTTCCTGTGCGAGCGTCCTGTTGCTGAAGAGGGCATCAACCCAAAAGCCGCATTGATAGTACAGCTCCCGAAAAGACTGCCCGAGAGCAGTAGTAGACATCCGCATGTTACTAGGAGTCGGAACCGACGCGAGCCGGAACAAGAGGGTAAGTACAGCAACATCATCTTCACTTTCGATATTAGAATCGTCCAAAAAAAACAGGAGTTGATGATAGATACATCAGTTACAGATTGAAATGGAGGCTATCAAAAGATAAACAGGCCTCACAAAATTATACACAGCATACGGCTGCAGCTCTGTCGTTTTGTACTATGGTTTAGATGCAGGTCTTGTTTGCGCTTGTGCGAATTGACTTTCAGAGCGCGGAAATCGAAATCCTGACCAAACTTAGTGTGCTTCCTAGTAGCAGCCATGGCTTTCAACGTCGACGATCGAGATTTCTACATATTCCTTGCACATGATGAAGATCAACAATTGCGTATGCTTTTGCTCGGTGGCGTTGGATCCAGTCGAAAATCTGTTGGATCCATGCGAAATTCTCTTTCTTTCGTCATCACCGGACTTGTTTGAAGATGAAGAACCTTTTGGCGTTTACTCACTATGTGTAAATACCAGCATTTTTGCTCCGGTGGTAGATCTTCCTCAGAGAAGATCTTTCTTTTCTGCGCAAAGGCAGACCCGACAGAAGAACAACAAAGCCCGTAGGTACTTATCCGGAATAATTCCGCAAGCCTCAGATGCGTTGCATCTAAAAGAGATCTGCGCGAAGTGGTGTTTGGACAACTTCTTACTTTCTAATTCTACTCCTTTCTGATGAATCTAGCGCATGCATAAACTCCAAAAATTTTGCACGTGTTTCTTTTTTTTCTTTAATTGGAAAAATCTTCAACTGTAGTTACATGGAGAATTCTGCCTTGTCGCCCTCGCATCTCAACACAGACGGCGAGAGTGAGTATTTGTGTAGTTGTCAAATGGCTTTTCTATTCGACTCCGTATTGCAGTTCCTTCTCGTGTGGTGTGCTGAGTCAAAGTCTTATCGATACTCGGTGCAGCATACGATAGCATTAGCATCGTCTGCAGCGCAAAAAAAATCATCTTGTAGTGCTTGTCAAGTATGATACAGTGCGATCCGTCATGGTGGGTCTACTGCCACAACATACTTAAGCCTCAACTAAACGTAGACCATGACCACAACATCAACTTTACTGTAGTCGACCGTAGTAGGAAAATGGTGTACAACCTGGACGATACAACTTTTATTTAAAGTCGCTCGCAAGAGCTTCTTCCACCCCACAGCTTCTCACATTCTTCCTGAGGTAGAACTTCTTCGGGCCCGGGGAACGGAACTTGAACTTCCATTCCTTCAAGTTCTTCAAGGCCGATCATCTCCAAATCTTTTTCAACTTCATGCGGTCGCTGCGCCCACAGAAGATCTGAACCGTCTGATCTTGGCCCAAGGGTATAAGCCGGCTCACCGTCACTCGGAGGAACGAGCCCGAGTCCGAAGATTGGATCGATATGACGCTCTTTGAAGATCCTCCGCGCTTCGGCCACAGACCGACGATCCTCGGCACGACGACCATGGTTCTCTTCACGACGCGGCGGCGAGCAGGATCTGCGTCGTGCAGAGATTTGTTGTTGTTGCTTCTTCTCGATACGAGTCGCCTTCTTTTGCCTAAGTAGCAGGTCTTTTCCGTACGCCCTTCCCTGCTCTTTGCATTCCTCCATGAGTTCTTCTGCTTCTGCAGGTGTTAAAGTTTTATAGTCGTCATTGGCCCGCATCTGGTCTATCGCTCCCTGAAACAGCGGTGAGAATGCTTGCCAACGGGACACTTGCGACAGGGACAGAGGTTCGCCATCGTCATCAAGACGCCCTGGGATGATGTAGTCGGACGCAGTCACTATTTCATCGTGCTCCATCGCCTTACCAGGAGCTTGTCCCGCAGCCTCCTCAAGCATAGGTAAATCGAAAACCTCCTCAGTACGAGGAGGATCTGGTGCGAACCGGATCTTCTTCGGCGAGGCACCTGCGGCGAAAGACCACGTGGTTGTTTCAGTACCGGTAGTCGTAGTTGTGCCGTAAGAATAAAACTCGGTAGCCGCAAGGGACCAACAAACCACAGCGAGAAGCGAAGAGAGGGACCGGCGTCCCACAACTTCGAGCATAGAATGTGCAAAAGAAACCATCTTGGGAATGTTTTTGAAGAGAAGAACCTACTTGTTACTCGATGTCACTGCTGTCAGTACTTCTATTTGCTCTGCGAAAAACGTACTGTCTGAAAGTGAATGCAAAATCAAAAAAATGGTAAAGATGCAAAAAATTGATTCGATTGGACAAGGCTGGTACTGCGTATCTATGCTTTTAAAGCAAAAAGGGTTGCACAATTACTTGATGGCGGAAAGAATAGCAGCTACTTAATAACGTGATGTACGAAGTTCACGAGTATCGTGTTCAGCAGAGTATATGGCAGTGCAAGGACCTGAAGCTTCTTGAGAAAACATCATTTTTTCTGGTCGGCATGGTCAAAGACAACGCCAGGCTGCAATGGCATTTCGTGCAACCCATAAATTTTGATTTTTGAGGAGCACAGGAGGATCACATGGGATCAGATTTTCGATCGTAGCTTTTTCCATTTTTGATCTCCATTTTAAGCTTGCAAAGGGTATTTTTCTTCACCGAATTTCAAGCATTTAGATGAGCTGCGGATCATCGGATATGTTCCACAAGTTGGCCCAATGCGAACTCATATGTAATACATGATGAGGACGTCACGGGGCCACAACAATTCTTTTCTACCACGGAAAAATTCTGGCCGCGGCGGGTCGTGAGCAACTATATTGCGTTAGTCTTCCTTCGGCTTTATTTCATTTTCTGATTTGGTCTCCTCCGTGTACATGCTGGAAACTGACGTAAAATAGTGCGATTTTGATTTTCGTTGTATTTTTTGTCGAGGATAAAGTCTGTCAAAGTGGACTTTGCTGATGTTTCCTCCTTTGCTTTTACCACGACGGCCAAAAGAAATTACTTCTCGTTCTCACCTCATGATCATGATATAAGAATTTTTTAGGGTCGCACAGATTTTTTATTTTTGAAAAGTGGCAGCGTTATCCCCCTTCCTTCCAGCCAGTGCAAAGAACTTCACTCACAGCGAAATTATTTTTGTATATTGCATTTGAAGATTTTCTTTTTTTGTATCAATAAGTACGCACTAAAGTAGAAGCCTGGAGATGATGGGATTTTTTCCTTCTCCTCAATCTATCACCCAAGCTGCGATTGCGCAAAAGCGAATCTCACTTCTGTAGTATTTCGTGCTGATATCGTCAAATCAAGTTCGAGCTCTAAGAAGCGCGTGCGCAACGCTTCTTGCGTTTTCATCATCCGAAGAAGATGTGAAAAGGAACGACCAAATTGTCCTCGTGGTCCTCGTCGTAGTGCAATTCGATTCGTAAAAATCAAACAGAGTACTAAACTACAACTCTTCTCGTTCTCGGTACACCTGATTTTGTTTTTATCACTAGATTTACATTTAGATGAAATAAAACCTCGTCGCGGCGTACAACTGCGCCCATTGAGGACGCAGCTGTCCCGCGGTAAAAATTACTCCTTCCCCTGTCCTAGTATTCATTAGTCGACAAACTTGATACTGTTGTCGACCAATAAATCACCAGCACTCATGCGCATTCCCCGCTTGATCTGCGTGCACAATTCCAAAGTCGCGCTGATCCGCGCTTGGTCCCCACTAGCAAAGGCCACCCGCAGAAGCTCCGCGTTGTTTTTTTCTACTTCTAGCACCCTTTCCGTTCGGATGCGCCTCAGCTCTTCGTTGAAACAATGCAGCCGGCGTTCGAACAATTGCATGGCCTGTTCCCACACGTTGTGCTGACAGGCATACCCCCGCCGGTAAAACTCCAGCCAGGACTGCGCCATCGGCCCGTGGTACTGTTGCTGCTGCAGAAGCTCCTGCCCAGGCTGCACCACCTGGTGCAGCAGAGGCGGCTGCTGATCTTGCTGGTGAAGATGATCTGGGTGAAGGTTGTGCGGAGCTCCCTGCGAAGTAGAAGATCCGGAGGAAGCCGAAGCTGTAGTCCTAGTTGTCTTTGTCACACGTAAATCCAGCAGTTGCTGTTGCATGCACGACACCGCTGCAACAAGGGTAGTACCAGCCTGTTCAATATTTGCACCTGCCGGCGAAGTAGATGTCCCGGGCGCACTGCAGTCGCTCGTGCAAAATCTACTGTAGTCTTCGTGTGCAGCACCAGGCGTATTGGCGTCGGGTTCTGCAGCTTCTACTTCAGAGGCGTCTTTATCTTGTCCTGCCTTCTCCTGTTGTTCGGCAACTACATGATCATCCCGCACTTTAATCTTTTCCGCTTGTATGATCGGATACCGAATTTGCAGAAACCCGAGCAGCCCATTTTCCTCCCGCTCCTTCTCTTCCGCTTCTAAAATCTTCTCTCTCTTAACAAGAGGGTAAGTACCGCAACATCATCTTCACTTTCGATATTAGAATCGTCCAAAAAAAACAGGAGTTGATGATAGATACATCACTTACAGATTGAAATGGAGGCTATCAAAAGATAAAAAGGCCCCACAAAATCATACACAACATACGGCTGCAGCTCTGTCGTTTTGTACTATGTTTTCGATGCAAGTCTATGAGAGTGAAAAAGCGATTCAATTTGGGGCGATTCAAAAATTTCTATTTTTTTTGCTTTTTTTCAGTATTCCCAACGGTATGCTGCTGATTTTGTTGATCGTCTTTATTTGAAGCGTGACGGTTCACGTCGTCCGCAGAAAAGGTATGCAATTAAGTAGCTAGGCTGGTCCCACCTTGAACTAGATGCAAGAGGCACTGAAGATTATCGGACACCTTGCATCAAGCAGGCACTTTGTCTGGCGCATTATGATAAGAATTCAAGGAAGTGATGGGCGACCGCCGCCAACTTGTCCAGGGGCCCCTTGTATGGGACCCAGGTAACGGCTCAAAATAGGCGGACTCATCAAGAAGCTCTTTATCTAATCGCCTCCATCCACTTGCAGTCCTCATGTTATGCCTCTGTTTCTGTTGGCCATTTGTGTTTGAATTTGCTTGGCATCATGGAGCCCGCAGCAAATGAAATGGAAGAGGGTAGCTGAGCTGGTCGCGCCTTGAACTAGACGCAGCAAAGGTCACAAGCCCACCGAAAAGGATGCTCCAAAGGAGCGCGTTGGTCTACCTGCGTAGCAAACCAGCAGAGAGGGCAAAAGGCGCGAAAGGTAGAGCGCCACTACCTTGTCCAGGGGCGAGCCCCATGGGCACAGCCCGGCGGGGCGGAGCTGCTTGACCGTGGCAGACCTGGGCAAGGTACGTGGCCCGGCACTCGTGTGTGGCTTCTGATCAGGCGCAATAGTCGGCACGGCAGGGCGCCTGGTATTGGCCGGCCATTGCATTCCTTTGAACAAGTCACGACAAGGGGTGGGGGTGGCGCCCTCCACTGTCGTGACATTATGTTCCCAAGGAGGCGCGACTCTTGGCCCTTTGCCAGTTTAACAACTACAGCCCCTACTAGAGCTGCGGCGCGTGTGCCTTCGAAGGTTGGCCTTTCGGGGATACGGCTGCAGCTCTGTCGTTTCGTACTATGTTTTCGATGCAAGTCTCGCTCTTGCTTGCGCTTGTGCGGATTGACTTGCTTATCCTTTTTTAATGCTCATCAAAATATTTCAGAGCGCGGAAATCCTGAACAAACTTAGTATGCTTTCTAGTAGCAGCCATGGCTTTCAACGACGATCGAGACTTTTAATATTCCTTGCACATGATGAAGATCAACAGTAAGTTGTCTATGCTTTTGCTCGGTGACCTTGGATCCAGTCGAAAATCTCAATCTGCTGGATCCATGCGAAATTCTTTTTCTTTCGTCATCGCCGGACTTGTTTGAAGATGAACCTTTTGGCGACGTTTACTATGTGCAAGTGTGAGCATTTTAATTTTTGCTCCGGGTGTAAGTAGATCATCCTCAGAGAAGATCTTTCTTTTCTGCGCAGAGACACACGACCCGACAGAAGAACAACAAAGCCCGTAGGTACTTATCCGGAAGAATTCCGCAGGCCTCAGATGCGTTGCATCTAAAAGAGATCTGCGCGAAGTGGTGTTTGGACAACTTCTTACTTTCTAATTCTACTCCTTTCTGATGAATGATCTAGCGCATGTATAAACCCCAAAAACTTTGCACGTGTTTCTTTTTTTTCTTTAATTGGAAAAATCTTTAACTGTAGTTACATGGAAAAATCTGCCTCGTCGCCCTCGCATCTCAACTAGATAGACGGCGACAGTCGTGAGTATTTGTGTAGTCAAATGGCTTTTCTATTCGACTCCGTGTTGCAGTTCCTTCTCGTGTGGTGTGCTGCGTCAAAATCTCATCGATACGCGGTGCAGCATACGATAGCATTAGCATCGTCTGCAGTGCGAAAAAAATTTGTACGTGCTGGGCACGTTTGTCATACAGTATATGGACCAGTCATCTACTTACCTCCACAACACACTCAATAAGCCTCAACTAGATCACCCAGACCCCAACATCACCCTGTTACTGTGGTCGACCGTAGCAGGAAAATGGAGATGGTAGACCTGCTGTATACATTGGCTGACAAATGTCTCTTCCCCCCCACAGCATCTCACGACCTGCTTCCTCTGGAGGTAGAACTTCGGGACCAGTGGAAAACGGGACTTCCATTCCTTCAATATTTTGACGGAGCTCGATCATCTCAAAATCTTTTTCAACTTCATGCGCTTCTTCTCGGCCAGCATTTCTTGGCCCAAGGTCATAAGCCGGCTCACTGTCACTCGTCGGAACGAGCCCGAGTCCGAAGATTGAATCGATGTAATGCTTGTTTCCGGTCGAGGCCACAAAACGATCCTCGGCCGCGCGGTCCTCTACTTCACGACTCGGCAGGCCGTTTTTACGTACCGGACGTTGCGCCGGAGAATGGCTTCTGTCTCTTCCGCCACAAAAACGAGCCCAGTCAGTTTTTCTGGCCCGCATATTAGCTCCGAGCGAGAAGGAGCGGGCTGTAATCCTGCTAGGCAAGGACTTATCTATCACGGGAGTTCCTTCCTTATGAAAACCCGTAATACTGCAAACGTCCGCCATGGCCAACTTCACTTGCGGCTCCTCAAGATCCGGCATTTCTTCTAACTCCTTCAGCAAGTCTTCGCTTTGATCAGGAGCTTGTGCGCATCGGAGTCTTGGCGGCGCTGGGGTCTTCATCTTCTTCAGCGAGGCACCTGAGGCGAAAGACCACGTGCTTGTTGCGGTGCTACCGGTAGTTGTGCCGTAAGAATAAAACTCGGTAGCCGCAAGGGACCAACAAACCACAGCGAGAAGCGAAGAGAGGGACCGGCGTCCCAGAACTTCGAGCATAGAATGTGCAAAAGAAACGACCATCTTGGGAATGTTTTTGGAGAGAAGAACCTACTCGATGTTGCTGCTGGCAGAACTTCTATTTGCTCTGCGAAAAACGTACTGTGGTCTGTAAGTGAATGCTTGCAAAATCAAAAAAATGGTAAAAATACAAAAAATTGATTCGATTGGACAAGGCTGGTACTGCGTATCTATGCTTTTAAAGCAAAAAGGGTTGCACAATTACTTGATGGCGGACAAAATAGCAGCTACTTGTTAACAACGTCGACGAAGTTCACGAGTATCGTGTTCAGCAGAGAATATGGCAGTGCAAAAACCTGAATCTTCTTGAGAAAACATCTTTTTTTCTAGCCAACATGGTCAAAGACAACGCGGAGCTGCAAATGCAATGGCATTTCGTGCAGCCCATAAATTTTGATTTTTGAGGAGAACAGGAGGATCGCGTGGGATCAAATTTTGGATCGTAACCTTTTCGATTTTTGATCTACATTTTCAGGTTGCAATTTTTCTTCACCGAATTTCAACAATTGAGATGAGCTGCGGATCATCGGATATGTCCTACATACAAGTTGTTCCAATGCGAACTCTTTATCGAATACATGATGAGGACGTCAGCACGGGCCCACAACAATTTGATTTTTTTTCTACCACGTAAAAATTATGGCCGCAGGTCGCGAGCAACTATATCACGTAAGTCTTCAGTCTTATCTCATTTTCTGACTTGTTCTCCTCCATGTTGTTGTACCTGCCGTCAACTGACGTGAAAAAGTGCGAATTTCATTTTCGTTGTTTTTTTTGTCGAGGATGTAGTGGACTTTGTTGAAGATGCTTCCTCCTTTGCTTTTAGCACGACGGCCACAAGAAAATTACTTCTCACCTCATGATGATACAAGAATTTTTTAGAGTCGTACGGATTTTCTATTTTTCAAGAGTGGCAGCGTTAATATCCACCTTCCAGCCAGTGCAAAGAACTTCACTCACAGCGAAATTATTTTTGTACGTTGCATTTTGATTTTCTTTTTGTATCAATAAGTACGCACTAATGTATATAACGCGATCAACTGTTAAATCAAAAAATATTTTCAAATTTTTCTTTAAGTATCGGAAAGCGCGCGCGCAGAAGCCCACCAGAATCGGCGAGCAAAGAATCCGCACACAGCGCGCAGATCTTGAGCATTCAAACTGACTTATGCTAGAGTCGGGCGCCGAGTCGAGCCCTCGACCGGTCGCACAGTTGTGCTGCACGGGCCCGGGTAAAAAGGCCGCCGCACGGAGTCGCGTAGCCTTTGGGGCAATTTGCGCGGCTCCGGAAGCATGACGGTGAAGCGGGCGCGGAAAGCTATCATATCGGAGACTAGCTAGACGCCCGTCTTGTCTTGTCCACCAATTTGCCACGGCCTCTGAAGCTCGCCTGTCGCGGAAGACATGTTGGTTTTCTTAGTGAACCTCATGGCGCGCGGCCATTGTTGCAATGAAGGAACAGGCGCTGGCCAGCGGGATGGCGTTTTTGGGCGAAGCTTGTGTGCCCTTCGCTCAGATTTCGCGACTGTTATTTTCGGGCGGCAGGCTGCGTGGCGTTTCCACCATGCGCAGCTTGGGCCCTACAAGTCCGCCACAGTGTTGGCAGAAACCCGTGCGCCCGCCTTCAGGTCGGGGCTCCGGGGTTGGCCGTTCGCTTTGCTCCAGGAGTGGGGGGCGCTGACCTTGTCCTGCGGAAAGGTGAGAGCCGAAGTCTGGCCTTTCGAGGCGTTCCCGGAGGTCCCCAAGGGAGGTCCTCAAGGGACCTCTACGAGGAGGTCTCATACCATCGGGCGAAGATTTTCCGAACCATTCCACTTTTGGTCGGATTTAGGAGGTCCCTCGGGGAGGTCCCCCGGGGAGGTCCCGAAGCAGCACAAATCCAAAGCAATGCAGGTCGAATTGCCTCAGGGCAACAGGCATGCCGGGGCTGGCCTTGTGGATCCCCATCCTGGCTCCTCCGCCGCCAGTGGGGCAGCAAGGCTTTTGCGCCATGTTTCGACGCACTCCTCTATCCGCGGCGCGGGTGACGGCAGTCTTATGGTCGGCTTCGCGTCTGGTAATTTGGCAATGCCTCTGACGGCTTGTCTTCCCATCCCGCTGCGATCCAGGCTCTGCCCCCGTGCCAGGGCAGGAGCTCAAATGATCCGGGTCTAATAGGAAGGGAGCAGAGCCATGCCTTCGAGCGGGGTCTGGGCTTCTAAGGCCACACGGCTGCGGCGGCGCCACTCGCCTCGTGTCAGACAGCATCCAGCTGGGGTCGTGGCATGCCTTGCTGGAGGGCTTTTGCGGAGCTCTTGCGCTGTTGCCCCCCGAAGCCACTTCCCGACAGGCGATTTTTTTGGCCCTTGCGCTGCGATGGCCGGCGCGTACTCGCAATGAGCACGCAAGCGGCAACTAGAAACCGAGACGGCAGGGGCGACAGAAAAAGAGCACGACTCTTTTCAGGCAAAACATTCCAAGGCCGGTCGAGGTTGCGCGGCAACACACTTCTACACTTGAAAAAAAATTTGAAAACTTTTTTTGATTCAACAGTTGAACGCGTTATAATGTAGCCTGGAGATGATGGGATTTTTTCCTTCTCCTCAATCACCCAATTGCGCATCAAAAGTAAATCATCAAAATCTCATTTGTATAGTATTTCGTGCTGATATCCTCGTTATCGTCAAATGAACTTCGAGCTCAAAGAAGCGCGTGCGCAACGCTTCTGTTTCAGAGGACTTTTTCCGAACAAGGTGTGAAAAACAACGACCAACTTGTTCTCGTCCTCGTCGTAGTGCAATTCGATTCGTTTTCGTAATCAAACAGAGTACTAAAGTACAACTCTCTCGGTACACAAGATTTTGTTTTATTTTATCACTAGATTTAGATGAAATAAAACCTCGTCGCGTACAACTGCGCCCATTGAGGACGCAGCTGCCCCACGGCAAAAATTACTCCTTCGCCCTCCCCTGTCCTAGTATTCATTAGTCGACAAATTTCATACTTGTTTTGTCGACCAAATCACCAGCACTCATCCGCATTCCCCGCTTGATCTGCGTGCATAGTTCCAAAGTCGCACTGATCCGCGCGTGGTCCCCGCTGGCAAAGGCCACGCGCAAAAGCTCCGCGTTGTTTTTTTCTACTTCCAGCACCCTTTCCGTCCGAATGCGCTTCAGCTCTTCGTTGAAACAATGCAGCCGCCGTTCAAATAACTTCATGGCCTGTTCCCACACGTTTTGCTGACAGGTATACCCCCGCCGGTAAAACTCCAGCCAGGACTGCGCCATGGGCCCGTGGTATTGTTGCTGCTGCAGAAGCTCCTGCACTGGCTGCACCACCTGGTGCAGCAGAGGCGGCTGCTGATGTTGCTGGTGAAGATGATCTGGGTGAAGGTTGCTTTGCGCTCCCTGGGAAGTAGAAGATCCGGAGATGGAAGCCGCAGCTGCAGAAGTCCTCGTTGTCACACACAAAGCAAGTAGTTGCTGTTGCATGCACGACACCGATGCAACAAGGGTAGTACCAGCCTGTTCAACATTTCTTGCACCTCCTTCCGGCGAAGTAGATGTCCCGGGCGCAATGTAGTGGTCGCTCGTGCAAAATCTACTGTGGTCTTCGTGTGCAGCGCCTCCACCAGGCACATTGGCGTCGTGGTCTGCTTTTTCCGAGACGGCTTTATCTTGTCCTGCCTTCTCCTGTTGTTCGGCAACTACATGATCATCCCGCACTTTAATATTTTCCGCTTGTATAATCGGATACCGAATCTGCAGAAACCCGAGCAGCCCATTCTCCTGTCGCTCCTTCTCTTCTGCTTCTAAAATCTTCTCCCTCTTCACCGCCGCACGCTCGCCCATGATATTGTATCAAATGCAAATATGTTTGGTTCTGGAAGGATGCAGATTTTTGCCACGCTGTTTTTCCATGACACGGAAGGTCTGGCAAGCAAGGTTTAGCATTACAGGTTTTTTGAGAAGCTGCGACGAAGACGATGCCTCGGCCCGCATGACAAATCCCCTAGTTTTTCGGTGACAAAAATGGGCAGCTCTTGCTGTCTATGCATGAGAGATTTTTGTGTGCTGTGAGATGCGCGTCACAAGTTCCGTCTTTCCCGACCCAGACATTTTTGCAGTTGATATATTGACGAAAGCTTGCAAACTCGGCGAGCTGACGAAATTCTTCGCGGTGCAAGAGAATAATAAGCTTTCCAGAACTTTCGTCTCTCGTTGCATTGCCTCTTGAAATCTCTGGTCATGAGGATGCTGGCGCCCTTGTTCTTTGCAGCTGGGAAGCAGTTCCATGGCCGTCGTCGGAGGTTCTGGTCCTGTAGGAGAACACGAACAGGAAGATGTTGCTTCGGCAGAAGATAAACCAGCTGGATCATTTATTGTACAACCGTTGGAGCGGCCCCCGGGGGCCCCCTGCTCTGCATGGCCGCTAGCTCCTGTCATGCTTTCAAGCTGCTCCACAAACCTGGTGATCCTTTTGCAGTCCTCTTCCGACGCCCCGGCATGGTGCTGTTGCAGTTTCTTGCAGAAGGATAACTGCTCAGCAGTCAGGCCTACGACGAATTGTGGACGCGGACACAAGGGCTGCAGCATCTGTTTATTTTCTCGGTGGTCGAGTTTTTCTGGATCGTCGTGCTCTCGCCGTGCCGTCGGGGAAGTGAGATCTTTGGTACTACTACAACTACTATCCCGTGGGTAGTTCTCCTTGATAAACTCATCGATCGGGGAACTGAACCCCCCCTCGGCAGTTCGGACGCGCCGACAACTTTCTTCCTATCAAGTGTAAAAGTGTCTGGGTCTGGAAGAGTGCGCGATTTGTCATGCAGATTTTCCATGACCCATGAGGTCTGGAATGCAGGACCTAGCATGACAGATTCAGATTCTGCGCGATCTCTCTCATGCCTATCCTGCATGAGAAACTCCCTCCCGAATTGGTCAAAACTGGACGACTTTTGGTAATCATGCAACACAGATTTTTGCATGCTTCAGATTTCGCATGACAAGTTGCATTTTTCCAGACCCAGACATTTTTACACTTGATACTTCCACATGCCTCTCCAATTCAGCGGCGATCAACCCGTCAATTGCAGCGCAGGTGTATGAACTGCAAAGTGTCGTCCTATCGTACTCGTATAAATGCATGGCAAATTCCCTCAGCATGAGAAATAAAATTTGTAATGCGTATTTACCTTGAGAAAAAAACTTGTAGTGCATGACTGCAATACGAGTACGATACTTTTGCACAGGATAAGGCGCACCGGAGCCAGGACTCTTGCACCGGGTTTTCTGGGCAGCGGAGGGGGAGGTCGTCCTGAAGTAGAAGACCACAGGTCGTGGTTTGTTCACCTTGCAGATGAGGCTGATGGTCTTCATCTTCATCTTGCGACAGATTTTGTTGCTCATCCGCGCCAGCAGCTTTATTACCTCCAGGCGTCGTCCGAGATGTGCTCCTTGACTTCAACTCCGCAGACTTAAAGCAGTATCCAATCATACTCTTCACGTGCTCAGGCACGTCGTCTTCCGTCACCCATTGCATAAAATCATCACAGTCCACTTGTTTTTCGTCGCGTTGCAAGAAAGAACCATGATCCGCGGCCGTGACCTGGTGGTTTCTGTCCGTGTGCTCCTGTCGTGGCTCCTGTAGGACCTGCTCCGTCATCAATTTATTAGCCTCGCCTACTTTTCTTGAAGAAAGGGGCGCAGCTGTTGTGCTGTTGCTAGGCCGATCCTCCGGTTGTCGTCTAGGGGCCCCCGCGGGTTGTTGTACGCCAGGAGGGGCTATGAAATGCAAAAGTGTCTGGGTCTGGAAGCTTGTAATGCTAAAAGTGAATGATAAACGCACTGCAATACGCAGCTATGGTACATGACAAATTTTTTGGCTGCGATGTATTACGTATCATCATCATCATGTAGTGGACACCCTCTCCCAGCGCCACAGGTCAAGGATCCCCTCCCCGGGGGGTGGGCGAGGAAGCGCTTTCGGCAACCTCATCATACATTACGTATTCCGCATGGCAAGCTGCGTTTTTGCATGACAGGTAAGAGAGCCTTTTTTACGTGGCTATGCAACACAGGAGATTCTCGAGTCATGCCAGACAAGCATGACAAACTTGCATTCTTCCAGACCCAAACATTTTTGCATTTGATAGGGGCTCCTGCAGCTCCACATCCTTGTCCTTCAACCGCCTCCTTCAAAAGTTGCGTTCCTTCATCGGCCAGTTTGCAAACCAGCGTGTTCAGCGCCAGTACGTCGTGGCGGTCGCTTTTGATCCCTTTATTTTTTCCGAGTTCTGGAGGTACAAGCCTCGGCATCTTGATCTTCTCCTCGTCCTCTCGTTCTTCAGTGGGACGAGGAAGAACAATCTGCGCATGTTGATTCCAAATCTCTTCAAACCGGCCGGGTCTGAGGTGCACAGTTCTCCAGGCGTCTTCCGGCATGTGTTTCAGTAAGACCGCTGCAACCTTGTCAATGCACGCGGCTCGGGATAATTGTGATGATGCACTATCAAAAACCTCGTGCGAAGCTGCTGCTGCAGAAAGAAAAGAAGACGAGGATGAGGAAGAGGTCGAAGCTCCTGCACTCGGGAAAACAGAAGGAACATCAACGAGAAGCCCAACGTTCTTGCCGTTTCTGCAGCTTGCTGCGTTTTTTTCTTGTTCACCAGCATCGGCGTTCGGAGAACAAGTTGCACTTCTAGAGCTGCATTTATTCTTCAGCGAAAAACTGTCGACAAGCAGCGTCGCGAAGTGCTTAGCTAAGACTGTGCTGTAATGTTGATCGTCGTGCTGCAGGTCATGATAACGTTTTGGTTTTTCGCCTGCATCTTCCACCCCAGTCCCAAATATCATCTCCGCGACCTCTTTCTGCCCGTCGGGAGAAGCTTGAACTTGGTCAACATGGTCGCAACGGGCTTGTTGCACAGGGGCACATCCTTCGGGGCGGTCAGCACCCACCTTCTGCTCTACTTCTATCATGGCCGAACTGACACTAGTTCTGCCTGTCGTGACCGCGTGCGCATCAGGATCATGCTCGCAAGGTCTTGTTGAAGCCTGCTCGATAGCCGTGAAGATCTTCGCCGGCTCTTGAAGCGCCGGCGTGCCGTCCTGCACAAAAACATCGTGGTCCCCGTGCGTCGAAATGTGAGCTGCACCAGTAGTACTACTTCTACGCTCATGTGTACTAGTAGTGCCGTCACGACCCCTCGCTGTACTAGTCATTTCACGAGAGGACCTCCCACTGTGGTGGTCTACAACTACGGGGCTGCTGCAGCCCCCGTAATGCTGTGCCATCCTGAGTTCTCTCGCCCGAGCAATGGTGCCCGGCAGTGGAGTATCCAAAAACAAAACTGTGTTTAGTGTAACCTTCTTTGGCTGACAGCACCACAGATTTCCTCTCCATGATAGAGACAAGCTGTAATGCGTGGCTTGTAAGGGAAAACACACATGGAAAGAGGACTTCATGGCTGTCTGGCATGACAGGGGTAACTCTCTTCCTCTTGCATGTTCTGCAACACAGAGTTACACTTACCCAGTTTTTTTCTTGCATATGGAGTTTTCGAGGCCACTTCCACGTATTCGTTTGTGGAGGAATACACACGAAGCTGCGGTGGAGATGATGAACCTGCAGGCTGTGCTTGTTGTTGCCACGACTGGGATATCATATGTAAAAACATCCCCACCCCATAGTCAAGTTGGGAACTTAGCAACACAAATGCAGAAGCTTTGGGAGCCACGCATGACAAGTTGCAGTCCGCTTTGTAGTGCATGTTAACAAGGACGTCCGCATCACAAATCCATCTGCTTATCCTGTTTGCAGCATTACAAATGCCAAAACACGATTGGATATGCCTGGCATGGGGAAGCGCATTACAAGCGTTCCTGTCATTGCAAATCTGCATGGGGACGTTTTTACACAGGATATGGGACTGCGTTTGATGTTCTCTACTACTTCCGCCCTTGTTCTTTGGGCGACGCTGTTTATTTCCACGTTTGCCCCCGCGATTAGTACCACGTGCGTACAAGTTTGATGTTGTTGTTTCAGTTTCCGCGGCGCCGGACGTTGCGTCAGTGATGTAGTGGTCCACGGCCGGTGGTACTTCTACGGGTCGTTCATTGTGCTGATAATACGTGGTTCCCCCGAGAACAAAACTTGTGGTCCTCGCCATTGATGAAGAAGAGCTGGAGGCCGCAGTACCGCCTGCGGCAAGAACATCAACCCCATGTAGTTCTTGCGGCCGCATTGCTTGGTCCGGCGTGCTGTGATCCATCTTGGGTGGAATAAAACCTCCACCTACTTGCTGTCGGCCGCACGTATGATTTTCGTTATTGTGAGGATGTTCTTGCCCCCCACCTCTGGTGGCTTTTCCTGCACCTTGTGGCCCCCGCTGTGGTCCACGACCTGGGACGGAGCGAGCAGCTGCGGGGCGTTGGTGCGGCTGCAAGTTCTTCGGCCGCGACAAGTAGTCCCCATTATCCTCTTTGATGTTAATCGACCACAAACTGCACGGATCATCTGCAGCTTCCTGCCCGGTCATTTCCCGGCGGGCGCGTAGTTCGTCGTACAGCTTTCCCTTATGAAGTGCAAAAGTGTCTGGGTCTGGAAACTTGTGATGCTAAAATGTGCATGATGAAAACACTTCCGAATGCAGTCCGGCATGACAACTTCCCAAAACGCTTTCTCATAGGCAATCCGCATGAGAAACTGCGTTTTTGCATGACAAAAGAGGCTGCGACTTTTGTTGGTTATGCGAATACAGATTTTCTAGGTATGGAAAGCTAGCATTACATACCAGTTCCAACCTTCCAGACCCAGATATTTTCACAATCGATATCCCTGCTGGTGCATCGACAGCTGGTTCCAGTACTCCCTTTGTTGCTGGTTCAGAAACGATTGCTGCTGCCGATTGTGTATTTCCTGCGCAGCATATGAGAGTGCACAACTCCCCGTCCCCCTCATTATTTGTCATGCAAAAACGCAAATCCAGGCTGTGCTTGTTGGCACTGTTGGCATGACAAACTCCGGAAGCCCAAACAGTATTACACTCCAGTGTAAATTTGTCATGCAAAAACGGCATTCTTGCTGATGCTTGTATTGCCGTTTATGCTATACAGTTGAGGGGGAGGGGGTGGAGTTCGAATTGTGCATTGTCATACAGCACGGATTGCCTGCGTCTCTTGGACTTGTCCCTGCAATTTCTGGGCCTTGAGCAGCAATTGCTGTTCCTGGAGTAATATCATCTGCAAATATGTCTGGGTCTGGAAGAATGCTAGTTTGTCATGCTTGTCTGGCATGACTCGAGAATCTGCGTTACATAGGGACGAAAAGGCCCTCTTACCACCTGTCATGCAAAACGCAGCTTGCCATGCCGAAACACATCATGGCAGCCAAAAAATTCGTCATGCATAGCTGCGTTTTGCAGTGCGTCACGTCTATCATTCACTTTTAGCATTACAAATTTCCAGACCGCCCAGACATATTTGCAATCCATAAGTAAATGCTCTCTTCGAATCCGCTCGAGCTCCAACTGTCGGGCCAAGAAAGTGTCGTGGTGGGTCCGTCCGCCTGGACGAGCTTGGGTTTGCGAGGACCGCGGCACCGCCGCTGGATCTTCTGCTGTGCTTGCTGCAGCCCCAGCAGCTCGAAGAACTTCCGCTTGATGTCCTCGTGTACTATCGCTGTCACCTTGCGCGGCTGAAGTAACATCTGGTTCTGTAGTCGATGCACCAGCAGCTTCCGGTACAACTTCCTGTGTAGTATTGCAGTTCACGACCCCTGCTGGCCGAGATGGTGACAACTGGGGCGCCTCCACTGGAAGATTTCCTGTGCTTGGTGCACCAGCAGCTCCCGCTTGTCGTGTACTATCACTGTCACCTTGTTTCGCCGAGGTAGTTCCACTTCCTCCGCCGTTCGTGCCGTCAACTTCTACTGCCGGTGGTGGATCATGATGTCGCAAAGTGTTTGTTTTTCTTGGACCAGCATTTTTCATCGACCCTGCACTGCCAGTGCTAGAGGTAGTTCCGGCCTCCTCGACCCACGTCACCTGCCGGACGACGGCGTGGTCTTGGTGCACTTCCATTTTTGGCCCCCGCTGGTGCTCCTGCGACGGAGCAGCAGTAGGAAGTACTAAAGCTGCGGCCACTTGATCGTGGACTTTGTCTTCACCACCATCGGCGATCATACCAAGTGTTCCTCCTGTCGCCACGAACGGCATTGGAGTGCTGGACGATGCGTTGCTTGTTCCCGGAATAACCGAGGAGCCGTAAAAATAGCAGGTCTGGAAAGCAGGCGCAGCTAGTTGCACAACTTCGACTTCCCCCGCCGCCGCGGAAGTAGCTTGGTCGTTCGTCGTGGTGGTCTCCTGCCTTGTCCTCCGATCGGTGTAGCAAGAGGACCGTGACATCATTTGCAGAGCGCCAGCCTTTGCATCAGGTTGTTCCTCGAATAAAGTTGTAGAACTGCGGGTGCAGGGGGCTAAAGTTGTAGAAGCCTGATCCGGCGCTCCTGATGAAGACGAGCGGTCTACGCCGGACGAGGACAGCGCTTGTAGCAATCTGTTCGTATTTTCCAACACAGCAGTAGTGTTACTAGCTATGCCGCGCCCCAGAAGATCGTGTTCGTTGCGGATTGCCTTGCGCCACCCCGGAACCACGTTCAAGCCCCCGCCTTGTTGGTCACGAAATTGATAGAAGTGGTCCTCATATTTTTTGTCCTTTTCTCGTTGCGGCAAAGCCAAAGTTGTTGAAAATGCATGTTGCGACATTTCGATTTCCTTCCCACCTACTTCATCATGTAGTGAAAACAGCCCAGGGTTCCTCGGAGCTAGCGCTTTTTGGGCTTGCGCCTGAGGGAAAACAGACGGAGAGCATGCGGAATGATCAACAGAAGTAGACGCCCCCGCGCCGCGCAAAAGGTTTCCTGCATGATCTCCCGTAGTACTGTGAGGACCGGCTTCATTCTGCGGACCTTGGGTGTTTTGTTGCGGCACGACTGGCAGAACATCATTGAAACTTCCCGTCGGGAAGAACGGATAAGAACGAGGCATCGCATTTGCAGCTGTTCCCCCGTCTGAAGACGATGTTCCCGCCCCGGATAAAGCCACGCCAGCAGTTGCACCATCCGTCCCCGCATTTTGCGCTACAGTTCGCGGAAACACGAAGCCCCCGACACTGCGGCCCGGTGCGGTGGACGTGTTTGGAAGGGAATCCACAGTCGTCGTGATATTTTTCAACGCTGGTGCGAGAACCTGCGGCATGGGTCGTGATTTCGACGTTTTGTCGTGCGTCGGGTCGTGAAGAAAAGGCTGCGGCGGGATCAGGTGCTGGTGTCCAACTCCCGCTGGATGTCCCAGCTCCAGTGTTGCGAAAGTCGAGCCTGCAGTTGTTGTCGTGCCACCTCCTGTATTTATTAGTGTGTTCGGAGAAGAAGCGGCGAATGGAGACGGACTGTAGCTGTACATTGGCACCATACTGGAATAAGCCGCCGACGTCGACCCACCAATTTTATCTATGCAGAAATTTGAATCAAGGTGAACAAATACCTAATAGCTGGAGCCCGTGCATGGCTCTTGGTGTTGTACGATATTTTCACGCATGACAGAAGATCATCTTCGCTCACTTCTCTTGATTCATCAAAAGCATCTACTTCTAGTTTTCCCCTTCGATAGAAAACTACTCCGTAGTCCTGACTATATTCAATCGCGGGCGCCAGACGAGCGAGGTGATGAAGCGAAGGCGCGGGGGCAGCTCCAGAAGGTGTTCGTTGTTCTACAGTCTCCTGCTGCGGAGTTGCGTTTTGATTTTGAACATACGCAACTGCAGCTTCATAAGTCCTTGCATTTACCTCCGCCGGCAAGGGTGGTGGCGGGGGCGGCCGACCAGTAAATAAAGCAACGGGCGTAGTGCCACGTTGTGCATGGTTTTGATTTAGTTGTTCCACGCCGCCACCGCGCGACGGTAGCTGTTGGGCTCCGGTTGAAAATCCTCGTGTAGTTTGATACAACTCCGACGTCGTGCCGGTCATCAGTCCGGAGGCACCAGTTGGGGCTGCACCAGGGACGACTTGCTGAAAAGGTTGATGACGACCCCCCGCTGCTTGTCCTCCAGAATGAAGACCAGTCGTGTGTTGCAGCATTAAAGCAACGGGCGTGGCACCGCGTTGTGAATAATTTTGATGTAGTTGCTCCAGGCTGCCGCCATGCGCCGGCAGCTGTTGGGCTCCAGTTGTAGTTCCTCGTGTAGTTTGATAGTCCGACGTCGTGCCGGTCATCATTCCGGAGTGTGGCGTTCTCAAACGTTACATTCTCAGCTGTTACATAAATTTGTCATGCAAAAGCACCTTGAGCCGGCAGATGATCGAGCTGCTTCGCATGACAAATTTCGGAAGGGCTAGACAGCATGTAAATCTGCGCCAAACTCGTAATGCAAAAGGCGCAACCTTCCTCCTTTCACTTTTGCCAGTCTTGTATTGCAAATTTATGTAACAGTTGAGAATGTGACATTTGAGAACTCCATACGGAGGCAGTTGGGGCTGCACCAGGGACGACTTGCCCAGCTTGCTGAAAAGGTTGATGACGAGGACCCCCCGCTGCTTGTCCTCCAGAATGAAGACCAGTCGTGTGTTGCAGCACTGACGGCGACGCCATCTGCTGCTGCTGGTGCTGCTGTTGCCAAGCGGCCTGTTGTTGCCCTTGCCCCACGGAAGACTGATCATGCTCTACTTGTTGCCAGGCCACTTGCGGAAGATGTTGCCACGATGCTGGTCCTGCTTCTGTCGTGCCCAAATTCCGGAGATTCTGGGGCTGAGAGCCGCGTGGCAGCTGTGCCGCGAAGACTACTACACCTGTCCCCGCATGAAAATGAAGAAATACGTAGTCGGGATATTGAAATAAAGATAGAAAGAGTACAAGTAGAATCATGGTAGGAGACAGCGATGAAATTCTTTGAACTACGTGCTCGATCGGCATAGAAAAACAACAGGTGGAGTTCGCCATGATCGACGTCGCAGGTAGTGTCTTTCTTTTTACGGGCGACATTTTTTTGTCTGCTTCGCTGTTATAGTTATTCTTATTTCTGAAAACGCATGAAGAAATAGATTACAATAATAGGTTTTTTTACGATGAGCCAACATAGAGCACGAACAGGCCCTTGCGTGTGTGCTCTCTAGTGGGCTAAGCGTGGTCGTACTTCAACAGCAGCGATGTGCAGTGCTGATGTGGTCTGAAATTCTAGCAATAAATATTCGAATAGAAAGGAATCTCGCTAGTACGAGTAGATGACTATAGGGTAAAAAGGTTTCTAGACGATGGCATTAGGCCATAAGTGCCAATTTCGCTTTTTGTCAATCGACCTGCAACAGATGAAAATTCAAACGTGCAACAACAGTTCTAAAGCGGACACATCTCCGAACGGCGTGTAATTGTGAATACATTGCCAATACTGCAGCTCTGCGAGGGTATTACTTCTGCTGCCGCCTTTTTTCCAAGAAAAACTACGAGACCACAAAAGGAACGTCTCACAAAGTCACCGCGCAATGCCCTCTTACACCACATCTATCTAAATCCAATACGCTAGATCAGTTGTCTTCATTGTTCCTCAGTGATGAAATCCGGTTTTTTAATGCGACGTCTTGGTTTTGCTGATGGAAGCATGTGCTGCTTCATCAACATCATGTTTGATTGTAGCAGTAAATAATTAGATCTCGTCGTGATGTGGTCGGAGGACGACCTCTTTCGGGCTACTAGCAAGAAGTGGTCTTCATTGGGAGTAGTAGATCTCTTTCGACGTTCTTGAACAGGTAAACGAGTACAGAAACAACAGCTATCCTGGTCCTCCTCCTCCTGGTGTGCTCATTCCTCAGATCCCTAAGAATTTTGAAACCACCACGTTTAGTCAAGATCCCGCGGCTCATCGATGTCAATATCCTATGTGTACTTCTATCAAGAAGAGCTGCTTGAGGAGCAGCAAGAACCATTTAAGAGTAGATCTGCGACTAACAACTGGATGATCCGCACGTGAATAAACTAACATAAAGGAGGGCGTCAAAAAAACTTTCGAAATCTACCAGACTTCTGGTAAAGCGGGACCTCTAGTCACTTCCTCGTTCCTCGAAATCAAATACAATTACGAACACCAAGTCTACTTACTTTCGAAACGACGGCAATACACCGTTGATAACCAGGCTCAGTTTCGAAAGCCAGAGGATTTGTTCCTGCTCGTCCTACCTGAGTTAGCAGGATTTACATATTTCTCTTGTAGCGTTTGCGTTTCCACCAGTGCTTCACCAGAAGAGTGGTACATGAGAACGCGTTTTCCTCAGTGCTTCAAAAGTCTACTTCGGCTGAACTTCTTTCCTCCTGCATTTAGGTGCCCAGATTTTTACTTATCGCGCATGTGCCAGGCTTCTTCGTTTTCCGCGTCGCGATTTTATTCGCGTGCGGATTCCGTTTCGTGCAAATATTCAAACGCGTGGCGGGCCTTCATCATATGGCTCGCGCCCGCTCGTGCTTTGCATTGAGTTCTAGAACTCTCCAAAATGCCTGCCAGCCTCTTGCTGGGCCCTCTATATGAGTAGCGCTGTAGCGCTACAAGTAAAAACTATACGCATTTTTTTCATTTACTTACAATTGCATGTCGCAAGTAAAAATTATACATGTCGCGTTATTGTGTTAAGGTCGCTTTATTGTGTTTAGTCCTTTTCTGAAGTAGCGCAAACAGCGCGAGAAGAAAACACAGCTCTCAACCGGAACTTCCCGGCGCCAATTAACATCCTGATGAATCGTACAAGGATACTACTACTTCCAAGCCCCAAAATTTCACATTTAAAAAATATGTTTGTTGACCAAAACAAGAAGCATAAAATCTTTTCTGATTTTGCATGCAAAGGAATTTTTGCATGAACAAAACAGAAACCTTTTAGACTTTGAGATGGGCCTAAAAGGAGGCCTCGCTCAGCATGAAATCTAACAAGCAAAAATTATACACATTTCTTTCTTATGTCGTGTTATTGTCTTTCGCCACAATGTACTCTTCTGAAGTAGCGCAAACATCGCGAGAAGGAAACACAGCTTTCAACCCCGACGCCCATTAACAAAAAAAAGAACAAATCGGGATCGTAATAGGATACTGCTACTTTCATCCAAGCACCAAATAAATGTCGCATTTTTAAAAATAATAAATGAGAATCGTCGACCACGGTCATGATCTTCTTGTGTATCTATAGTATTGGAAATTCCAATTAGACTTTGAATAATAGACGAACACAGCTTTGTTCGTCTCCGCATTCTTTCACACAATGGGCCACATTCGCTACTTACTGCGTGCGCTCCCTCAGGCAGCTATTCCGCTCTCGTATGCGGTTCCGGTCCATCTCCTCCCTAGGCTGTGGTCCTCCCGCCGGCGCCGCGTAACACGCGTCAGCTGGGATGTGCTGGTAGACGCCGGCGGCAATGTCTTCCTCTAGCACGGCTATCTCGATCTCTTCTTTCTGTCCAGAGGAGAGGAGGTCTGTGAATGATTGGCCCATCATCGAGGCTGTGAAAGCTATGTCCTCCATGATGCCACTAATCAGGTCGTACGCAACCGGCTCATCCGCCATCGGGCCCGTTGGGACCGCGTCCGGAGCCCATTGGTCCCAGGGATAGAGCTCGTCACCATAGGCTGTACAGGATCGGCCCGCATTATTCGGATCGCGGCGACTGTGGCGCAGGTGATAAAACAAATTCTTGATGTGGGCGCCCGTGCCACCCCATTGGTTTGGTAAATTCCTCACAGCGTAAAGGCTTCGTACGGTCTGTGGTCGCGGCTGCAAAGCAGGTGCAGCCGGGAGGTGTGTTGGCGCTGTTCTTGTCACCTCGAACTGAAGTTCTTCGTGCAGAAGCCTGCTGTCTCGTCGTCCTCCGCTCGTGTGGTCATTGAGGGCCGCCAAGGAGCTGTCATCCCGCCCGCCAAAGTTTTTCTGCGCAGACCGCATGTACAACAGGGTTTTGTAATCTACCAGGGACACTTCATACCGCACTTGTTGTACAAGGGGAGCCGCGGCAGGTGGAGCAGCCGGGGGCTGCGACGGGTCTTCTACTTCCAGAAGCTCAAAGTGCACCAACATGTTCAAGCCGTGCAGGTCGAGGTATAAAAAACCCGACCGGTCCAGTGTCCGCAAGTTTCGCACCAGCTCCGCGTACAGCCCCTGCACAAAGTCGGTAGAAGTCGACGTACTATCCGTATAGAGGGCCTGCAGGGCGTCGTCAAAATCTGCGGCAATAGAGGCTGGTGTCCTAGTTGTAGTTGTGTTCGCTGGTCGTCGTATCCTGAGTAAAAACGTACCCACACCAGAGTTCAGTTGTAATGCAGATTTGCAAAGACAGGAAGACTTGTAATGCACATCCGCATGAGAGCCATTTCCAGTCAGATGAATTTGTGATGCGGCTGCACTTGCTAACCTGCACTACACTGCAGAGTGCCACTTTTCATGCGTGACTCACAAAACTCCTAGGTTTGTGTTGCAAAATCCCCATCCTGACTCTGGTGTGGGTACGTTTTTACTCAGGATACGTCGTGGTCGGCCAGCTGCTCCTGGCGCTCCTGCCCCCCGCCGCTGCAGAAATGTAGTTGTGGTGTGGCCTGCTTCTTGTCGGGCACTCTTGACGGCCCGCAACACGTCGCTCAAGGGCATCGACCGCCGAGCCAGAACGGAGCTTGTTCGTGGTCCAGGTGCGGTCGGCGGCTTCGGGGTGGACAACTCGTCGTCATCAGCCTTTGCCATTATCGTCAAAAAGCCACAGCCGGTCTCTTTGCCGGGCTCACCGATTACGGAGAGGATGGTCGGAGCGGGAACGGGTCGCATCCTAAGAAATCGTCTCATGCGCTCGCCTTCAACTACACCTCCCTGCACGCCACCAGCCTCCTTTTCTAGGCTTGGGAATGCGGGGAGCGAGGTCATACCCAGCGCAACCCTGTGGCACACATCTGAAATTTTTTCAGCGTTGTGCAGAAAACCCTTGGCGAGGTCGACGTTGCGAAAGTCGAGCTCGTCAAATTTCAGGAAAATTGGGACCGTACTCGCACTAGTCCTCGCGCCGGGGAGCGTGAGCTCTGCGTCCGCCCAGCCCACGCGCTGGGAACGAATGGGAGAGAACTGATCCAGATTCAGGCGCCGGACATAGGAGGGCCGCAGTCTTCGGCTTTTCACGATGTACTTGCCCGACCGGTACGCGGGTACACCCGGATAGCGTCCATCGTAAAACGCGCCTGCAGGAAGGTCGAGCTCAATGGTGAAGCCATCGACGTCTCCTGCGCCGTTATTATTTCCAGGAGCGCCAGCATTCTTCTTCATGTCGACGGACACATAGGTGGAAGTCGAGTTGGAGGAATTTGGGGCGTTCGTGGTCGTAGCAGTTGCTCGTCCGCCTCGTTGCGTCCTCGTCCACTGCCTGCACTCCACCACGTCCGGCGACTGGCACAGCGCGTTCAGCCCCGCATGCTGGATCACGAGCTGTGACTCTGCAAATAACGGGGGTACTGGCCGCGGCGGTGGTGCAGGTTGGGGGCCGGGTGTTGGCTGCGGCGGTGGAGGTGGTGCAGCTTGGGCCTGGCCACTACGAACAACACAGCCCTCGGCCCGCTCGTCATTGGTGCGGTTTTTGCCGCCACTGTTGACGTACGAAACCCAATCCTGGCGGCTGCGCGGGATCTGGGCGAACCGCGAAAACTGGTCTTCCAGTTTGCGCCCAAACAAAGCCAGTCGCGCATCGGAATTGTAGGTGGCGAAAGAAGCGAAAACTTTCGCAAGGTCCTCAACGTCCCAGAAGGTGTCCGGCTTCACCTCGGTGCGTAGTTTCACCAGATTCGCCTCGTACAAGGGGTAATTCGAAAGCAAGTGCTGGACTGCAGTGGCAATGGTTCGGCTTTCTTTTGGTCGCCGGAAAAAAGTGGGGTCTCATCCTGAGTAAAAACGTACCCACACCAGAGTCAGGATGGGGATTTTGCAACACAAACTTAGGAGTTTTGTGAGTCACGCATGACAAGTTGCACACTGCAGTGTAGTGCAGGTTAGCAACTGCAGCCGCGTCACAGATTCATCTGCTCATCCTGTTCACAGCATCACAAATTCCAAAACACGATTGGAAATGGCTCTCATGGGGATGCGCATTACAAGTCTTCCTGTCTTTGCAAATCTGCATTACAACTCTGGTGTGGGGACGTTTTTACTCAGGATAGGTCTGTGAATCGGTTCAGCACGTCCGAGGAAGGGTCGTAGTTGGCTGTTCCATTATACGACCTTGGGTTAGTATCG
>CAJINV010000005.1:4667629-4709035 GCA_905178155.1 Amoebophrya sp. A120
AAATCACCCCTGACAGGTTGCGACTAGTACCCATACTAGTGCGTCGATATCAGATCGCAAACACATAGTGACACGTAGTCACTTAGTACTGCTAGTACTTGTTCCCATCGCGTTTACGTCTGTAGTTCTATCGTGCGTCTAGGTTTCTAACAATCACAGTGAAACACTTTTTTTGTGGGATAGTTAGTCACGGCACCGCGCCAAACGGCCAACGGCGTGCCGTGCCCCGGGGTGCCCACCCATTTTGCTGGCTGCTTCGAAAGCCACTTCTTGGTTACCTTTATTCAAAGGAAAAATGATTTAACATTTTCAGAAGTAAAAATCCCATCAATGCGTTTTTTGACAAAAAAATTTTGCATTCGAGGAATTGTAAGTGAATTTTCGATACTATGCTTTTTCCTTACGATAAAAGCCAGTTCTAGTACTTGGTTAATACCTCAGATATATCAAATGTAAAAATGTCTGGGTCCGGAAGAATGCAAGATTTGTCATGCATATTTCTCATGACCCATGATGCCTGTAATGCTTGAACTAGCATCGCAGACTTTTAGAGGGCTTCCTGATGCACCTTCCGCATGAGAAATGGCCTGTCTATGTAGCAAAAAATGTAACCATTTTGCTGGTCATGCAATACAATTTTTTTTAGAGTCCAAAAACAGCATGACAAGTTCCAATCTTCCAGACCCAGACATTTTTGCATTTGATAAGATAAATTCACTCCGAGCTCCACCCGCTCCGCGTGCCAGCAATTGTCCCGCTGGTCATGACCCAGCATAGGCACGCACAGCACCGGCACTGCGTACCCAATGGCTTCGGACAAGCTCGCGCCGCCGCCATGGCAGGCGTAGAAGGTCTTGTATTCGTTTTCCCGCAACATTTGGAAGAGTTCCTTTTGCGGGGACCGGCTCACGAAGAAAAACAGGTTTTCGTTGCTTTCTTCCTGCTGCAACCGGTTCAGTTCCCGGGAAATCAGCTTGTCGCTGCTACCCTCGTCTTCCGGGAGAAAGTGCACACTGCTGGAATCCGCGACAAATGTCGGCGGCACGACCATGTAGAGGGCGACCCCTCGCGGCTTCAGATGCGTTTTCCACTCCTGGAGCAGTTCCCGGACTGCCTCCACCGCGAATTGATAGCCTTGCGAACCCATCGCGAAATAGAGAACTCCGCCCACAGGATTTTCGTTTCTTTTCAATTTCTCCAGCACGACTTGAACCTCCGGAGACCAGGTCGTTTGTGAAGATGTAGTTGAGTTGATCGTCGGCAGTTCGGTCACCAATGCGACGCGCACCTCTCCCCTCACATCCGCCTTGACCATGGGAAAGCTTTGTATTTTCTGGGTCATCAAGTTCGCGAGGAGCTTTTCGGAGTCTACATCTGGGGTGCTATATTTTTGGGCATCCAAATAATCTGGGTGCAGTGCGAGGTTGGTTCTTCCCTCGGCGTTCCAGGAGTGCTCCCAGTTTAAAAAGTGGACGCCAAATATCGTACGAAAAAAGCGAGTTTCACTGTAAGAATTTTGTTTTTGCAAGTTTTGCATAATACAGGTTCGTGGCTCCTACACATGACCAAGAAATAAACTTGCCATGCGTGCTTCCTAAGGCAAAACACGTTGAAAATCCCAAGAATGTCTTGCATGTGTAGCAAGACAAATTAAGTTGTGTGCTCAGTTCTATGCATCACAAGTTCACAGTGAAGCAGTTTTTTCGTGCGATACCAAAAGACGGGAACACGACACTCGTCTCGCGACTTCTCATCCATGTTTTGTGCCGGGAGCACGAGAAGTAGGATCCGAACCAAACCAACCCCGGAACCTTGAAGTTCCAAATCAGCTTGGCCACCACCGTCGCCAGGTTGTCGCCGGGCCACACATTGGTGTCGGTCACCGCAAAATCCACGGGGCCCAGGCTGTCCGCCCCGAAAATGTGTTTTGTCAAAAACTGGCGCGGCCAGTCTCGGTTGTCTTGTTCGCGGAAAACCCAAGTAGAGCCCTCCGGATTTTCACCCGCGTCCGTCAAAAACAAACGCGGCAACATCTGTCGCACCGCGGTGTTGCTTTTCACACTCCAAAAGTATCTTCGGGGGCGGCAGGGCACGAACTCCACTCCGGCGGCGCCGAGGCTCTTCATCTCGCTTTCGGACACAGCAAAGTCCCAAATAACACTAACATTCTCCGACTTCCTCTCCGTCCAGACCTTCCCGTTGTGCTGCAGCCGATCGTACTTTCTCAGTTGTTTCGCAAGATAGGTCTTGTCTCCCTCGAGGGCAGGATCTGGAAGATCTCCTTCCACATCGCTGCTCGCCGCTGCCGCTGGTGGTAGCAGCTGATCCGCATACACAATCACCCGCTCGCCGGTCGCCGGATCCTTTTTCTGTATCAACTTTCCCACCGGGCCAACAAAGGTGACTTTAACGTGCGCCGTTTTTGCCAGCTGCTTCATCAAGTTATACGCGCCTGTCAGGGTGGTTTTTCCGAACGTTTCGAAGAAAATGTGCACCGGACGCACCGCTCTAGTACTATAATTCGCTCTTGTTGTTGTTTTTCCACCCGGAACCACGGAAGTAGACAACAGGCCTCCAACTGTTCTTGAGCCAGCAGGTTCTGCCTGGAGGCCTGGAACCCACGATTGCGCCATCGCTTCGTAGTCCTGCGTATCAACTGCAAATATATCTGGGTCTGGGAGAGTGGGAATGCAACTTGTGATGCTGCATTTGGATTCCAACAAAATCTGTATTGCATGGGCAGCAAAGGGAGTGTGATTTTTGCTACGCGGAGAGTGCAAGCATGTGTCATGCGGAATACGCTGCATCAAGATCATGCTCTCAAAAAATCTAATCTGTGATGCTAGGGCATGCATCACGGACATCATGGCTCATGCAGAACGTGCATCACAAGCCTGGCAATCTTCCAGACCCAGACCCTTTTGCATTTGATACTCCGCACTGCAGCGGAAGACGTCGCCGACATCGGTCCATCCCCCCTGTGGACGCAGTTCCTCCTATCCTGAGTAAAAACGTACCCACGCCAGAGTTGTAATGCAGATTTGCAAAGACAGGAAGGCTTGTAATGTGCATCCCCATGAGAGCCATTTCCAATCGTGTTTTGGAATTTGTGGTGCCATGAACAGGATGAGCAGATGAATTTGTGATGCGGCTGCACTTGCTAACCAGCACTACACTGCAGAGTGCAATTTGTCATGCGTGACTCCCAAAACTCCTAGGTTTGTGTTGCAAAATCCCCATCTTGACTCTGGTGTGGGTACGTTTTTACTCAGGATAAGGAGAGGCTCTTCTGCCCCCCTGGCCAAGCCACTCCCTCGCTTTCGTTTTCCTGCCCCGCGCTTTATCAAATGTAAAAATGTCTGGGTCTGGAAGATTGCGAGATTTGTCATGCATATTTCGGATCACGCAAAAGGCGTCTGATGCGGGCAAAAGCATCACAAGTTTTGAACACGCCTCATGATGCCTGTCCCGCATGAGAAACTTCCTACTTGCGTGCCAAAAATTGGACTGCTTTTGGCGCTCATGCAACACAAATTTTTGTGTGTTCCACAGTTTGCATCGCAAGTTCCAACTCTTCCAGACCCAGACATTTTTACATTTGATATCACGCTTTGTTGGACTACAATGACGACAGTCACAACAACAGCGATAAGGACGGCTCCCCCTACCGCGACCAGCGCAGCAATCGCCCAGCAGGGCAATCCACGACGAGACGTATCCATTGGAAAAATGTAGCGGTCCTCACAGGGGTCGACGAATTCGAATCTACTATAAGCACTTAATTATAAACTCGGTTAGTCTTGTTCACACCAAAAACTTCTGTACATTTGCTTGGGCAGCAGGAAAGATGAGCGATGACCTTGGGAGATTTTTGTATAGAGACGAAATAGAGGAGGAGGAGGATCCTTCACACCTGTTTTTAGCTATACATATTGCTATCAAGTGGAACATGATGTCGCAGACCACCCGGAATAGGTGATCTTCAGCACTGTTCTTATCCCTAAAGAAATTCGCAGCATACCGTCGCGATTTGCCTTTTTTTTTGCGCCAACGCAGGCGCTGCAGTTTTTATGGTCGCGCCTGCGTAGAAGTGCTGTTGCCTCCCCTGGTGGGTTTTTGCACGCGGCCCAGGCGTCGTTCTAGAGGAACCAGCAGGCATTTCAGCACCCCGGCGAAGCTAGGCATAGACTAATGAGGCCCCCCCACTGCGCAGATCGACGCGCCCAGCGGGCACTCACAACACAGCCATCCGCCGCAGGCGAGCATCTTTTCCGCGGCCCCGGGCCCTACGTACTCGCGACCCAAAAAAGGCCGCAAGCCGGCTTGTGCGGACTTGGTGCGCAGGCCCCTCGTGACCTCTTGGAACTCATCAAGCGCAACCCAATCTCCCACCCACCGCCCCACTCACTCACCGTTGGCACCGCTTTCTGTTCCCATCTATGCACGGAGATGATTGGACGATCAGAATTGAAGCTTCTCCTCCAGATGTTCCCGCTCTCGCAAAAATGCTGTTCTTATCCTCCAAATGGTGCATAGATAAGAACATGTTTGTAACGACCTAAAAATGGTGTTCTTATCTATGCACGAACAGGAGGGATAAGAACAGCATTTTTGAGAGAGCGGGAACATCTGGAGGAGAAGCTTCAATTCTGATCGTCCAATCATCTCCGTGCATAGATGAGAACTTCTTTATCTATGCACGGAGTTGGAGGATAAGAACAACAGAAAACGAGAGCGGGAACATTTGGAGCCGAAGCTACAACTCTGCTTCATCCCAAAACACCGCAGCAGGTCGGTGCAGTAGTGTTCTTTTCTATGCACGAGCGGGAACGTGCGCAGCTGAAGCAGCATCTTTGCTTCGTGGACCTGGTCCCATAGCCATATACATATCATTTTATAGAGCCAGCGCCCCACCGGTCCTAATTTAGGACCGACGGCACGGCGCAGGCACCAAAGACAACACCGGAGGGGCCATCATCTGCTGCTTGACACAAAGAGAGACGAGTGGGCGCGCACACTGCCGCGGCCCGGTGCGACCGCCGGCGTAGCCCCGGCTTGGGGGGGATCTTTGGGGAAAAAAAGAGCCCCTCCAAGCTGGGGCATCAGCTCGCACCCAGGCGCGCGAACTTGGACACAGTGGCCGGCGGTTATTCTGTCAACGCGCAGCGCGTTCCCTGGCGCATGCGCTGGGGCTGCGCTAAGCACGAAAGCGCGACCCTCTGGAGGATTTTGTCATGGCAGCAGGAAAGCGCGACCCTCTGGCAGCAGGAAAGATGAGCGATGACCTTGGGAGATTTTTGATGCAGAAAAGGAGAAATAGGCAATTGGGATTAAAGGGTCTTCTGTCTTCTCTTCGAAGCCTAGATGTAAAATTTGCCGTCGATTTTTTGTAAAATTGGGGGCGGTGTGGGGGGTCGATTTCCGCAAATTCAAATAAACCTGTGCCCATGCTAGTGCTACAAATTATACAAGTAAATCTTACAAGGGGTACAGGCGGTTTCAAGTTTTCTACTGGTAAAAATCTGAAAAATGTGTGCAATTTCTTGTTACGCAAGACAAATAAAAGGCTTGAAATGTAAATAGGTGCGACGAGATTGCTACAAACCTAGACGCACGATCAACAAATAAATAAGCAGATAACACGACGTGCGCAAGTTCAAGTACTACTACTATGTGCTTGCGTAGCACGATGTTAGTAAAAATGATAGACGTACTAGGATGTGCACTAGTTGCAACCTGTGGGGATAGGCATGGTAGCAAGAGGATGGGCAATATGCATGACCAACAGGATGGCTACGGCTATCGGAGAATGATCATGGATTTCAGATCGAGGGCACTACAAACCCGGGGGATTTGACACCAGACCAGATGTGCACGGCGATTTCCGTCGTGTTATGCTTCTGATCGTCGCTAGGTCATTAATAAGATTCCGATCCATCAAACATCTTCATATAATTAGTTGTGGACTCGGTAATATCAAAAACAATCATCCTTGTTGGAATCTCTTCTGGAAATCGAAATGCTTCTTATTCTTTCGGATGAATATAATTGGCCGCATGACAACTCGATCGGCATGTTCTTGTTCTTTACGCCATAATAAGTAGGCACAAACTATCAGACAAATGCCTCGATTTTTCGTCATGACATGTGGACGCGAAAAGGAAAAAACGCAGAACGCGTCTTCTCCCAAAAATCGCTAGTTGAATGGTCCGACTCGTCATCCAAAAAATTTGTCTCATCATAAATTAATTGTGTATTATTGCAGATCACGCATCAGAAACTTGGTTTTTTCGGATCATCATGCGGCTTGACAAATTCATCATGCAGGCCTTGATCTGTTGTTCCTACCGCCGGATCGATCTTTGTTTTTGTATAAGAGAAAACCAAAGGATTTTGCTGCACACGACTCACGATCATGGAGGATCCATTTACAACTTGAACTTCTTGAGCTTATCACTTTCATTTGATCTCAATGACCGTCAACGATCTCCACGAAAGTTGTATCTCTGATCTCCCTGGAAATGACCGGTGTCCGAAGCTAGTACAACTTCAGATTGCAATATTGGGAGATGAGTCACAACTTATCAGAGCTTCACCATGACAACCCCACAATGATGGTGCAGAGGAACCTCTCAACTGCACACGGGCGGCCCTCGTGCAGGAGCCGCCATCTCCTAGCATCTGAAAAATACTCAGTCTCGTCCACCATCCAGGATCATTTATTACTTATTTGGATTTGCATTTCTAATTGGATCAGATCTTCTTTGACGCGTATCAAAGTCTGGCCTGGGAGGTGCGACTGCGAGTGCGATCTCTTTGAAAATGCATGCACGACCCTTCGAGGCTCTGGTCTACGGATCTGTCCAGAGCGGTCCCGTCGCCAAGCCTTGCTGAGGGTCCTCTACTCGGAGCTCTGGCTAGGTGTACGGTCCCGAAACGACGAAAACCGCGCGGAATTTACCAACCTCCGATACTCGGTTCCGAACATCCAGCCAGATCTTGACATTGGCGCACGATGGCGCTACCTACACTGCGACGGCGCATTAGCTGTCGAACATGGGAAAAAAAACCTCTGCGAATCTATTGGGAAACTTCGCCCGAGTTTGTCCCCCTCCGCAGATGCCAACTGATCGGCCTCTTCGGGAGGGGTAGTTACATCGGGATTGGCGATTTTTTTGGGGGGTGTTTCGTAGGCCATTTTGCCGGCCACTTCGCGGGCCCTTTGGGGGCCCTGTGTTGGGGCAGGCCTGCGTGCCCGTTACTCTTTTCGCTGCGGTCCGCAGCAGGTGGCCTCCGCACTTGCGTATTGCGAACTCGTTCGCAAATTCGCAGTAGACACCGAACGTCATGAGATGGCCCACCTACTGTTTCAACCGGAGTAGATGACTTTGCGCACAACCAGAAACATGTCCGAGCTCGCCACGACGTACCGATAGCGCTCCGGACAGATCCGTGGGCCAGCCCTTCGTGGAAGACGAGCAAGCTACTACCTCTGAGTTAGACAACTGGTAACGCATGCAAAATTCCACCTAGTTTGATTAGCTAACTCTATCTAGTTTGGTATAGCTAGTTGCCGACGTGCCGCACAAACATCAAAAAAAAAATTCTAGTACTTTTGAAAAAGCTACTTTAGGCGCGCCATATGGGAGGTGCGACTGCGAGTGCGATCTCTTTGAAAATGCATGCACGATCATTCTGATCAAGCACACGACCGAATAAGAACTGCAAAAAAAAACCGACAAGGAGCTTCAAAAACATAATTATCTTGATCATCTTCTTCTTTCCTTTGCATTGCAGCTATAGGAGGTGTCAACAAAAAGCTCTTGTCTTTCCTGGTCTGATACCAACACGAACGGGGTAGCGATTTTTCTGATGAAGACCAGGTGGAAATAAACAAGACCACTGCCCGCATTTCTTCTTTCACTGTTCCTCGGACCACCACGAAGGCGTATGTTGTAGTCGTCCCCGCAAAGCTGCAACTAGAAATGTGTTCAGTTCTGATGTCATCCTCGGTTTGAAAAAAAAAACGACATTTTCAGCGGAGGTCGCTGCTTCCATCATTTTCATTTCAGCTCGTCGAAAGTGCTGGGGCGTAAGACCAAAACCGAGGAGCTCGGGTGGTGGTCTTACGTGACATAAACATCATCGGAGTGATGTTTAGTAAAGTCAGAAAAACTACATGTACTACCTTTCATCATACACGACATGACTTCATCATACAGCACGACATAAAAATGTAAAATAAAGACGCAACAAGTGAAGACGATCCCGATCCCCTGCACGCTTTTGCTGCGTCCTCAAATCACAAGGAAAATATACGTACAGCGGCAGTGGAGTTCTCGGTTAAAATAAAAATATACTTTTTTTTGTGTGCCGCGAGATGAACAAATACTCCTCCTACAACTACTTCTCTTGGTAGTTGTACAAGAGGTGTGATGCACGAAATTATCGCGTAGAAGATCTACGCAGCTGCAATGTAAATTCTGCAGAGGAAACCCTCAACTGCTGCATTCTTTAAAAACAGTAGTGTTGCATTTTTTAAAAAGTTTCACAATCATACACGTACTTCTCAAATAAAGTGCTTGGTCTATCCTTCCTTTTCTCTCTTGGTCGTGTTTGCAGTTGCTAGTTGCCCGCAGGTCAGTCCCTAGTCTTTTAGAAAATATAACTTCATCATACAGCACGACATAAAAATGTAAAATAAAGACGCAACAAGTGAAGACGATCCCGATCCCCTGCACGCTTTTGCTGCGTCCTCAAATCACAAGGAAAATATACGTACAGCGGCAGTGGAGTTCTCGGTTAAAATAAAAATATACTTTTTTTTGTGTGCCGCGAGATGAACAAATACTCCTCCTACAACTACTTCTCTTGGTAGTTGTACAAGAGGTGTGATGCACGAAATTATCGCGTAGAAGATCTACGCAGCTGCAATGTAAATTCTGCAGAGGAAACCCTCAACTGCTGCATTCTTTAAAAACAGTAGTGTTGCATTTTTTAAAAAGTTTCACAATCATACACGTACTTCTCAAATAAAGTGCTTGGTCTATCCTTCCTTTTCTCTCTTGGTCGTGTTTGCAGTTGCTAGTTGCCCGCAGGTCAGTCCCTAGTCTTTTAGAAAATATAACTTCATCATACAGCACGACATAAAAATGTAAAATAAAGACGCAACAAGTGAAGACGATCCCGATCCCCTGCACGCTTTTGCTGCGTCCTCAAATCACAAGGAAAATATACGTACAGCGGCAGTGGAGTTCTCGGTTAAAATAAAAATATACTTTTTTTTGTGTGCCGCGAGATGAACAAATACTCCTCCTACAACTACTTCTCTTGGTAGTTGTACAAGAGGTGTGATGCACGAAATTATCGCGTAGAAGATCTACGCAGCTGCAATGTAACTTCTGAATTCTTGAAAGAACTGTAGCTCCTAGAGATGTTGAACTGTACTAGCGGCCACGACTTGGGTAGGGAGCCACTCGGGAGGCGGAGGTCGTGAGCTACGAATGAATTCTGTTGACTAGTTGGCTTTACTCCCTGTCGCCCGCTACGAGGCAGCTCTTGGGTCAACGTTGAGAGTAGAAATCATCTGATGTGCTGTGCTCGCTTCTTTTTAAAGGCGTCGAGCGGGTTGTTGTATAAAACTGTAGTTTTAGATGAACTTTGTTGTACTACTTGTACTTACGTGGGTAGAAGAAGTTCTATAATTTTCATTTGAGAGTAGAAGTCTGAGACTAGAAAGTTTCAACGTGGTGAGCAGTAGTCACTGCGATTCGGTAAAATAAACCTTTGGTTGCTGAAGGACAGCACACAGCAGTCATTGTCGTAAAAATAAAGTAAATTTGGATTGGAACTACGGCAACTTTGCCGGAAAAATCCTTTTGGTTTCTCCACTTGGAGTTGGATCATGTCGATGTTGTAGCGAAAAAAATGCGTCAGAATAAAGAACCTTTTTAACCAGTAAAGACCTTGAGTGCAGCGTCAGAAAGAACGAATCTCCTCATGAGGATCAACATCTTGTAGCCGGGGATCATTAACGTCATCGGCTCCTTCTCCGAGGACAATAGGTAAGAAGTTATCTCCGTTCGATGGCATTCGAGTAGAAGGACCTCTGAAGATGTCCCGTGAAGATTAACATCAGTCGCGGTGTTGGACATCGCAATTGAGTTGAAAAGTCTCACCAATCTCCTGTTCCAGTTTCTGAATTGCCTTAGCACACGCCCGAGCCTCCGCCGAAAGCTGTTGCTTTTTCGCTTGCGATATCCAGTGCAAATATGTCTGGGTCTCCTGGGAAAAACCTGTAATGCTGAGTGGTCATCATTCACTGGGCCTTCAACTGTACCTGTAGCGAAGCATGACAAGAAATTCATCTTTCGCTCTCTCAAGTCTCATGCTGCGTAGTGCGCATTACAAACTGCGAGTTTGGTCGTGCACGACGGAGGTGTAAGTACCACCGCTTCTGCTGCTTGAATATGTATGCAATACTTGCAGCTTGTTTTTCAGGCAAAATTTTTATGCCAGACACACAATACACCCACAACGAACCTTTCTTCATCTAGACCCAGACGCAGACATATTTGCAATGCATATTTGCTTGACCTTTCCCGCGAAAAACAGCGGCGGCTACCCCGCCCACGGCCGCGCCGGCCCCCGCGGCGGCTACAGCAACCGGCTCACCCGCACCGGTGCAGCGAGCCACGTTACAAGCCAAATTAGCTACTGCACATCCAGCCGCGAACATTTCAGCCATTCGCTGTCCGGTTTCATCCCTTTCGATGGCCATACGATGAGGGTCCTGCTGCTGCTGCTTAATGATTTCTTGCTTCCGCTATCCCACGAAAAAACTGTTTCACTGTGATGCTGGTTTTGCAAGATCCGCATCACAAGTTTGCTACACATGACACAGAAAATTTGCCATGCGCGCTTTCCAAGGGGGAATACGCTTAAAAATCCAATGCCTCGCAGGTGTAGCAAGACAAATAGTTCTGTGCTCCATTCTATGCATCACAAGTTCACAGTGAAACAGTTTTTTCTTGCGATATCCGCTTCAGAATCTGCAGTAGCTCACGCCGGTCCTGGCGAACCGTGTTCTCTAACTTTCTGATTTCGCGGCGGAGTCTATCGTAAGGAAAAATCCCCCCTCCCCATATTGAAAACGTATCCGTCTGAAAATTTGTGATGCGCATTTGTGACCTCAAATCCTGTCGGTCTTGCAAGAAGGCAAGTCCAGAGAGCGCCCCGCATTTTGCAGGCGGTTTGTGATGCTGTTGGGCTTAGAGCATACACGTTTGTCATGCTAGGCACCTACGTCAAAACCTCTCGACTGAGGCTTGGCATATGCCTGCAGTCCTCTATTGCAAGACAAATGTGATTTGTGTACGGAAATCCAGCATCAGAAACTTCGTTTCGATATGGGGAGGGGGGATTTTTCATTTTGATAGAGTCTTTGCCCTTGACGGCTCCACCGAAACTCCTGCGCCCCATATACAATACCCATTCCGCAGCCCACAACAACCGCAGCGGCCCCCCCAACGGCACAACCGCCAAAGCAGGTGCTTGCAACGGGGGTAGGGTAACTATGCACAGTTGTCGCGGCAAGGGTGTTTAGGCCACCGCAGACCGCGGGCGACGCCCCCATACCAGCAATCAGCTGGCCTTTTTTTTTGCCCCGTGTCGGGTTCCGCTCCTTCACCTTGCGTTCCAGTTCCCGCGCTTTTCCCTTCAGCTGGCATATTCGCTCTAGATTTTCTTCAATCCGGCGTCGCAGCCGCCGCTCGGCATCGTTTAGTACTTCCTATCCATTGCAAAAGTATCGCACTCGAAGAAATGCATTGCAAATTTCCCCAGCATGAGGTGGTAATGCGGATTTACTTTTAGAAAAAAATTTGTAATGCATGATTGCAATAGTACGAGTGCGATATTTATTTTGCACAGGATACTTCCTTTGTGACAACCGGAGTTGGAGTTTTAGGAACTCCTGCCCAGCGAGGTGGACGAGGTGGACCGGCGAGGGTAACCGCGAAAGGACCACCCTTCTGATCCGGCGAGGCGGACCGACCACGCGACTCCGCCGAAGAAGACGCTTGAACCCGCACCGCCGAAACGAGGCTCACTTCAGTCGACGTCAGGTTCAGCAACGAGGAGAAAAGCACCGAGCTGCCGGCAACGGCGCCAGCGGCTGCCAACTTCGTAAATACAGACGGGGCCATTTTTGTTTCGGGTAGAAATTTACTATACTGCACGACGAGAACAACCTCGGAGTCAATTTCTTCGCTTTTCGTTGTAGACAAGGACGGAGGAAATAGTAGGAAAAATTAACAGGTAGTTTTGAGTGCGTCTAATTTCGATCAGAAATACGGGTACTACTAGGTGTAGGAGTAGGTTGTGATTGTAAGTAATATAACAAACTCTATGTTGGTGGAATCGAAGACGTACTCGTCAGTGCAAAGAAAGATGAAGGCTACTTACACAACTGTGCTCACAGTGTGGTCCTCTAAGTGCTTGCCGGTGTAGCTTGTGTCGATTAGGGTGGTTTTTGCTGAGCTTCGTACTAGCTATGACAGGCAGAAGGTGTTTAAAGGTGTGGTCTAGGAACGTTAAAAGCAAGCGCTTCAAGTTGGAACTGTGTGTCGAGCTGTTGGGAAATAGTCCCAATCCTGTCTGGCAGTGGTCGTTGGATCGTACTCGAGAGAACACAGGGCGTGCTCCACGTCTAGTCTCCATGAGCGGAGTGCATCTAGCTACGATGGCACGACGTGCATTGCTAATCTCTATTCGGTAACAAATAGCCATCTTGGCCCTGTCTAGTGTGTTCAGGTTTTCATGTGAATGGTGTGCATCTATTTCCCTATCTGGTGCCCTATACATTTATGATTTTCTATGAACCTAGCTACTTTGCATGATCTCCCTACCTGTTTCGTAGGCCTATGATCCTCATGAGTTCTTGCACAATTTGGATCCACGACATTAGTAGGATTGGGGATTTTACCGATCCAAACACGAGCAGTTTATTGAATCTCCGGGATCATTCATTAAGTTCAACAACGCATTGCGTTACGATTTCCCACCGAGATACTTTCTCTCAGAAGCGGAATCAAAAAACTTCGGCGACAACACGTATCCTGTTTCTTGTAGACCGAGCTGCATTTCTAGATCCCACCTCACCACTTTCGAGACCGATAACACTATCACTAGACCATGAGACATATGAAATCCAACTCGACACTAAATTCATTCAGATTTCTCTTTGCACCAACAACAGGAGGGGCTTATGAATGTAAATAAATGCGGAGGATTTTTTGGATCATTTGCAGGACCATTTTAATTGCAGCGTGCTGATCATGTGCTGACTTTTTATCACTCGCTCTTGCGTCAGATCTTCTTTACCACATAATTCTGGTTCTGATGGATCTGGGTAAGGTGGTCTACTCTGCAGCAAATAAATTGAAATGGAAATAATTTCTGATCCACATCGTTATCGAAAACGAGAGTAGTATCCCAGTGAAATGAAAACCGACGAAGAACAGCGTAGTTATTTTGCAGCGAACAGTAAACTGGTGTGTGCTCAACACGACGCACAGTGCGACGCGATGCGCATGGTACTCAGACAATGCGACCACTCTGCTTCGTCTGTATAATGATCACGGAGGCGGGTCATACGTCATGTAGCTCTAGGAGCCACACAACATACATCTTCACGTCAACATCGTACATCGTACATAATCACGTACTTTTTCCACTCTCTGATGATCATCTTCCATGCAGCTAGAATTTTTTTTTACAGTAGAATAGCACTGTCATCCTTCTCCTGCTCCTGCTCTTGTATGTGCGACGAAGCACGAGGGTGTAGTACACAACTTCTGCGCTCGTGCGTGCACAAGAAATGGAGCAACATCTTCAATGCGTCGCGAGAGTTACCGTCTTCAAACAAGTTGGCCTTCTTTATGCTAGAAGGTTTGGGCTACAGGGTCATTTCATCGCGTCCTGCTTCTCAGGAAACGACGAAACGAAATAAAACGTGGACCAAGAATCTGCGGCGGAAATGAACACACGAGAGCAATGAAGTTGAGTGCGAAATAAGCTCTGCTCTATGCGCGTTTCGCAAAAAAACCATGCTTGATGTTCCCCTACGTAGACGCACTAGCGAAATTCTGCACAAGTACGGCTCCTTTTGGGTGCTTGCTAAAGGACCTCATGCGTTCTGGACCACACCAATGGACCAGAAAGGTCTCATCCTCACTTGTCGCTGTCAACCCGTCCACGGAGCCTGACAGACAACACAAAATAAAACCTTCACTGGCATCAACTACCCGATCACGACTACTGAAAAGAAGTCATGGAATTTTTATACAAGCGAGGAGCATGGTGGTCCTGATTTAAATTAAATCGATACCGAAGATTTTTGATAAATAAATTCTTACAAAGATGATTAAATAAAAGACTGCCGGCATCGCAGATTTTAATACTAGTGTGTGCCTCGAGATACATACATACATACAGGTAGGAGCTAACTGAGCCCCGAGGCTGCTGACGAGAGTGTTGTTTTTGAAAAAGTAAAAGTTCGCTCTGCCTGCCACGACTACGAAGCTCTGTCGTCGTCGTGAAAAGAGAAAAATAAAAAGTTGTTTTTGAGAAAAGCGGAAGCTGTTTCTGTGAAAAGAGAAAATTAAAATAAAGTCTTTCTGTTGTCAAGAACCAGCTGAAATTCTCACAGTTACTGCTTGCTGCGGTCTACTTTATGTATTTCTTAGAATTGAAGAACCCGATCGAAAATTCATCCTCCGGAGCTACCAAGAACCCCCCGTATCCTCCCGTAATGGGTGGAAAATGAACCTACCCTCAATTCCATGCCGGAATCCATGCCGTGGGTGTGGGCAGGATCTGACCGTGCCACATCCGCGCAGCGTCTCCAGGCCTCACTTGCACATGTGGGAGGGGAATGTACCGTATGACAGTGCACAACTCCCCCTGCTCCCCCTCATTTCATTTGTATTTTTGCACGAACAGCAATACAAGCGTCGGCAAGATGAATTCAGGTTTTGCATCACAAATTCACTCAGGATTATAGGGCTGTTCAAGCTGCCAGGACTTGTCATGCAAAAAGTGCGAAGAGGCAATAAACCAAAGGGAAAGGGTGGCTTTGGTATTTCGCATGACAAATGAGGGGGAGGGGGCGTTGTGCACTCTCATATCCCGTCGTTCCAGAATCAGGCGGAATTCGCCCAAAGCATATCAACATGAAAAATCCCCTCTCCCCATAATATTCAAAGTGGAATTTTTTGTGTAGTAGCATGATTTGTGATCACAAATCCATTTGTGATGCTGGTAGGGAAGGGATGCGGCCTGTAGTGCTGTCTGGCACGGGCAAGCCTTGCCTCGCCAGTATGACAGAGACCACCCACTGCATATCCTAGAACAGCATGACAAAGTCAAAGTTCCTGAAAATAGGCCGCAGGTGTGATGTCCCTTTACCTTCCAGCAAAAATACAAGTGGATTTCTGTACACAAATCGCGCATCAGAAATCTCCTTTTGGTCTGGGGAGGGGGGATCATGTTTCCTCACAATAAAACATGGTCCCTTACAAGTGCTTTCGTGTGAAGCTTTCCCATCTCGATATAGGCACGCTTCGTATCCTCATTCATCTCACCGAACCCTGGCGACCCGAGTAAAATCCGCATCCACTCTTCCAGCTCACTGAAGTCGTTCGGGTCCTCGTTGAGTGGGAAAGGAAGGGGCTTGTTTCTAAACAATGTCTCCGCACCACCAATTGTTGAGTTCAACGATGTATTACCGACTAGGGGGGCGAGTGGCTCACGGGAGGAAGCATGTTGGCCAGCCACAGTCTTCACTTGCGTTGTCCTCAGGCAGTCGTGCATCCAGCGAGCCAAATCTATCGTGTGGTTTTTCCGGATCAGCGCGAGACAAAACTTTGTGTGGGTATCAAAGACAAAAATGTCTGGGTCTGGGAAGTCATGCTTGTCTGGCATGGCAAAAGAGCTTGTGATGCGTGTCCAAGAAGAGACCCTTTTGCCTGTCATGCAAGAACGCAGTTTCTCAGGCGAAAAACAGAACACAAAGAAGCGCAGACATTTCTCGTCATGCTTGGCTGTGCATTACAGACCATTCACTATTCCCAACACAGCATTACAATTTTCCAGACCCAGACGTTTTTGCAGTTGATAGTGGGTCGCCCACTGCCATTCAACGATGGCATCCAGGATTTCCCACGAAAAAAGTGTTTTACAGTTACACATTTGCTGTCAATTCAGCAACACAACTGGCTCTGCATGAGAGAGAAAATTTACAATGCAAAAATCCTACGGGAAAACACCTACGAACAAACGAGGCTCTTATAATATGCATATCCTGCATGACAGAGCTTGTCTGTCTTGCTTGGTCTGCAACACAATGTGTAACTGTAACACTTTTTTCTTGCGATACAGGATTTTCCTGCTCCAGTCGGTGTGGGGCTGACTCGCTTCGAGCACCTGACGCACTTGCTCCTCCTCTCCTATTCTCCGACGCCATTCTTGTGAAAGCACGCTCAGTGCGGCCTCGGTGTGGGGGAGATGAGACGCGAAGGCGCCGTTACTATCAAAATGCATCCACGACTCTCCTACCTGTGGTTGCTGGACTGATCCTCGCCGTCCGAAATGCTTGCTCGATTCCAAGGAGAATGCTGGACCGACCCGGTTTCTTGACGTCTCCCCTTTGAAGAGCAGGTCTAAAGCTTCAACCACGCGACATTCGTCTGACACCAAAAACCAGAGTCTGCTTCTGTCCTCGGCAAAAAAATGCCCGTTCCTTCGTCTGTGGAAATGTCCACTCCACTCATTTCGGTTTCCCTCGCGCTCGGGGCTCACTATATCGTGGTCTATTTTGCGCCATATGTCTGCGTAATTTTCACCATACTTTCTCGCATGGTCACTGATCGTGCCTGACAAAACAGGCACCCTGGTTTCCACTCCTACCCTGGTTTCTTCTCGGCCGGCAGCTAGCCATTCCTTGCGCGCCGCGTAGCGCAGCTTGAAGAGGGCGTATCCTGTGCAAAAGTACTATCGTCCTCGTCGCATTAAAAAAAAAGTGCAGTCATGAATTACAAATCTTTTATTTTCTCTGGGTGAAAAAAATTCCGCATCGCAAATTTCATTTCTGATGCTGAGGAAATTTGTAATGCAAAAAGTCATATAATGCTACTGCTAGTACGATAGATACTTTTGCAGTGCATAGGACCCGCATTATCGCAATTTTCAAAACTTTGTTCAGTTCATCGTGAAAGCCCCCCTCTGCGTCGAAAAGTCCGTTAAGCCGGAGCAGTCCATTGTTCGTGGTTGGTCCATTCTGTAGATAGGATATTCTTGTGGGGGCGCTACGTGGTTCGTTAGCGCCGTTCTGAAGTGGTCGTTCACCACGGCACAGAGGACACGTGGGACTGCGGTTAGGACGCGCGTTCGCCCACCCTTGATCGCACGCGGTCGTCCACCTTTGATCGCATTCTGCGCAGAAGTTCTGATCCACTATGGCGTTCTCAACTGTTACATTCTCACCTGTATACATGATTTTTTGTCATGCAAATTTACCACCAAGATCGCCACGATTAAGCTGCTTCGCATGACAAATATCCGAAGGGCTAAACAGCGTCGAAATCTGTGCCAAATCTGTAATGCAAGAGGCGCAATCTTCCCCCTTTGGCTTTCACTCTCGCCGTTCTTGCATTACAAATTCATGTAACAGTTGAGAAAGTAACATTTGAGAACGCCATATGCACGCGGTGTCCGTTCGGACACAATGCTTCTCCACCTGTCCGTCGCTCGCATTCTTCTATATCCAACAGAAAAAGATTGTATAGTTTGTGATGCGCAACATGTTGTACTAAGAAAGATGATTGCGTCAGCGTCTGTCATGCTGGTCATGCATTCATTTTTGTAGGGTCAATCAATGCAAGTGCGTTTTCACGTGCGATCTCCGAACGTCGACAGCTTTTATTTGCTGTCAACGACCTGGCAGATTTGTAAAAATGCTGGCCCAGCAAAAAACAACAAATCTGAGTCTTTTTTTCTTGGATATTGTAGACAAATGGCGCACTCGAAGGTTTCTGGAGTGCTTTGATCACCCGCGTTATCAAATGTAAAAGTGTCTGGGTCTGGAAGAATGCAACTTGTCATGCTAAATCTGAAGCATGCAAAAATCTGTGTTGCATGATTACCAAAAGGTGTCCAGTTTTAACCAAGTCGGGAGGGAGTTTCTCACGCAGGATAGGCATGAGAGAGATCGCACGGAAGCTGTCATGCTAGGTCCTGCATTCCAGGCCTCATGGGTCATGGAAAAGCTGCATGACAAATCGAGCATTCCTCCAGACCCAGACATTTTTGCATTTGATATTCAGGAACTCCTTCTACCGCTGGACGATCGACAGCAGCCGATTCCGTGCCAGAGCTGCTCGAAGGTGGAGCACGACTCGAGGACGAACTAGTTGTACCCAAAGTCGCACCAGGACGTTCGCCCTCGGCTTGCACATCACGCGCCGACGAGGAGCGACGACGCGCCGACGAGGTGGACCGACGCGCCGGCGAGGAGCGACGACGCGCCGACGAGGTGGATCGACGCGCCGACGAGGTGGACTGACGCGGCGACAGGGACCGACCATGCGCCGGCGAGGTGGACCGACCACGGGGCCCCGCCGAAGAAGACGCGAGAACCCGCACTGCCGACACGAGGATCACCGAACTCGTCGTCAGGTTCAGCAACGATGAGAAATAAAGCACCGAGCTGCCGGCAACTACGCCAGCGGCTGCCAACTTCGTAAATACAGACGGGGCCATTTTAGATTGTTTTGGGGTAGAAATTATAGTGCACGAGGACAAGCTCGGAATCAAATTTTTCGCTAGACAACGGAGACAAATAAAAACCTCCGGGTTTATTGGCAACTATACACGTGGTTTTGAGTGCCTCAGATCAGAAATACGTACTCTTGTTTAGTGCAAAGATAGATGCAGCCTAGACAACCGTCTAGTGTGGTCTAGAAGTAAGTGCTTGTCGGTGTAGCTTGTGTCGATTAGGGTAGTAGTTTTTGCTGAGTTTCGTAAAAAGCTATGCCAGGCAGCAGGTGTTTAAAGGTGTGGTCTAAGAACGTTAAAAGCAAGAGCTTCAAGTTGGAACTGTGTGTCGAGCAGTTTATTGAATCTCCGAGATCAACATTCACCAATATCAACAACGCATTGCCTTACAATTATTTCCCACCGAGATACTTTTTTGCAGATCAATATCAAAAAATTTCGGGCACAACACGTATTCTGTAGACCGAGCTGCGTTTTTAGATCCTCCCTCACCACTTTTGAGACCGATAACAGTAGACCATGAGAATTATGAGGTGCAACTCGACACTAAATTCATTCAGATTTCTCTTTGCACGACCAACAGGAGGGGCTCATGAATGTAAAATGCGGAGGATTTTTTGGATCATTTGCAGGACCATTTTGATTGCAGCGTGCTGATCATGTGCTGACTTTTTATCGCTCGCTCTTGCGTCAGATCTTGCTCAACAAATAAAAAATTCTGGCTCTGATAGATCTGAGTGGGGTCTACTCTGCAGCAAATTGAAACGAAAATATCTGATCCATATCGTCAACATCGAAAGCCAGACTATTACCCCAATGAAATGAAAACCGACGTGGGAGCGGAGTTATTTTGCACCAGCGAACAGTAACTACTGCGTGCTCCCGACTTCGCACAGTGCGCCGCGATGCGCATAGTACTACAGACAATACGACTTCGTTTCGTCTCTAACCATAATGATCACGGAGGCGGGTCATACGTCATGTAGCTCTAGCCACACAAGATAGGTCCTGACGTCAACATCGTACATCGTACATAATCACGTACTTTTCCCCCTCTCTGATGATCATCTTCCATGCAGCTAGAATTTTTTTTTTACAGTAGAATAGCACTGTCATCATTATCTTGCTCCTGCTCTTGTATGTGCGAAGCATGATGGTGTAGTACACAACTTCTGCGCTCGTGCGTGCACAAGAAATGGAGCAACATCTTCAATGCGTCGCGAGAGTTACCGTCTTCAAACGAGTTGGCCTTCTTTATGCTAGAAGACTGGGCTACAGGGTTAAGTTATTTCATCGCGTCCTGCTTCTCATACATTTCCTTTTACTGCTTGGTTTAACCAGTAGTACGCAATCAACTTCAATAAAAACACTGTTTTTAACAAGGTTATTTGTTGGTCATTTATTATCCTGCTGAGATCTTCGCAAGACTGACCTGCTACACGCGGTTTTGGTTCTTCTCCAAAACTCGCGCTCTTCTTATACGAAAAGAATACTGTTGGCTTACAATTAGTTGGATGTCCTTGTCCATCCAAAACAAATCATACAAATGCTTTACTTCTTTCACGTACTTACTATAGAATTATACCTACTGGGTGCCGCAATAGAGACTCTGCGGCCCGTAAAGTATTTTTGTACTTCTCAATTTTACTAAGTACTTCTTGTTGAATAGTGAAGAACGCAACAAAGCACGATAAAGAGCAGGCTAACAGCTTCGCTCCACGACATAAAATCAACTTTGCTTTCTTGCGCAACACAATTCATGGATTCACCATCCATGTCGAGGAAGACCAGGCACTTGCCCCCCGTAGAAGTACCTCCTGTTTAACTTCTATAAAGCACTTATTTATTAAGTATAAGGAACAATCAGGGTAGCAGAGCCGGAATGATCTCTACTATACAACTTAGAAATATATCATGAAAACAACAAAGTCCAGCGTGAGAACATCGTCTATCAAGTTCTTGTAGATGCAATAGTACTAAAACATAGTTAGAAGAGATCTTCCGCCAGCGGAAGTCGAAGACCTAGCGCGCGCCGTCCGGGTCTGACCGGTGTCCCGGGCATGAGAATTATTTACGGCACGGGGGGAAACCCTCCTTGCTGGTCGAGGTCGAGGACGCCTCATTCAGGTTCAGCCTGAACTCCATGCTCCCGTGCCGGTTCAGCCGGTTCTCCAACCGCCGGCGCATCCATATCATGCTGCGCTGGGGCCGCTGCGCGCTGCCCCGCGAAGAACGCTGTCAGGTCGAGAAAGCCGAGCCGCTGTCGCAGTTCCTTCTCTTCTTTCACCAGCGTATAGTGTTCGCACCACGCAGCGAGGGCAGGTCCACAGTGGTCGGCACCAGAGCGAGCAGCCCCGACGACTCCGCAGGCGCAGGCCGCGGGCGGCCCGCCCACGGCCGCCGGGGCGCAATTGGATAGGAGACTACAACACACTACTGCTTGGGCACCGATGAGCGCGCCTCTGTTTATGTCATCGTGCCAAGCCGGCCTTTCGCGCTCAATTTGTTGCTCAAGGGCGAGAAGACGCATTCTCACACGATGTAGTCGCGTCTGCACCTCCTGCCGTTCCCGTTCGGCAGCAACGTCGTCACGCGCCGACGAGGTGGACCGGCGACCACGGCGCCCCGCCGAAGACACTTGAACCCGCACTGCCGATACGAGCACCACCGGACTCGTAGTAAAGTTCAACGACGAGGAGAAAAACACCGAGCTGCCGGCAACTACGCCAGCGGCTGCCAACTTCGTAAAGAAAGACGGGGCCATTTCAGATTATTTTGGAGTAGAAATTAATATACTGCACGAGTACAAGCTCGGAATCAAATTGTTCGCGTTTCGTTGTAGACAACGGAGGAAACAATACTGCACAAAAAAAAACGGGCTTAGTTGCAATTATACAGGTAGTTTTGAGCGCCTCTAGTAATTTCGATCAGAAATACGGACACTACTAGGTTGTGAATGTAGTAAATGAATTCTATGTTCTTGGTGGAATCGAAGACGAAGATAATAGGCTTGGTGAGGAAGTGGATAATCAAGGTTTAAGAAAGCGCGACTGATGTTGGCAGCGGATCCTTCTAGAAACCCAATTCTTGTAATATCCTGCAATTTGGAAAGAGGACGACGATGAAGTAAGAACGCTTGAGTTGCTAGACACGAAATTCTTCCAGATCTTACACGCACAGCAAAAGGTGGATCAACCATTGTTCGTTCCTCCAGGATCGTTTATTTACCACATGTTAACACATGCTCTTGAGTTATAATGGTGTGCAGTTTATTTCATCGGTTGCAAAAATTGGATCAGATCTTGTTCTGGCCTGGGTCGTGAGATCTACTTACTAGCCTTGGAATCGTATAAGCATCATTCTGATCTTCAAGCACACCGAACAAGAATTACAAAAAAACCGACATCAAGGGCCTTCAGAAACAGAATCTTCAAGATGATCTTCTATCATTTATTGCGACGGGGCTGGGTGGCAAAAAAAAACCAACAGATTAGGACTTTTGTGACCCCATCATCGAGTAAGAATTTTTATTGGTCTTTTTTGTTTCAACAGAAAGGAAGGTAACGAAGAGTGTCTACTTCGCAATACATTTATTTTGCTTCATTTTGTTTTACGAATACACATACCGTAGGAGGCCGACAAAAATACGACCTAGTCCACACGACCAGAAGACTAGAAGCGCGTCAAGCGCTGTTATGAGCAGGTTTGCGATACCTCCTACAACACGATAATGGAAAAGCCTACAACAGCTAGATCGAATTTTCGAGGTGGCTTTTTTTGAAAATATGATGATATTTGGTTCGAGCTGGTCTCGATCGATTTGAAAATAAGATTAAAATTCGATCGGTCAAAATAAAAACGAGTTTTAGCAAACGAGGCGGGCTTGGGCCACAATGCTGAACTTGGCGAAAGCCAAAATTATCCTTTTGTATATTCATGGCACGGACTCCGCCCTGCGGAAAAATACAAGTGCATTTGTCGTCCGTTGAGGAAAGCAAAAACTGATTAAATGAAAGATTTTTGCTCCGTTTTATCTCCCAAAAAGCCAACTTGAAATTCTCACATTTTGAATCGAAACATTAGTGCTACATCAGCTAAAAGCTACTTACTTTATCTGAGATTTTTTTTCGCAGAAATTACTCACACCACAAGCGCCTCACCACTGCTGGTGGAGGTTGTAGTTTACTTCCCCGTTATACATACTAGGTTCCTCGCAATGATGCTCCACTCTGGAGGTTGTAAAAAGGTCCGGGAGGTCTGACCGCTAACCTGCAGGCGACTCTCCCTGTATGACAATGCGCAGAACTTCTACCCTGGTAGTTCCCCCGCCGCAACATGATATTACAAATTTCATATGATACATACACATAGAAAGGCATCAGCAGCAACGGAACGAGGCGCAACACGTTGGTAGCTTTGGCATGACAAATTCACGGCCGGGCCGTAGAGGTATTACCTACTTCGTCTCCCGCCGGAACTTTTACTTGGCATGCAAGCACCGCTCGACGGCATCGAGATGAGTGAATCTGACTCTGAGTTGCGCATTTTGCATGACAAACCCGGGGAACCACGAGGGGAAAATAAATTGCTCACTCCCATACTCAGCAATGGGAACGCACAAATCTATTGCGTGGATCGCGTTTCGGTGCACCTGGGGATCAGACCCCCAAATACCAGGTTCAGCACCCGCCTGCGACGGCGCCGCCGGGAGCGGGACTGCGTTGGTGTTCACGCTTGTTGATCTCAATTCTGCAGCGTAGTTGATGCCATCATGCTGGTGACCATCATTAAAAATACCTCCAGTGCGAGAAGATGAAGAACCCACGCCCGACGCGGGTCGTGAAGTAGACGTGGGTCTTCTTGTACCACCATCGTGGAGTTGTAGATGTCCTCCCCCAAGAACATGAGGCAGATCTGAAGCCCTGTAGTTCAAGCGTTGTTGGCCCACCATTATGCTACTCGAGGAGGACGCTGGTACCGACTCGACCAGGCGATTGTTATGCAATGCAAAAGTATCGCACTCGTAGTAATCGCAGTTGTGCATTACAAATCTCCATCCAAAGGTAAAACAGCATGACAAATCTTATTTCTCATGCTGAGCAAATTTGTAATGCAATTCATACTAGTACAATGCTTTTGCAATGCATAATTGTGGTCCAGCAGCAACCGCGCACGTAATTCCAGCAAGCCTGCACGAAAGTCCATCAGCCCACTGGCCAGGGCGCACGCGTTTTGATAGGCAGACCCGGCAGCGGCAGCTCCGTCGCGGTTGTTCGTCGCGGCAGGGAGGATTGCTGCTGGTGTCGAAATTATCTCAGCAAACGGTAGTTGAAAGATCGAAGATAAGGTGGAAAGCTGCTCGTCGTCGTGGTCCAAGAACATTGCGTTCTCCTGTTGGCGGCTCTGTTGCTGCTGCAACATGACGTAGTTTGCCAAAGATGAGCATGTAGACGTCGCAGTATCTCACAGAAAAAAGCGGGCAGGTCACATTTGTAATGCAAAAATAAATACACAAAAAATCTGTATTGCGTATTCTAAACAGCATGCTGCGAGGTCGCCCATGACAGATTTTTCTGTGTATTTATTTTTGCATTACAAGAAATATGCCCTGCCAGCTTTTTTCTGTGGAATACGCAGAGGTGATTTGCCGGTAAAGCTCCACTATCAAACGCAAAAACGTCTGGGTCTGGAAGAATGCATGTTTGTCGTGCTTGTCTGGCATAACTCTGAAATCTGTCATGCACGTTACCCAAGGGCTCCACTTTTCTGTGATGCAGAGACGCAGTTTGTCATGCAGAATAAGCAAAACACCCAGAAGCTCAGAAAATTGCCATGCTGAGCCAGCATTTGTGGCCTCATCAAGAGACGCCACCCAGCATCACAAGTTTCCAGACGCAGACCCAGACATTTTTACATTTGATATCCACACTGCGGCTGAAGGCCTCCTCCGAAGCAGTACCGTCGCTAATTGGCCGCTGCGAGTTGACGTCGTCGTTGCTCCTTGGACGAGTTATCCTGAGTAAAAACGTACTCACACCAGAGTCAGAGTGGGGATTTTGCAACACAAACCTAGGCGCTTTGTGAGTCACGCATCACAAGTTGCACTATGCAGTGTAGTTCAGGTTAGCAAGTGCAGCCGCATTACAGACTCATCTGCTCATCCTGTTCATAGCATCAAAAATTCCACAACACGATTGGAAATGGCTCTCATGGGGATGCGCATTGCAAGTCTTCCTGTCTTTGCAAATCTGCATTACAACTCTGGTGTGGGTACGTTTTTACTCAGGATACGAGTGTCAGGATCATCATCCTCCGTTTCAGAAACCGTCCAGCAACTGGAGGAATTGGCACTGCTTTGCTTTTGCCCCATCGAACTCGACTGTCCTACTGGTCTACTTGATGAACTCGACTGTCCTACTGGTCCACTTGATGACTCATGTAATAGTAATGCTTTATCTTCCACCTGCTGCTGCGCGGTCGATAATTCTCTTTGCGCAGCACGAGGCTCAAGTCGTGGACTACTAGGACCGTGCCGCTGCGATAGTGCTTCTCTCACTGAGCAAGCCTGTTGCGCTTGCAGATGTCCTGGGCCAGCCGACCCAACTACAGAGCTGCCCGTGGAAGAGGACGACGTATTTTTATCCAGTGTTTCAGAGGACTTAGAACGATCTTCACCGCTACCACTTGACATCGTCGGCCCAGGCGTCGAAGACGCTGTTGCTCCCCTTGCTAGCAGTGGCACCCCGTACTCCGAGACGATGTCGCGTAGCATCAAATTCCGCATTTCGGATTGTGTCGCGGCCTGTTTCTGTTGCTCGCCGGAGTCTAGAGGCACATTTTCAACAACATCAGAAGAAGACCACTCGGCGAGCTGTTCGCAACTACAGGTTTGATGATGGTGGCGAGATGAACTTGACGCAGTTGCTGTGTCCTCTTGATGTCCTAGCTGTCGCAGGTTATTTATTTTGCGACCTTCAGTCGTGCTGACCACACCGGTGCGTGCGCTTGTTCCTGGTGTACCATGCAGGTTGTTCCCGATCTGCCCTTGCTCTGCTTCTGCTTCTTCTTGGCCGCCGGGAAAATAGTGCTGGTCTTGTCCCATTCCTCCCGCTGCTGCTCCGACTGGCACACCATCGATCACTTCGTCAACGAAGTAGGTATAATCGGTCTCATCTTGGGACGAAAGCCGGTGGCCATTTGCGCTGCCCGAGGTAGGGATGAACAATCTCCCCGCAGTTCCGTCGTCGGAGTTCGTCACCATCTCGATATCCTGATTGTAGGGTGTCCAACCAGGGCCGCAGGGGTTCTGCTTTTCCTTTTGCACACCAGCAGGTCCTCGCGTTGGCTCCTGGTACGATATTAACTGGGGAGGATCAAGAACATACGGGACCACACCTCCGGTTTTTGCGGCGGGAGCTAAAATTCCTCGTCGCAATGGGTCGTTGGTTCTCGTACGCGCTGTTGTACGACTATGATCACAGCCTCTTTCTTGTGAGAAAGATGATGCCGAAGCTCCTCCTGCTGAGGGACGTTCTTGTCCTGGAAAATGTTGATTCGTAGATGTTGCAGTACTACTTCTAATACGACCAGACGCTGGTGCCGCATGGAAATTGCTCGTCTCCGTCGCCTCTGTCTCGTCCTGAGAGAAGATCTGGAGGTCGATTACGGGCCTGACCTCTAGAGGCCCAAAACCCTCTACAGGTGGCCGGCGATGCTCTATAGCCTCATCTCTAGAGCTCGCGCCTACAGCTGACCCCTACAGCTCAACGGCCAAAAGCATTCTTTTTGCTTCTAAAACGTAAACGAGCTGCGAACTATTTGGGGAAGCAGCCGCAGCTACCCGGCGGGCCTACTGCCCCTGGTGCTTACCTAGGAAACCCGACACCGGGAGCACAGAAACACCGAACCAACCGCGATAGGGCTTTGGCTGACACATCAGAAACAACCAGCCGCATGGTTGTTGCCTCCATGCTGTGAGGCGTGGCCGCCGGTGCCGAGAGTAAAACTCAAAAACACCACTGACAGGCGTGCCTCTTACTTAGATTTGTTGGGAGGCAACCGCCAGCAGCTGCGTGGTCCTGCTGCTTGCTACAGGGCATCGGGCCAAGCCTCGCCGAAGGGCAGCCCGGATGGAAAAGCATGCACACAACAAGCCCAAGACCATACGCAAGAGAAACTCTCGGCGCACAGCGGGGGGCTAATGCGAATGCAGCAGATGTGAGCCGCCGCACCTAAAAGCAAAAACGAAACCTACCTGCGGGCCCCAAGGGTTCGCTGGCGTTCTCGCCCTAGTAGCCTCCTGGAGGGGAGGCCGCCCGGCGCGGGTCTGCTTTCCATTTCCTAGAAGGTAGACGGCACGACTACCGTGAGGCGCACCAAGCGGAGGCGCGTGCTCTTATCTACCTCTACCTGACCCGGCTTTTGGCACTACAGAGGCCGGCCGGATCTGGCGCGCTAGGCGTTGGGCTGCAGTTGGTGGGCCGGTCGCTCTGCTGGCCGCCTTTTCTTATTCATTTTATGTTCCTGGCTGCGCGTGCTCTTCCTTTTTGTTTTTGTACTTTGTTGCCATCAAGCTGTTTGCCATCATCGCGCGGCGTTAGTGCGTTGGCTGCCCTTCCGGGAACAGCCAGCCCCAAAGCACGCCCCAGCTCTTCGGCCAAGCCTCTTCGAACTGTTTCTAGTTGCTGCAGTACTGCTTTTCTATTGTTATGTGCAGATCCCCGCGCCGTTGTGCCAACACGGCGGCGCGAGCCCCAAATACTACTTCTAATACGACCAGACGCTGGTGCCGCATGGAAATTGCTCGTCTCCGTCGCCTCTGTCTCAAAACCTCACATACCCCTCCGCGAACCAAAAAAAAAAAATCTTCCGCGCCGCCCAAATTTCGAGGGGGCTATGCGAGGTTTTGGCTTTCAAAACCTCACATAGCTCTCCGCGATCCAAAAAAAAAATTTCGCGGCGCTGCCGCGCCGCCCAGATTTCGGAGGGGCTATACGAGGTTTTGAAAATAAAAAGCCCGGGTAGGAAATATGAGTTTTGAACTTTTTCCTACCCGGGGTTTTTTTTTTCAAAACCCCGGGTAGGAAATATTTATCAGCTGTTATCACCCTCACAGACGTGCAGAGCAGCGGATAAATATTTCCTCCCCGGGGTTTTGAAAATAAAAACCCCGGGTAGGAAAAAACGCAAATTGCATTTTTCCTACCCGGGCTTTTTTTCTTTTGCTTACAGTGCCCATAAATATATCCCGCGAGCCCCCGAGCATTGCAGCCTATCTGCTGCTTGCCCACCTATTTTTCTACGTCTAAGTACGCGCGCACTGCTTTGATGCGCTTCAGAGGGCTGCTCGTTCGAAATTCATGCCCCAATACTCCCCGCGCAAATGTTCCTCCTGAGCTTCCATCCAGCAGTCCCCCCGCAGAGCAGCCGTCCCCGCGTAGCACTTACCTGAGTATTGAGTCAGTACAGCGCAACGTGGCGCATCCAGGTCCAGAACGAGAGCTGCCCGCTTACTTACTACACTGCGCGCACCTACAGTCACAACCTGTAGAAATGTGCGGACTATCAGTTTTCTTATTTTGGCACGTTTGTGTATTCCTGATGCCTACACTGTGCAAGGTGTTGCAATTGCGGCGCCGATAGACAAAGAAACAGGCGTTGCAAATGCGCAACGCGCTTGCGTGGTTCATTATACGGAAACACAAACACCAAAGCCGCCCGGCGCACTGCATTGGGTGGCAGCCGACGGGGACTAAGGTTTCCGAGCTGTCGAGAGCTTTCTTTGGCTGGCTGTTTCTACTTATACCGTCGCGCTCTTACTTTCCTGTGCAAGCTGCTTCAGAAGCCTACGCCACTGATAAAGCGTAGGCTTCTTGTAAACAAGCCTCTTGCTTCTTTTGTTGTACGGAACTAAAGGAAGCGCGCCGGCTGCACAAGAGCGAGTAGCTGCAGACGCACCTCCTGGACACGTTCCGACTTATTTAAATTTTTATTTTCTGCAGCGTTGGGTATGTGACAAGGAGTGAAATGTCCGGACTTATGACAGGGCCGCTAATTAAGTATCTGGGAGTAATACGACCAGACGCTGGTGCCGCATGGAAATTGCTCGTCTCCGTCGCCTCTGTCTCGTCCTGTCGCTCCGCCCCGTTTTCTTGCCTCTGCGACGTCAGCAGCCAGCGATTTCCGGTCTCGGTTCTCCGGCTGTGCGGCGGCACGAGTCGGCTCAAGCTGACCACGATCATTGGCGGGGCACGTTCTGGTAGCCTACTGCGGGTTGCTGTTGTGCTAGACAGGGAGATGGCGGCTGTCACCCTCAAGAAGAAAGCGCTGATCATCGCAAACAAACAACAACCCCCGGTTGGAGATGTTGAGAGGGTAATATGCGACGTTGATGTTCTTGCCTTGCGCGTAGTCGCGGTCGAGGACGAGCATGCCCAGTTCAGCCCAGCACAGCGATGCGCGCATGGGTGCGGCCGCGTGGACGTGGAGCTGCGCACCATATTACAACTCTCTGCTGCTGCAGATGAGGGTGGCGAACAACTGGCAGTAGAATCACCAGGACCTTATGCGGAACGGAGACAACTGTGTAGTACACGTCAATATCTTGTTCGAGGACGCCGGCCACAGCGACGTCGACGGCTCATCAGGAAGCGGATCATGTTTCATTTGTGAACACTCATTCTTCTTTTGTATCAGCAGCTGGGCCTCAATTTCAATTAAGTACGTGCTTTTGCATGACGCATTTGTTTTCTACTTATCTCAACACATGATCGTCGAGCTCGAGACTACTGATCTGAGAAAGGTTCTTTCAGCTTTACCATTCGCAGATGAAATGTTGACAACTTACAGCCAAGAACAAGAAGAAAGTCCATAACTAGAGACGCATGGTTACAGTTAAACGTTAAGTTGTAAGATGCAGACTTGAGCGTTCACCTACTTAAGTAAATCCAGGTTGAGACTTTTTACCCCTGCTGCCAGCAACAAAATGTTCTGTTGGGTTGGTTCTACCAACATGATAGCGTCATCAAACAAACGCAAATAACCGCCCATGATGTCACATATTCCTCATCCCCGTGACGACGCGGCTATCGCGTTTTTTCAAAATCTCCCCATCATCGCGCAAATTCGCCGCTGCCAGGTAGCTGTTATCAAGTGCAAAAATGTCTGGGTCTGGAAGAATGCGCGTTTGTCATGCTTGTCTGGCATAACTCTTAAATATGTCACGCACGTTACCCAAGAGCTGCGTTTTTGTGTGATGCAGAAACGCAGTTTGTCATGCAGAAGAGGCAAAACCTAGAATCTCAGAAGCTTGTCATGCTGAGCCAGCATTTGTGGCCTCATCATGAGACGCCACCCAGCATCACAAGTTTCCAGACCCAGACATTTTTACATTTGATAGCTGTCCTGCGAAAACGACTCTCCCCGGGCAAATTTTTCCGACGCGGCCAGGTATTATCCTGAGGAAAAACGTGCCCACCCCATAGTCAAGTTGGGATTGGGAACTTAGCAATACAAATCCAGAAGTTTTGGGAGCACCGCATGACAAGTTGCAGTCCGTAGGTTGTAGTGCAGGTTAGCAACGGAAACCGCATCAAAAATCCATCTGCTTATCGTGTGTCCGGCATTACAAATACCAAAACACGACTGGAAATGCCTCTCTTGGGGATGCGCACTGCAGATGTTCCTGTAGTCGCAAATCTGCATGACAACTCTGGGGTGGGGACATTTTTACACAGAATACGTATTTCGCCAGGTTTCGCCCCGTCAAAACGTAGGCGTCGCGAATCGACTGGGAAAAGGACACTTGCCCGTATTTCTTGAAAATCAAGGAGAAAGCGCTTTGGTCGTCGTTGTGATTCTTAAACCCCGGGAAATTCGGAAACCCCAATACGTTCGGCTCTTCTGTCAGAATCCGTTTATCCTGCACGGCTTCCAACCACTCTTCTAGGATTTTGATCGCAAGGGGAGTCTTGCGCACGAGAATGATGCCGGACCCAATTTGATTCGATTCGGCGATGGTGGTGTAGTCCATGTTGAGAATATGGGAAGAAAAAAGCATTACAGTTACACACTGTGATGTTGCAAGACCGGCACCACAGACAGCCTTTCTCATGCAGGAAATGCTTTGGATTCTCATTCCCTTCCTGTGTTCCACCTTTATGTTTCCTGCATTCCAAGTTTTCTCTCTCATGCAGGGAAAATTTGTGCTGCGGAATTGACAACAAATGTGTAACTCTAACTGTAACACTTTTTTCGTGGGATAGAGAAGGAGGAACGCGTCGCGCTTCGTGAAATCGCCCTCCATCATGGGGTATCAACTGCAAAAGTGTCTGGGTCTGGAAACTTGTAATGCTGTGTCGGGAATAGTGAAAGCTCTGTAATGCACAGGCAAGCATGAGAAATATCTGCGCTTCTTCGTGTTGCGTTTTTCGCATGACAAACTGCGTTTTCGCATGACAGGCAAAAGGGTCTGTCTCTTCTTGGACACGCATCACAAACTTTTCGGTCATGCCAGACAAGCATGACAAATCTCGCAATCTTCCAGACCCACACGTTTTTGCATTTGATATCGGGGTTAAGGTGGCGGACACGTCGGAACCCCGGAGGTAGCGGGCTATGAAGTGCAAATATGTCTGGGTCTGGAAGGATGCAAGTTTTGTCATGCAGATTTTGTATGATCCATGCCGCCTGTGATGCATGACCTAGCATGATCGCAGCTTTTGAGGGAGCTTCCTTATGCATATGCCTACTTAATCCGCATGAGAAATGCCATCTCCGTGTAGCAGAAGCAGTAAACTGGGCTCCTGTTGCCAGTCATACAATACAGATTTTTTTACGATCCAAGGACAGCATCACTAGTTGCAACGTTCCAGACCCAGACATCTTTGGAGTTGATACGGGCGACTAACGGACGGATGTCGTCGAGAAAGGAGATGCCTGGTAGAAGTCGACGGTGTAATTCAATCTAAAAATCAATATCAAATTCAAAATCGTACAGAAAAAATAAGTGCACAGTAGAAGCCAAGCTAAAGCCAGCTAATCTTTGTCAGGCAATTATTAATCTTCTTTGTGTTGAAAGTCAGCATCGCACCGGACGAAGGGGTGCATTTGTGACTTTTCAAATGTTGTCATCATGATAGTTAAAAATCCGTACAACTAAACATAGACGAAAGTTTGTTGAAAGAACCGCTCTATATTCATTTTTCAGATCTCGAATCTTTCTGATAGTCACCACACAATAGCAGCGGATGGCGAAAAAAGCCTCCCGCTCCTGATTGTCAGAGACAAAATGCGTGGTATCTCAAAAAAGTGTCATCATGCGAGGTGGCACATGTGGTCGTATGGTCCTTGCGGTTGCGTCGATTCTTTACGTATAATATAAAGCAGAGCAGCTGTGACTAACGAAAAGTGGCGAGAATGTATAGCAGATGAGAAGCGAACAGGTGCAACTGAATCTATTAACTATCCGCTGCTAGAAAAACTAAAACTTTATTTCCTTGCATGATTTTCATTTTTGGATCCTGCGCACGATATGATAGAGATAGACATTGAACAAGTAGTTGTCATAGATTGATAAGAGGTCAGTACAACTTCCGCCAGGAGACAAAGAACGTATCTATCATGTGAAAATCTGTAAAATCATACCTGCGTCGGTCCACACGAGTATTTCATTTTCCTTCACTTTCTCCCTCAAGGCCTTGAGAATCACGTACGGTTTCCAAACGTAGTACCCCACTTTCCCGCTCGGCGTTTTGTACTGGGTCAGCTCCTATGAAATGCAAAAGTGTCTGGGTCTGGAAGAATGCAAGTTTGTCATGCTTATCTGGCATGACTCGAGAATCTGTGTTGCATAGGCACGACAGGGCCCTCTTACCTGTCATGCAAAAACGCAGTTTGCCATGCGGAATACGTAAGACATGGCAGCCAAAAAATTTGTCATGCGTAGCTGCGTGCTGCAGTGCGTCTATCATTCACTTTTAGCATTACAAGTTTCCAGACCCAGACATTTTTGCATTTGATAGCTCCGGAGTGCGGACGTACTCTAGAAGCTCCTTATTTTTCACTATCCTGGGTAAAAACGTCCCCACCCCAGCGTCAAGATGGGGAACCTGTGACGCAAATCAGCCAGCTTCGGCTGTTCTTGCGCATGACATCAAGTTTGGCCTCGTAGTGTAAAAATCCTGTGCGTTTAGCTAGTTCACCAGCGTCACAGATCTGAAATCGCATGCTGATTGGAGCATCACACGAGGACCCGAGACTCAATTATAGAAAATGCTTCTCATGGGGCTCCGCATGAGAAACATTTCAAGCATGCAGATTTGCATGACAACTATGAGGTGGGGAAGTTTTTCTTCAGAATATTCGCCGTGAACTCTTCATCCAGATCTTCGGCCACCATCCCGTAGGAAATGTCGCACTTTCCGACGGCCACTGCAGTTTCGGAGGATTTTTTCTGGTCCTCTTCACAGCAATTCATGGCGAAATTTACATGGACAATTCTCTCGTTGGTCAGGAACTCGGACCCCGGCGGCGTGAAGGAAATTTCCGTTTTTGTAGTAGCCGCGGGAAGAAGAGAATTCGCCCACGCGGCCTGTTTTTTTTTTTTTTTTGGATATGATGTTGATCCACCTGCTGGATGTCCCGGTTGACAAAAGAGCCCGAACAACCGATCGCGACTCCAAACAAAAGCAGCCGAACTCACGCCAGAAATACCGTCCGACTTTCATCGTGTTTGACCTTTCCACCTCTTCAAAATGTATCGCATTGAAAAGCTTTTGTTGCTGCCTTCACAACACACAGCGCCCGCGCCCAGAAAAAACCCGAATCAGGTGCGGTTTGTCTCTACGAGTGCGCACTTGCACACGACTTGAGGAGGTGTTGGGAAGGCAAAAAGCAACCCAAAATCCTGCCAGAAATGCCGTCCGAGTCAGCTCGTGTTTGACCTTTCCACCTCGTGGAAATTATCACAGAGAAAAGTTTATGTTGCGGCATTCACAAAGACAACAGATCGCGCCCACGAAAAACCCGAATCAGGTGCGGTTTGCCGACAAGGGCGCGCACTTGCACATGACTTGAGGGGGTGTTGGGAAGGGAAAAAGCGACCCGAAGTCCTTCCAGAAATACCGTTCGACTCCCCTCGTGTTTGAGCTTTCCACCTCTTGAAAATTATCGCATTGAAAAGTTTGTGTTGCGCGCTTTTCTTTTCAATAGCAATTTATTTTGAAAATTGGCCAGGGCCGGGCGGGACTGCAATGTTCCCGAAAAAATTGAAAGAAAACGAACCTCGTGTATGAGCGTGCACAGGCGGCTGGCAGGAACGGCCAAGACAAAATTCGGGATGAGGTCGTTTTTGCAAAATTGGCGATAGCCGTGCCTAGCAAAATGCATTGAAAAATTCAAAAAAGACGCGCCTCGCGGGCGAACCCGGACAGGCGCGCGGCAGGAACGGCTAAGACGAAATTCGCGATGAGGTCACTTTTACAAGATTAGCGATAGTGTCACCATTAAAAATGCACTGAAAAATGGAAAAAACACGCACACTGCGTTTGAGGTCGGCCGGGTCACCGGCAAAAAGTGCAGACCTCAAGAACACCAAAAAGCCCGCCCGTGCCCTCCCCCGACCGCGGCTATCCGGAGCAAAGCCTTTGCGTTTGCCCGAGCAAATGATAATGATCTTCTATAGGCCACAAAATAAGACGAATGCGTGGCAACACAACAATGAAGCAGTTGTACTTCTTTCCCATATCATGTTGACAAATACCTTTTTCTTCTTTCCCGAAGTTCTACTACCGCCCGCTGGACCTTCGGAGTTGTCTTTTCTCCTCACAATTTTCGTCCCAGTGCTGGCAGCACTGCTGACCCACTCAAACGCCGCCTTCTCCCCGTCTTTCTCCACCGAGGTTATCAGCGGCGTTTATGCATTGCAAATGTGTCTGGGTCGTCTGGAAACTTGTGATGCTGGGGGCGTATCATGAGGAGGCCACAAGTGCTGGCTCAGCATGACAAGTATCTGAGCTCCTTCTACATGTTGTCTATTCTGCATGACAAACTGCGTTCTTTCTGCATGACAAAATTATGGAGCTCTTGGGTAATGTGCACGAGAGATTTAAGAGTCAGGCCAGACAAGCATGACAAACATGCATTCTTCCAGACCCAGACATATTTGCACTTGATAGCGTTGCGTCCCGGACGAAACACTGCCGGTCGTTCTGCTCGAACAGATATCCTCTGCAAAAGCATCGTACTTGTAGTAATCGCATTTATGCATGACAAATATCTTTTTCAAGGTAAATCAACATGAGAAATTCAATTTGTCATGCTGAGCAAATTTGTAATGCGATTACTACTAGATCTAGAACTAGTGCGATGCTTCTGCATTTCATAACAGAGCCGCTTCGTTCGCCGCGGTCGCGTGTAGCACGTTCTCGATGTTTGGTCCGTCGCACGTCACGCCGCCATATCAAATGTAAAAATGTCTGGGTCTGGAAGACTGCAAGATTTGTCATGCTGATCTGGCATGGCCCTTAAATCTGTATTGCGTGGCCACAAACAGCCTCTTCCGCCTGTCATGCAAAAACGCAGTTTCTCATGCGGAATAAGCAGCACAGAAGCACGAAGCAACTTGTCATGCTTGACGGCGCATTACAGTGCATTTGTTATTGACTGACTTGCATCACAAGTTTCCAGACCCAGACATTTTTGCATTTCATACACCACACACGTCCGCACCCAGCTGCGCGCACAGGTTCATCGCGTGCTTCAACGATTTAAACTTGTAGTCCTCGAGATTGACCACGCTGCCCGCAAGCGAAACCTTGTCGTGGATTGCCCAACCGTTAATGTAGCGCGACGTTGTACTAGCACTTCTTGGGGCGGATGAAGTAGAACCTGTTCCAGCTGCAGCAGTTCTTGTGCCACTACTGCTCTCAACAGAGGGAGGCACAGTCGAACTACTGCTCCCTACTCGAGTTGTGTAAGAATCCGTTGGGTAAGAAGCGGAAGGCGATACGAGAGAGTTCCACTGCTCGACGTAGCCCTTATGCATTGCAAAGGTATCGCATTCGTATAGATTTAAATGCATTGCAAATTGAAATTTCCTCAGCATTTGTAATGCATATTTGCCTTGGAAAAAAGATTTGTAATGCAAGACTTGCATTTGTATGAGTACGATACTTTTGCACAGGATAGCCCTCCATCGGGGTAGTCACGTTCCCGGGCGTGCTATGACAGTGCACAACTTTCCCTCCCCCTCACTTGTCATGCAAAATCCCAAATCCAGTCGCTCTCGCTTCCCTGTGGCTCTGTTTGCATGAGAAATTTCGAAAACCCAAACAGTACTACAGTAGGCACATAAATTTGCAATGCACGGGCTCCAGGGTCGCTGGCGTTTGTATTGCTGTTCATGCGATACACATGAGAGGGAGGGGGAGTTGTGCAGTGTCATACGTGCTCGGTGCGGCGTAGTAGGACTTCCAGGTCCGTCTTCGGGGCGACACACTGGACCTCGACACCCGGATCGGGTGGTTTGCCGGGCCGATATGCGGTTCTCAGGCGTTGCACTCTCATGATTTGTCATGCAAAAAGACTATCACTCGTCACACGATCAAGCCTTCTTCGCATGCCAACTTCTCGCTGCGCTAAATACCGCCAGAACAATCTGTCCGCCAAAATCTGTAATGCAAAAGGCGCAAGAATCTACTTCCTCCTTTCACTTTTGCCATTCTTGCATTACAAATTCATGATGTAACTGAGAATCTTCCCATAGCCGATGGTCCCGCTGTAGAGGATATCGTAAATCCGGTGTCGCTCATGTTCCGACATGAGTTTTTGAAGCGAGAAAAACACGATGTTCTCAGATTTCCCAAACCACCCGTCGGTAGTGACGAACGTGTTTTCCGATTCGTAGAAGTGGATGAAAAACAAGTGGTAGTGAAGAAAATCGTCCTCTGCGAAGGAAACCGTCGGCACCCGATCCGTCATGAAGGGGCCGAAACAGAGCCGGTCTAAAGCCCGCGGTAAGTACGTGAATGGGAAGAAGTAAACCAGGGACAACAAATCGGTCAAAAACAGCAACCCGCGGTTCGATCCTTTCACGGCTAACAAGTCCATCCCTCGGGTTTTGTGCGGATTGAAGAATTCCGTTTCGACATTGACGTCCTTTACCCACAGGTAGGGGAACGGATTCCGGACCCAGAAGTGACTGATAGAAACGTACGCCATGTCCATCCCTGCGAGAACGCCGATCCGCATGTAGCCGAGAACGGACAAGAAGCTGGAGGATTCGGACAACTTCGGTAAACACATGTATTTCTCCAAAGTGTGGTCCAGTTTGGACAACTGCCCGGACGCGACCGACTTGCACTGCAAATCCAGGCTGTTCTGCTGTTGCGGATCACTGGACAACACGATCCCCAACCCCCCCTGCTTCATACTGTATTTCGCCCGGCGGAGCCAGTTTTTCAACCAAGTAATGCTCCCCTTATCGACGCTGGTCAAGACGATCCGGTTATTTCGCTGAATTTTCGACAACCGCCAGTAGATCTCGTTGTTGTCCTCTTTGGTGAGCACCCGCTTCTGCAGGATCTGGGCCTGCATTTCCTCGGTTATGGACGATTGTGGGATAACGTTGACGGCGTGCGGTTTGGCTTGACTGGAGTTGGGGTCTCCGGAGGAGTTCTGTGCGCTGCTATCTGTGTTCGCATTGCTTGGGTGCACCGGGTAGTCGCTACTACCGTCATTTTCGTTGTAAAATTCGTCTTCATCTTCCGGTTGCTTAGCCGATACAGACGGTGTGGTGGCGTCCGAGACAGAGCCAGAGGCCGCTATATTCCCACCGGATGATAACGGCATCACCGCTTCGTCTCGTATGATCCCCGTTTCGCCCTCCGTCCCCTCGTTCTGGTAGTCTGCGTTGTATCAAATGCAAAAGTGTCTGGGTCTGGAAGAATACAAACTTGTGATGCGCATTTCAGCACACAGAAAAATCTCTGATGCATAGGTAGCAAAAGCTGCCCACTTTCTGTCACCAAAGTGGGGGATTTGTCGTGCGCAGTCGGCATTGCGGAAGCTTTTCGAAACCTGTGATGCTAGAGCTTCCATGCCAGACCTTCTGCGTCATGCAAAAACAGCATGACTCTTGCAGACCCAGACATTTTTACATTTGATACGTTGGAGACCGCTTCCATTTCCATGGGTTTTTTGATCAACTTAATGATCGACTCTTTCACCTGTTCGGTGTAGAGCCCCATGTCACCCACCCGCCAGTCCCAGGGGTTCTTCGAATCCATATATTTCGGTGGAGAGTCTAAATCGTCGGTCAACGCCGCTTCCGGCAGATCCAATTTTTGCTTCTTCATCTCGTTCAATAGATGAACAATCCCAAAGAGCCGCCAGCGGGAATACAGCAATTGGTGCTTCCGGTTCCATATAAAATGCAAATATGGCTAGGTCTGGGAGCTTGTGATGCAAGGAAGGGAATTATAGGGAGCACACTGATGCATTATTTAATGCGCTGCCAAGCATGACATAGTTTTTCCGTGGTTCTGAGTTGCGTACTCCGCATGAGAAACTGCGGCTTTGCATGACACGGAAGAGGAGCTCATCTTCGCGGCCACGCAGTACAAAGCTCAGAGTCAACATGCCAGACCAGCATGACAACTCTCGCTACCTCCTACCAGAGCACCCAGACATATTTGCGATGCTTATTCCAGATCTGCTCGATCTGCTGGAATCCCCGCTCCAACATGCGGTAAACATCGCCGTCGGAAAGTAGTATCGCGAACATGCGGAGCGCGTTGGCGGCGATAACGCCGAATGGACACTGGTTGATGACGTCGGAAATGGTGGAGGAAGTCGCACTATCAACTGCAAATAGAAATATGTCTGGCTCTGGAAGAGTGCAAACTTGTATTGCGTGTCGAGGAGTCCAGAAAAATCTGTATTGCATGAAAGCAACAAAAGCGCCACAGTTTGGTGATCAAAAAATACAGTCTGTAATGCGTACTAAGGATGAGAATGCTACACTACTCTTACAGACGCAGTCACTCATGGCCATTCAGCATCACAAGTTTCCCGACCCAGACATTTTTGCAGTGCATACGCACTGTGCTCTACACTGCTCTGCGACTTGAAGATCACCCCGTCCGCGTGGCTTATCGCCCACCCGTATCCTGTGTAAAGACGTCTCCTCCCCAGGGTTGTCATGCAAATCTGCATGCTGAAAATGTTTCTCATGCGGAGCCCCATGAGAAGCATTTTCCAGTGGTGTTTTGGAATTTGTCATGCTCCAATCAGCATGATATACTAGATCTGTGATGCTGCTGAGCTAGCTCAAACAGCATTGCACTACGGGTCCAAATTTGTCATGCAAAACAGCCAAAGCCTGTGGATTTGCCTAGCCGAGTCCCCATCTTGACTATGGGGTGGCGAGGTTTTTGCATAGGATAACCCGAGGCTGGTTCGGTCGGTTTTCGTTTTCTTTTCCAACAGCCACTCGTTCGCTTCGGTCTTTCCATTGCAAACATGTCTGGGTCTGGAAACTTGTGATGCAAGGAAGGGAATAATGATCTCACTGTAATGCGCTGCCAAGCGTGCCATGTTTTTTCGTGGGTCTGAGTTGCGCATCCCGCATGAGAAGCTGCATTTTTGCATGACAGAGAGGAGGAGCTCTTCGCGGCCACGCAATACAGAGCTTAGAGTCATGCCAGACTAGCATGCCAAATCTCGCAATCACCCAGACCACCCAGACATATATGCATTTGATACGGTCACCCCCGTCGCCAAAGCCCCCCGGAACTCGTTCCATTCGATCACATTCGGGTCGGGAGATAAGATATGAACTGCAAAAGTATCGCACTCGTACTAATTACATTTATGCATTACAAATCTTTTTCTTACTCTTAGGGTAAATCTGCATGGCGAATTTAGTTTGTAATGCTGGGCTAATTTGTGATGCAATTTATACTAGTACGATGCTTTTGCTTTGCATATAAGATGCAGTCGTCGGCGTTGTCGTCTTCTAAAAAAGTTGGCTTCCCGGTCGCGGAGTCCACGCTGTCCCAGATTTTCTGTTGCTCAATGTCGAGAAGCTTCAACACCGGCCATTGGGAGGACATGAGAAGGTAGAAATCGGTCGGGATGTGGTAAAAGCAATCCCGGACACTGTCCATCGACTCCGCGCCCACGCTATGCTGTGCAAAAGTATCGCACTCGTATAAATGCATTACAAATCTCCTCAGCATGAGAAATAAAATTTGTAATGCGAAATTGCCTTAAGAACAGGATTTGTAATGCATGAGTGCAATACGAGTACGATACTTTTGCACAGGATACACGCAGGCGACGAGTTTTCCCAGCGGGCACCCGGGGATTTGCATATCACATGCAAAAATGTCTGGGTCTGGAAGAATGCAGACTTGTCATGCATATTTCTCATGACCCATGACGCCAGTAATGCTTGACCTAGCATCGCAGACTTTTAGAGGGCTTCCTGATGCACCTTCCGCATGAGAAATGCCCTGTCCGTGTAGCAAAAACTAAAACTATCCCCCTCTTGCTGGTCATGCAATACAAATTTTTTTAGAGTCCAAAAACAGCATGACAAGTTGCAATCTTCCAGACCCAGACATTTTTACAGTTGATATTGCAAGGCGTAGCGGGAAACGTGGTAGTCGGGGGGTTCGTTTTTCGCCACCGCGTCGGAAACGAGGTTGAGGTATTTGGTCCAAAAGGGGTCTTCTCGTACGCAATCGGGGTCGTAGAACTGCCGCCCGACGTTCGTAGCGGACGCGGTTGTTGCGACAAGCAGGGATAGTACTGGCAGGAGATGTATGAAATGTAAAAATGTCTGGGTCTGGAAGGTTGGAACTTGTCATGCTAAATCTGAATCATGTAAAAATCTGTGTTGCATGAGTGCCAAAAGCTGTCCAGTTTTGACCTAATCGAGAGGCAGTTTCTCATGCAGGATAGGCATGATAGAACTCTCACGGAATCTGTCATGCTATGTCCTCCATACCAGAACTCATGGGTCATGGAAAACCTGCATGACAAGTCTGGCATTCTTCCAGACCCAGACACTTTTACATTTGATAAGATGCTGGAGTAGTCCCCTGCTTGCACATAGGAAAAATGTTGATCCACCACGACCTATTGCTCCTCTTCTTGGTTTTTTCCTTCGTCCGTTCGTCTGACAGTCGTTCCTGTGGAAGTTGTCCACCTGCTCGTCCCGCGATAGCATTTCTCGGTCGTGTAGGCCCCCGCTGCATCTTGAAGAAGATGCAGTCATCTTTGTGCAATTGGCACAAGAAGTAGCTCTCGCAGGCGCGGTTCTTGCAGAAGCCGCAGCACTTGTAGCTGTAGTTGCTCTCCTCTCAGCTGAACAAGACGAGGTAGGACTAGTACGAGAGACGACCATGCGACAGGAGGTTTCATCCACGACCCCCAACATCGCCGCTCGCTTCCGACGTTTGCGTCTTGCAGTAGAAGCTCCGCCTGTTGTTCCGCCAGGACAAGAACTGCGTGAGGACAGTGTAGATGATGGTGATGCAGCTCCTGTACTCATTTTTCAGCACTGTG